>WAAD01026194.1:349120-374104 GCA_013389945.1 Fregata magnificens
GGAGGGGGGGGAAGAAAGAAAAGGAGGGAACCCTACTACCAAACACCTTCCCTTCCCCACAGGCTCAAACCTGAAGCAGATCACACAGGAAGAAGGGAGCTGACAAGGCACAGATGCTTTGGGAGAACAGGGCCAGAAGCTGCCTTCTATTAGCAAGAACTGGTACAGCATCTCTGTAGCCTCACTGAACAATCCCATCGGCACAGCCCCTCCAGTGAGGCCACGGCACCATCAGTGCCCAGAGGGGGACAATACACAGCAATTTATCTTCTCAGTGAGCCCTGAACAAGGCATTGACTAAACACCACAACACTCAGCTATGGTCAAGACATGCAGTCCAGTCATTCTCCAGTTCAGTAGCATGTAAACAAGCACAGCTTATTCTTGTCAAATCACCGTTTGCTCCTCTGTTCTTATAATATCACTATGGGTATTTGTAAGTTGTATTCATGGGTACTTGCTGAAATGAAAACATGCAAGCTTAATTCCCTCCAACACTGCAGTACAATATAGGGCAAATCTCAGCAGGCATATAAACAGTTTTAGTTCACTGAATTCAGAGTGGCCAAATGGATGAACAAGAAACCATGTTTTTCTAGAAATGCCTCTGTCTGCATTGCTTTTAAATATGCATGCTTCTTAATTTTTTTCTCTCAAAAGTGTCCTATTTGATTTCAAGTAATACGGACACATAATACAGTTACTGTGGCTTAATAATTTACCACCCATCAGCTGAGCTGCAATAAATGTCTATGAGCTTCTAGTCTCCCCCAGACGTATGGCAGTACACTGCACTGAGGCTTTAGGACACATCTTTAGTTACTATTTCTTCAAATGGGCATCTTACATATTGCTGCCTTGCTATTATATTAAAAAACCAAATAGTAACATGAATTTGAAAGAATTCATAACATAGTGGGACCAAAAAAAAAAATGATCCCTCAAGATTTTAGAGGTTCCGTTTCAGAATGGTTGAGCTTTCTATTCATATCTGTATACTAAGTACATACATTACATACTCAAAATAGTTTTTAGTTTTAAAAAAACACAGTGCTTGGATCACTAAAACACTGCATCACAAGCCTGTCATTTGCTTCAACTAGGAATTAAATTTGGAGAAACATGTAGTTAAGCAAATGCATCTCTACCTTTCTCAAAATTAAGTGTTAAAAGCTGCTGAAATAGTCCAGCCACTGAAGTAACTGAGTAGTCAGTGACTTAAATCTCTGCCCAAATTCTTCAGAGAATATACACAGCAATTTAACACAGTTTGTTTCAAAATCATATTGAAAATTGTTATTAATTAAGAGTTCCCAGCAAAATAACTTTCTTTTATGATGCCACTTCATCTCCTTTTTCTTCTGTTTTGCACTAAGTGAAGAATTATACTAACAAGATGGTCTGGATAGATTTAATCCTGCCTGCCTGAGTGGGAGAGATCTGTAGCCCATCTGCCTGAAGCTTTGTATATTTCTATGAGAAAAGAAAGAAGCAAAGAAACCCCAAATCTAATTTATCCAGTTCTCTTCAAAGATTAGTTATCTGCAGCCATTGTGTAGCTCAACAACACCCTTCAGAGTCAGTAAACAAAAATTGCCCACTCATTGGATTTCTCTCCCATAGTAGTTTAAGAGTGTCCTTGTCATTTCTCCTGTTGTCACTTCGGCAGTCCCACCGGCAGAAGCTCTAATTCACATCAGCCACAAATATTTCAGATTTTCTCTGAAGTCCAGTCTAAATGGGTGGTCTCGATGCTACCAATAGCAGAAATACAATAACACAGATTTAACCAGCCTCCTTCAAAGTATATGTCTTGACAAAACTTCATTGATTTCATGCCCACAACAGTCTTCCTATTCTAAATAAGAGTCTATTGTCAAGTATCAAAACCCTATCATCAAGATTACAGATTATTTTTAAATGTCTTTGTTCCATTCACTGCTAACATGAGACTCAAAAGTCCCTGTGACCTACATTAAGATTTTCCACCCCATAGACAGAACTGAGACAGCAATTTGACAAAGGTCTATGTGGGACTTTCCACAGTCGACGCATGGCACCAAAATACTGGCTGCTCTGGCACATGGGTTATGCGGGAGGATGCTGCTGCTCCCTGCTCCTTTTCAACCACAAAAGTTCAGATGTAAGATTTGGTTATAGCACTGATTTTGCAGACAGCATACCCTTTAAGTTTGTGCAGCCCTAAAAATGAATTGCTGTTCTCTCACGTCAAGCCTTGTCTATGTCAAGACTACGTGATATGTACCGCTTTTGAACTAGGTATGATACTAACAGGAGAAAAGGGGAAGCAGAGAAAGTGTAAACTGTCTGAAGAATACTTCTAGCACTGTTTATTTTGCATGGTGGGAAGACCATCATCATGCGTCAAAGCACTGCCCACATTTGAGATCCTGAAGCCTATGCCTTGAGTCAGGCAGCTACTCAACTTCTCTTCAACAAGTGCAACTTAATTACACAGAGCAAGGGGATTGTGGCTCAAGTAAAACGATGTAAAGTCACATATTGCAGTGACTAACACCATTAAAAACATATACTTTATGGTTTGCTAGTTACCAAATGTATCTCTCAGTCACTGGGGTTTTTTTAATTATTATGTTTCTACAAACAGCCAAGTTGGCAAATTGTGCCCAGAAATTATTTTTAGTTTCTGGCACATTTTACAAAACTAACTTTTAATGACTGTGTGACACATCAGTCACATTACATATGAATCTTGATTAGCAAATCAACATTTTAATTTAAGGATCATTAACGTAAACTTAAATAGCACCCAAAAATCATACTGCCAGTGTGCACTTTCCTGATTAACCTTTAGTTGCCTTGTTTGGGTAAACTACACAACTCTTTACAAGAAGGTTCCTGTGTTAAGCATATTTCCATACAAATTAAAACAATGGCTGTAACTGCTACCTTAGAAAAGCTTTTAAAATTTTAGAGCACATTCAACAGTCTAGCTATATTTCCCTTAGACGAAAGGTTTCATAGCAGTTCCTCATAAGCTACTGTCAGCTACTATCTTTGGCCAATTTATTAGAGGCTAAGAATTCCTTCCACCTTTCCAGTGACCTGGATAACTCTGCTGCTTCTGATGAAGAGTCAATCCAGAATACATGCGAGAATCCCTCAGTCTTTCCTTAACCTTTAGTCTAAGTGGAAGACACTAAGCAAAACCATCTTAAGATATACATTTGGGTTGGGTTTGGGCTTTTGGGTTTTTTGTTGTCGTTATTTTGGGTTTTTTTAAACAGATGGGATAAGAGCTTCAAGTTATTAAGCTTTCTGCATGTACTATTTTTCCTTATGTTCTGAATAGTGAAGACACATTACATACATTTTTCCCCAGTTAGGGATTACTGCCTTTTGCAAACTGTGTAACTCTTGATGCTAAAATCCCTAGTGCACTTGATTGACTGTATTTGATTGGTCAGGAGAAATTCCATCAGCTCACATCCATTCTCCACAGATCTTCTAGAAATCCTTTCACAAACCAATTACCTCAATAGCTTTGAACGGTCTCCAAATATGAAAAGATTGCAAATTTTCTGGGTGAGGCGTGGATCCTCATATAGCAAGTTTAAGCCAACTTAAAGGCTCTTCTTAGTCCACACGTGGCAGGTTAAAAAAAAAAAAAAAAACAACACAACACTATTTTGAAGTGGCCTAAGTTAGCAGTCATGCCGTATTACTGGGCTTATGCTACAGATGAAGAAAAGCTGCTGTTGTGAAAACAGTCCTGGGAAATTACTCCCATTTTGGCAACTACGCTCACAGAAGAGCAGATTAAGTACTCCTCTCAACTTGGCTATCTCAAAAGATTGTCAAGGAAGACGGATATTCTCCCAGGTAAAGGAGCTGCCTCCATCCCATCAGAGGAGGAATGGGGGATTCAGCAGAGGACTGAAGAGACAAGTCACAAATTCAGTATTAAAATCTCACCTTGATCTAAGTGTCTTGAGGGCAGTCGAGCACACATGTCCAGGATGTTTCCTGTGAACTGCCATGCCAACTTAATTTACCGTCATGGCACAAATATTTCCTGCAGTTCTATCACCAAGGTTTCCAGGTGAAAACTCACTAACGACTATCATGTACCTTTATCATAGCTCTGAAATTTGTCCTTGCATTAGGTGTCAAGCTTCAGAGCTAAGAAAAATAATTTATAGCACATGTTCAATGAAGGAGAAGGAAGGGTAATTATTTGATTCTCTGCCTTCCACATCTACCTTCAGATAACATGGAGATAAGAGGTCAGCACACGACTGGCTGCTAAACTCTTGGCAACCTGTTCCTCCCACCCACTCCTGACCCCACGTTCTCTCACTAGCCTGTGAGAAGAACCATGTCAGGCTCCACAGCCTGGTGCCATAAGGTTCAATGACACTTGCTGAGAGACGGCTGGAGGAGTCTGACAGGGGTCATGTGTAGTGTAGCATTACTACAGTGAGACATCGGAAGACTTGATTTTTTGGCCTGGCATCTCCATAATGGGAGACGTGTGTTATCTGCTGTAAAGAAACCAAGGTATAACACAGATGAAGCTATACAAGTGTTACCACGCAAGTCTCTTGGTCAATTCCCTGTACTGTCAAAACTTCAGTACCAGCAACTGTAATAGCAATTCTGGAGAACTTTCCCAATCTACCACAGGAACCAATAAAAATGGAAAAGCCCTGAAGAAAGTATCTGATGGACAGGGAAGTGTCTATTTAACCATACCAGTGGTTCTTCCTGACAGCCTGACTATCCTTAAGTCCCAGTAGTTTAAGTGGCTACAGATGTTACAGAGGAACCAAGCTATATGCAACCTTGTTTCAAAAACCAAACGCCTGGCTTCTAGTCATGCACAGCTGAAACGTCTCTGACTAGGGGAATCCTGTAAGCCACCCACTCTATTAAATACTGCGCAGCAGCCACTGGTGGGAAAGCACTGACTCTGCAAATTGAACCAAGAAACTGACCCACAACCTAGACTTTTTTTTTATTATTGTTGTTTACAATGAATCCAAGTTTTTGTTACAATATTTACTCTTCCTAGTAAGCACACATTACTATGAGAAGTCGGCTATATTGGCACTGGACACGTTAATGGATATTCAAGTTGAAAGTTGAGTACTTTTAACTAAATCCTGCTAGTTCAGGTTATCCTATGATTGTATTCAAGTCCATTCACAAAAACAATTAGCTGAGCTGCATATCTACATAATGGTTCCCAGAATAAACAATTTTACTGTCAGAGATAAAAATTAAATGGCTTCACATTGAAGACCACAGAGTCCATCTCTCAAGTTGATATTTCATGCAAATATAGTAGGGTTTTAACCATCTGATGAGATCTCTATTTAGTTCTCTTGTAACGTGACAGCTTTAAGCATCAGTAAAGTCAATAAGGACATTACAGAAGACAATATTGATGCTTCAGCTGGAATGATCAGTAGTTCCTCCACAGTGCCCAATCCTGTTCCTACTGTAGTCAAGTGACAGGCACAAACATTCCGAGGATATTAGGCCCAAGCCCATCAGCTCCCCATTAATATTCCTATATTTACTTTGTCATAAGCATAAAAAAAAAGTTACTTTAGCTTGAACATAGCTACACTTTCCACACGTTAATAGTATTTAAAAAAAGTCTTTTTACCTCTGTTGGTTTGTAGCAATCTACAAGAGTTTCCTAGAAGCAAAATATGAAAGCGTCAGTTCCAACACAGAATAACAGTGAACATAAATAAGTCTTCAGTATGAAACCTGGCAAGGGAGTGGGGAAAGAAAAGGAGCAAGAACCAGGAATCACCGGATGAAGATGGTACTGAAAACTGAGCGTTACAGCAAGCCACCTTTGCTCCCTAGGTGGATCAGAGTGATTTGCAACAGGAGGGAAATGATGGCTTCTTCCTCCAGGCCAAAAGTTACAAAATCTCTCTCTCCAAGAAAAACTGAGAAGAGGAGAATCCAAGAACATTTCTCCCAGCAATACACATGTGAAAGGTATGTTTCTGTGAGGGCACCACAGCCTTTGTAATGCAGAAATACAGAGGTTAGCTAGGTCAGGCATTCCTAGCAGGGCAGCTGCAGCAGGTAGTTTAGCCAGAAGCAGCAAAGCTATTTATGAAGGCTGAGTAAACAGTCTGGGGCCATGCCCCATGTCTCTGTGGCTGGGCAGTGGGCACTGAGAAAAGGATGCCAATAGGCACTGCAGTCAGGTGTGGTGCATCTAAGCACCAACTTAGTCACCTCCCAGAAGTGAGCTGCGGGCAAACCACTGCTCTGGGACAGCTTTCCTTCCTTTAGTGCATCTGAAAAGATTATAAACAGAGACCCTCATATTGGTTTTTTATCTTGATTTAGATACATGTATCTCTATTAAGACAATGATGTTTCTTTTCTTTTCCCCCCCTCATTCTTCCATTCATTAACTTTTACCTCAAGCAGGATTCAGAGAATTAGAGAGCGGATTTAACCGTATAATTTCAGCAGACAGCTTCTGAATTTCCCTACTGATACCTGTTGCTGACCATCTTACCCTTTCCTCAAGCTTTTAGACAAGTTACTCCAAGATAACTCAATGGGTTCCAATTTCTAGCTAGTATAGACAGAGAAACAAAGTTTCCAGTATCCTAAGGACAAGGGAGGATTTCTGATCTGTATCAGAATATACACGCATGTATACTTCTGCTGCTGCAGTGAATCACAGAAACTATCTGGTCATCATAACTGACTCTCACACACATAATTTTTCTATGTGACTTATTTTTCTATGGTTTCTGTTCTTTATTTTATATACTTGTAATAATAAGAATGAGTCTAATCTGTCTCAGCATATCTCCCTATACTACTGGATTCTTTGAACTTTTATTTACTCCTGTTATCACCTACCTTCCAGAAATTTTTTGTCCTAAAAGATGTTTATTACCTTTGTACAGTCCAGTAGATTATGGTAAACTCAGACCTAGGAACCTCTCAGTTCTAATTCTACACTTACAGTGGATTCAGTCAAACACAAGATATGGCCCCAGATGCATTAATTCAGCCACATTCTGATTAAAAATTAGAAAATAATATTACCTGTAATTTGAGAGCTCTCTCCTCTTCATTGGCTGCATCAAGGAGGTCATCAATGTCAATTTCTACATCTGGCATCTCTTCTTCCTGAAAAGCAGAAATTCCCACTTAGTCCATAGAGACATCCTTCAACTAACCTCAAAAGCAGCCTAGTGATAGCACATATAACCCCATCTGCCTAGAGCCAAACAAGAAGGAAATCAGTAAGGGACAGTGGCTTGATTCCTTGCTCCCAGCCCAGCAGAAGGCCAAGCCCCAGACACGCAGGAGGTGACAGCTCTTAAGCAACCCTTCCCTCATAGCCAGGAGCTGTGTTACTAACCCATGCTCAGCAGCACAAGCCATGCTATTCTCATCGTACTGGGAAAGAAGATGAAGAAGAGGAGGGCAGGGCAGGGCAAATAGATAAAAGCTGCAGCAAGCCACGAAATTGCTTTGAAAACATTCTTGATTGGACTGCTTATTTTGTTACACTATGGAAGATCTCCCTTGCTCAAAGTTGGCTTACAAGGATGACATACATGCCCCATCAGAAGAGCTCAGATTTCCAGTGATTTCCTGCAGCGAAGCACGAAGTCTAAGCCATAAAGTATTTTAGGCAATTTTTTTTAAACCTCCTCCACCCATACACTTCTCCCTTTGCATCACCAGCACATCAGACACATTGTTTCCCGAGTCAGAGCAGTAGTCCACAGATTTTAAAAGACCCCTGAGCTCCAGAATCCCAATGAGAATTCATCGTCCACAGACACCACTGTTTACTGCATTTACAACTATGCAAAAAAAAAAAAATATTCTGGTGGCCAGTTTTTGCATTTTCTCATCACAAAAGGCAGTTCAAAACAGTAAAGCAGCACCTCACTGCACATACAAAACACTCTGGTCTCAGCCTCTCCCCCATGCCAGGTCCCACCCTCACAGTGGCCTCAGTGCCACAGACACATGGCTCCTCCGTTGCCCCTGCTCCAACCAAGGCGATGCATGGGTGCTGCAAGTCTGTCCTCTCCCACGAGTACCCTGTCATTGACCGGCTCACTGGCAGTGCATCACCTTGGCACCTCCTGAATGAAGGCAGGGACCTGAGAGCATCCAAAGGGGAGGGTGGATTTGAGAGTCAAGAAGAAGCAACAAGACCACTAACCCCAGCAGCAGCTGTCTTCTTGTACCCCACCAACACTTTTCAAGATCCTTTAAAGAAGCATTTTGTCAAAAACGTGGTGGTTCTAGCGATTTGCAAAAGTTTCAACAATTCAAACAATTAACAGCTCTAATAGCAACTGCCACAAGTAACACCAAAATTACTCTTGTACTGGATAAGAGTCCAAACATTAGCAAGGAAGATAAAAAATTAGCTTGAGTTAATCTAATGAAAGTTAAAGTACCAAAGTGCCAAACAAATACCTATATCAGAAGCTCCAGCTAAAATGCCAGCTGCTCAACGTTTATTTGGGTGTGAAGAGGAAGGACAGAAGTAGGATGATTAAGTTCGCCATTCCCCACCTCTGAAAGAAAGCATGCAGGAACACAATAGCACAGCCATGCAGGCTGTTAGACCAGATGAATAAAAATACACGAAGCACATCCTTTGCCCAATTAGCAGGTTCACTCTTTCAGCACGCATTTTAGTCAGAAAGGAAGTGTGGGCATTTGCTGAGATGAATCATAAAAATACTAGTTACTGTAACACAATCTGGCAATAAGGGAGTTTCTAACCTAATGCTATAGACTCATGAGCAATTTAAACAATGGGGGGAAGAGGAGAAAAAAAAAAAAAAAGAAGTCTTCCACAGACAATAAAGATATTCAGTAAAAGTGATCAGAATTGGAAGGGATAAAGATTAATCCATAACAGTGGTACATCTACTTAGTAGCTTACTACCCCAGCCTTACGCTAATTCACATATCACACTAAGAACAAGAAATCAACTAAATAGACAGTAAACCTCCTGAACATTATTTAATCAGCTCATTATAAATACTGTTAAGATAAGGTGCCTGGAGTTATCATTAGTACTGTAAACTTATCAAAACATGCATCCATGGACCTGCGTAAATGCCGATTATGCATCTGCGCTCAGAAGTGCGGTTCGGCACATTGAATATTTTGTCTGATATGCATTTTGAACTCTTCCTTGTCAGAGTGGCCAGCTGAAACAATGTTGAAAAGCAACAGTGAGGGGGAATTCCCTAGAAGGTATATAATGCTTTTTTGTGATCACACTTCATTGAAGCTGAGTGCACGTGAAAAGTTAGTTTTACTCTGATTGGTACCAGTCACGTGGGAGAAATCCTTGCTTCCATCCCTCTTCACTCTTATCTTCTTTAAATCAACTTTCTCCCGCATTTTCAAGGGTTCACACTGCCATCAGTCCAGAGGGCAACTGTACCAGTAATTCACTGAAGCTTTGATATAAGAGGTAACACAGCTCCTCTATATCAATGAAAGCCATAACAAAAAAATAACTTAGGAATACTTCAGAAATGAGGGACTATAATTGTGTCTGACATTCTGGCATTCAGTTAAGTTACATTTTCCGTAAAAGATCATGCATCTCTTCATCACTTCACAGCAGATTTGAACTCTGGAACAACTCTGGACAAGTGGAGGGGGGAAGCTCAAAAAGGTATTTTTGGCTGAATGAACAAACATAATCAAAGGATTTTTTTCCCCTCTGAAGTACTGTGCCTTCATGATCTCTAGAGTTTTATGTTAGGAATGAAAAACACGTGCTTAGGTCAGGAGCATGACCACTCCACAACAGCTGTAGTGACAGAGGGAAGGAAGAAAGAGTCACATCTTCTGTTTGCCTGATTTTATTGGTGAGATAAGTGTGGTTGATCCTACTACAATTAAATAGCTAGATCCAGATTAGGCTGGGGAAAGCCTGAAAGGGGCTGTGCACAGTTGAAGGGTGGTATTTCAAGGGTCTTGTTAGCACCAGGAGGCTGTGCAGGGAAACCAAAGCACTGCCACGTTCTGCTCCAGTGAGAGGGAGAGAAGGTATTGCAAATAGCAGATGATGGAGGGGGGAAAAGACACCACAAGAAGCATGGTTGCAGGGAGCAGCCTCCAGAAAAGCTAAAACAGAAGAGGTGTGGGGGTTGTGGGTGCAAACACCCATCAATTGAAACAGTTGGGGGAGGGGAGGATGGACACTCTCCTTTTAAGCACCCTCTCCAGTTTGCATTAACAATGTAGGCAAGACATGAGCTGATTTCCGCTTGAGTATTCTAAAGTCCAAAAATATCACCGTTAGCTTCCGTGCTATTGAATGCAACTTAAATTGAACCTTGCATTAGAAGACAGCCCCGTCGTTATTTAGGTTGCATGAATTCTTTGCAGGCTACTGGCAAAAGACGTTGGGGCACTGATATGCATTAAGTAGTAAATAGCTGTAGCAGTTTAAGACTTTACAACCTCTCCAACTGTTTGCTATTTAGCCTCTGGCAGAGGTGATCACTGCCCCAACAGTGAATGGAACAGAAACAGGTGAGCATCCCTTAGTAAGACCAGGGAAAAGGTCTGACAGCCTCTGCAACCACCTCCCACAGCAGCTTAAGCCAAAGGGCTGGATTTTGCAGAGGCAGCTGAAAAACACTCACACACTCCAGTCTGCTGACCCTGAGGTCAGCACCTCCACATAAGCAAGAGCAGGTCTGACATCGTTACAAGTATTTACTAATTAAACATTTATCTGAGGCTTTAAAATTCAAAGGGCAATAGTTGCCCTATGGATAAACTTCCCACTATAAAGGCAACTCTCAAATTAACCTGCTATCCCTCACCCTCACTGCCCATTCACTGTGCATCATCTCATTCGCAGTGCTGGGAAATCATGAAATAGGTTTATTTGGTTTTCACTTAAGATTTTAAGTTTGGGAGAGAAAGCAGTTAAGCGCAGCAAGGAAATTAAAGCCATCATTTGTATAGTGAGTTTGGAAGCAACCTGAAAGGACAGCAAGAAAAAGATGAAGGAAAAGGAGGGAAAGAAGACCATACAATTCAGATGTATGAAAGTTTCAGACCGTATGAATCTGGGATTTCTCTCAAAGTCCTGGAAGACAGCCAGTGTAAGTCATCAAAACCAAACTAGAAAATAGGACCAGTTGTTCTAGAAGTATCCATTTAATATATGAAAAGATTTGTTTATTTTTAAAGAGACATCTGCTGGACATCTAATATAGTTAGCTCCAAACAAGTTCATCTGCAGATATGGATGGCACTGCCCCAACGCAAGACAATGGTTTCAGTCTCAGGATAAATAAAGTGCCATAAATTACCAGGACTAGAAGTCGTTGGTTGCATATGTAACCTGGTGGATTATGAATGGATTGCACTTAGTACAGGTAAAAGAATACTACCAAATAGTCATTTCTATGAAACACAGGGGAAAAACCCACGTGTTCCTCGTTTCAAAGCATTCAGTTGTTTTGGGGGACTTATGGGTCAGGGCAAAAGTATGTGAAAATGAGAATAAAAAGAATAGTTTAAGTGATCAAAAATTATGAATCCAAAATCAAAGAAAGCTCTTTTTGACTTAAAGCTAATCCTAGTTAAGTGGAGAGTCAAAATACAACAGCTAAAATAAAGCTGTTTGCAACACAAAAAGGCTGCTAGTGTCTATTTATTGGTATGAGGAACAGGAGATTAGGAAAGGATGTTAAAGACAGCAAGAAGAGACTCGAAGTGCCAGAGTTGGAGTAAGTTGCAGTAGGAACAAGAATCCTCAGTGGTACAACCCAATTACTAAATGACCGTATGTTTTCTCCAATCCTAAAATATTAACAGCAGTAATGCCATAGCAGCCATGATGATCTAATGTTAGACATGCAAACAAAAAACCTCATCTCTCATTTCTGTTGGTCTAGGCGAAGTTGTTCATGCAACAGTGAATATTAGTTTGCACAGCTGATAATCAGTGAACACACTTGTGATGCTGCTCCGAGTATGATACAATCCTTATCATGCAGTTTCCTATTTTCTCCCCCATCAGACACTTATCTCATTAGCAACCAATCAGTTGAATGTGAAATCTCAAAGGCAACACAGAGTGCGAGGCCCCACACCCCTGAGCACGTACCATCCAGTCTTGGCTCCAACTAAGAGTTAGAAAAGCCTGTATTGCATGCAGGCTGGTCTAACCAGAGCAGCAGCCTCTTCCACCAACACAAAGTCTACCTTTCTTCGCCACTCTTGTTCATTAAATAAAAGCACAGAGACATTAAAGGCAAAATTACCAGATTTGTCCACTCATTTTGAGTCAATGATCCTGTTTCTGAATAATCATAATTTATCTGTGGCCTTGTGGCTATTTACAGAAACCTCCTCCTGTGCTGAGCCTGTCTTCAAGCCTGATCTCATGTGGATCCAGTTAAATACCCAGAAAGGGAGGCACAGGAAGTGTCCACCTGTCAGAATGGCTTACACAAGTTGCCCAGTATCTCACAGAAACACCAAGTGCATCTGTATCTACATAACATGGTATGAATGGCTAGACAAAAGTCAAGGGCACGGTGTTTTATCTATATGGTCTAGATCTGATCTACCCTCACCACTGGTGCTAGCAGGGGACTGTGCCCATAGCCTTGCAGACACACCACTAGAGGGAGGTAACACTTTACAAACACAGCAAGGGCTCCTGAAGTTGCTGGTAGAGCACGGAAAAGTCTTCTGAGACCTAGATTCAGTTCTCAGGTCTAGAGGCTTTTGTCCTCAAGCACCCATTTCCCTGTGCTCCTGTTCTTAAAAGTTTAGTCCTCAGCTTTTACTCTTACAGCTGGTACCTGCATAATCCTACCTCCTCCGCTCCTGCTTTTCAGAGTAGTGCTTCTACCTCTTTCCTATGCATCCTTTCTCCTCAGCTGAGGACCAGAGGAAGGACCACTGCAAGCAGAGAAAGGAGCAAGACCCAGCTCCCAGGCACTGTGACCAGGTCTCCCTGCTAAGACGAACTGCAAGAGCCCAGTGCTTCCTAGTTCCCTATAGAGGAATCTTGTTCACATAAAACAATCTTTGAGCTTATTGCCGAAGTTTAACAAGTTTGGGCACATGACAAGCACAAGTGAAAGAGGAGGGGAGATAACTGAGAACACTTTAATAAACTGGCTATGGGCATCTCCAACATAAAGCAAGTCTGCTCCCTCCTAAATTTCCAAGATCAGACATACTAGAGTTTCAACTAAGCTGTTGAAAGTCCTCATATAATGTGGAAAAACACTTTTTTCCTCCTGATTTTTGTCTCAACATCAGAAATAACTGAACTCTTACCTAAAAATCTTTCCAAGATATTCCAGCTGAGGCAGGCACCTACAGCAAATCTCTTCAGCTCAGATTATTTCAATTTGGACAAGTTTAATGTTTTAAAAATGTGTTTTCCAGTTGTTAAATCAAGGGTAATGCCAAGAACAATGTTTATGGGGCTCTGCATGGAGGAATACACACCTTGGTGGGAAGCAGAGGGGGAGCTTACCTAGGAATCATCAGTGCCTGGCAATAATGAGAACGTAACAAAGCTGCAGGGAAAGGATATTAAGCTAGACGAGAAAGATGGACAGACAGACACACACACACACACACCATGACAGTGTCTACACAGGCAGGTACAGCTGAACCTTAGCTTGCTCAGCCAGTGTGCACAAACTGCATGGTCCAGAAACTATAGCTGCATTAGTGCAGCTTGCAGACCAAGAGAATAAACCCTGTTGGCAGAGCATTTACATTCAGGTGCCATAGTTTATTAACACAGCAATCAGATTTCCAGACCAAAGCTTACCCACATCCACCTGGCTCAGACAAGAAAGAGCTAGCTAAGCCCGTCTGCATCTGCCAGTTCACCCTATGTTGGTTAGTAGATAGGTGGGCAAATAGCCTGAAGTTTATATTAGGAAGAGCACATCTTACTCCAAGGAAATCCCAAAGAGGAGACCTGTTGGAGATTGATGTCTGAACCCAGGCAACAGGGAGCACTCTCAAGCTCCCAGGTCTAAACTGCAACCTAACAGCACCCCAGATCCATGTCAGCATGCAGCTTAGGTGTGTGTTGCCCCCAACCAGAGACACACTGTGAGCAAAAGCACAGCACAGGATTACATGTTAAAAAGGACACCACCATGCTCCTTGGACAAGTGGAAGAGCATGCCCACCCCGCCATCAAGCCAGCCTTCACTGAAACAGCGTGGTTAGGAATTCCTCCTTCTCCTTTCTCCCCTTATCCCAGCACGAGCAAACACACCCTTCTAACGCATCCACTTCAAAATACAGAGACAGATATGCAGAAATAACCTTATTTAAATTAAGGCAGTAAAGTCTGGAAGGACAACACTGACTGGGTGGAGGATATGACAGTGACTAGATCCCCTTGCATTTTCCAGGCTAGTACTTTCTGTATAAGACATACTTTCAATATATCAGTATGTCCACACACATCACTTTAAGCAGCTGATCAACAACTGACTAGTGAAAATATGAGTCCTGTGAGCTGAAGCTTCAAAGAGCAGGGAGCTCGCTCTTGACCACCAATGAACAAGGGGAAAAAAAAAAAAAAAAAAAAAAAAAAAAANAAAAAACAGGGGAAAAAAAAAAAAAAAAAAAAAAAAAGAAGACTGAAGCTCCTTCTTTAGCTTTAGATCAACAGCTCATTCATTATTCCTGGTGAAGAACTACATAGCTTTCACAGTATTGTCAACTGCAAATATTTGAAAAAAGCACATAGGGCTGCAAAACCATACTGTCACAAGGTGAAAGTAACCTGTGGGTCTAACACACTCATCTCGATGAACAAACTAGAGTATGGTGTACAATAGACAGCAATATGGAGTCAAAGGGAAAATGAGACTAGGGGTGAGAAGGGCTTTTACTCCCATTTCATATAAGTCATTTGCAAGCATTTTGGTGAAAAATACAGTTCCTTTTTATAGGCTTGGTAAGATGTCCTAAAGTTAACCCTAGTTTAAAAACACTAGCCCATGGTGCATTTGAAGCAAATGGTTTCCTTGGCCAAAACCAGACAGAGGAGAGGGATCCTGTGAGAATGCCTCCTTAATGGCTGTGACTCTTATGAGTTTTGAATATTCAGGATCACTGATTCCTTTCTGAAGGTTATGAAAGGGGGTAAAGTTAGCTAAGAGACACAGATCTGAAGTCTAAGGGCAGCCTCGAAGTAGCTTGGCCTCCTCCATACCCACCACCACCCCCATTATCATTTCCTGTTATACAGGTAGTAGACCAGTTTGAGCAATAGGTCCCTTACAGGCAAGGGAGGGACCCAAAGTTTGGATTTAACCAGCCTCCACAATGAGAAGTTTAGAGATTTTTAAAATGTAAAGGGATGCAGTCAAGCAACAGGGACATGCTCCCCCTGTGAGTTACATTATCTGACAACATAACTTGTCAACCAGTACTCTCTTGCAAGCTGCCTGGAAAGCATAAATCATGAGGGTCACAAGTTTGGGGGTTTGGTTTTGGGTGGTGGGAGGGAGGAATTCAGGACAGAATTATGTCAAGCAGGACACTCCCTGTATAAGGATATCACCCTAAGCAAACTGGGTCACTAATCCTGTATATTAGTGTTACTTATTAATAGCCAAGAAGAGCTCAAACTTCCTTACTTAGAAACAATTATAAAGAAAAAACATGGTGCAAAACAAATTTAAAACAACTTCTGGGAATCACTTAAGTATAAGGGCCTCTTAACGTCCATGCATGTGCCAGGAGTTAAGTACAGCTGTAGCTTCAGAATTCAAATGGAAATGAAAAACATACTAACAGGGCAATGACTATATAGCACACACAAAACACTTAAATTCTAGTTATGAACCTTATTAAAGCAATTAACAACAACTGATATTTTCAATAAGCAGGGGAAGAGCACCCACTCAAGCCAAGTTCTTCCATCTCATTACCCAAGATGGCTCTTTCTCCTCCCTCAGTCACTGTAAACTGTTGTTGTTTGTTTCAAGCTGGCACTGCCACACATCGGCCTCTCCTCCTGGCTCTCAAGCGACTGCAGAGCAGATGAAGTGGACAGATGCTATTCCAATTACAAGTTCCATTCAAAGAGTCAGCCCCTCCAAAGCAGTACCACACAGCCCGCATTTTTATTATAAAATAGCGCTCAAGTACACCAAAATAGCAACAGCACAATCCCGGCACTTCAGTGACACAAAAAGAAGCAACTCTGTTGTGCCCTTACTTCAGTTGGGGTGCCTCTGCCAGCATGGAGGGATCAGGGTTACGGGCAGAGATAAGAACATCATCCCTCAATGCAATTCCTACGAAAGCTCCCTTTATGGGCAAGGCTTTGTGAAAGAGGATAGGGAAAGGACCTCCACATCCAGAGCAAGGCTCCCCACCCAGCTTCCCTGAATACCTTCACCCTCCCCCAGAACACAAGCTTGCCTGCATTGACACTCAACACAGAGGCAGCTGCTGTCTTTGCAGATGCTGTTGCAGTTTTGCCTTTCCTTCAAGTAGAAGGCTAGAGGGCAGAAAGACAACGGCAACACACCATGATTTCCTCTGGACAAACTCCTTACAGCTACAGGCTGTCCAAATGCTAACTTTAAGTCAGTTGCTTAGGTCCTACATCAGAACATGGTTAGCACGTATAACATTTTACCCTGTGTAAGGGGTGGGGGAAAAGGTAAGATGGCCAACTGTGTCAAAAGTCAGCTGGAAGAGGGGAAAGGGAAGGGTAAGTTAAAGCACAGTGAGACAGGTACAAGTACTGCCAAACCATTCACTGAAGTTAAGTTACTCAGGAAAAGGGAGGCAGGGCCAATTTCAGAGGACAACTCAATATATAAAGGCTACACAACTAAAGGTTTTTGGAATTGGAGCAATACAAAATCTGGACCGCTCTCCTACTATTGTGTTCTCATGCACTGCGGACAGATGCTGCACATCACATCTGAACTACCTTAGTGCCACACAGTTATGCCAACACAAGGCTTGGAATAAAACATGGTACCACTTAGCATACAACAAAAGAGCAAGTAGTTGAAAAACTGTTGACATATTTACTTGAAGCTAGCACTTTATAACAGTAGTAGCTTGTAAAGTTTGACAAAACATCAAAATTTCCACAAGCTGTTTCAGTGTAGATTCTGGCCTACCTACACCCAAGAGTGATGGCAACAGGATTTTCAAATGGAGGTCAGGGACTCTCTTTAATCAGTAAAAGCTAACCAGCCATTAAAATTCACTGTATACTTCTGCATCAATGTGACCACTACTGTCAGAGACACCTCTGTGTTTATATAGACCATATGAGAATGCCATGGTGACCTTAGTCAAATGCTCTAAAACTGGCTCTGCAGAAGAGGAAACCTTGGTCCTCTCTTTCCACAGTTCTCTGTTCTGCTTGCTAGCAGGGCCACAAAGCTGCTGTTGAAAGAATGTGTTAGGAGAGCTAAACTGGAGTTTTACTGCACTTCAAACTCTGCCAATTCAGTTGGGGCTGGGCTTGCCCAGCAGACACCCTGCCTGCTGTTGGTCACCAACACGCCCATCAAGTTTTCTTGGCTGGAAGGAAGACTTTCTGTGCTCTTTCAGAAGGCCATGCCTTTTTACTTAGACACCCTTAGAGCCAGCATGGGCTAGCTGCCACATTTCACCGGCTGCATTCTCTGGTCAGCAGCAGGGAGGTAACTTTGTACTTATGGATGCCGCCTGCAACTCCATAAACAGCACTGGAGGCTTGTGCAGGCGCCTTGGCCAACAAAGATAAATAACAGATCCTTTTACTTTTCTTCTCCCCACTTCTGTTCAAGAATTTTTTCCCCTCTCAGCTTTTTTTTTTTTTTTTTAATTATATGAGAGGTAAGGAAGTAATCTGCAAAGAATCAACACGAGAAACTTTTCCTCTAATTAGCTACTAAATGGGCTTTTGTAAAAGTAAAAAAACCCACATACACACACTACTTAGGGTGGGGGGGGGGTTAGCAAATTAATTTCTTGGCATCCTGTGTTTTAACAACAAGTTTTCAAAAGAGCATATTATGTAGGTGACTGAAAATCCTGGGCCCTGGCCTTGCTATTTTTAGCTTGGCATTTATCTGTTGCTCGAATGGGTGACTGAAACACTAGTCAGGGGTCACACACTTGCAGTGCCGACTCTGGTCTGTCCATACACAGTAGTTCTTGTATGAGCAGCTGTTTAGGAAGCACTTGCTGAGATCTCCTGCCACAAAGCATCCAACAGTGAGAAACCAAAATAGGTTCTGACTTGGAACAGAACAGCTTCTAGGAATCCCACACTGGCCAAAAAACACAGTTTGGCAAGCCTTGCTCAGTTCATGGCCCCATCATTCATTTAAATACTTCTATTGGTTCATTTCGGAAATGGAAGTCGAGAGTCAGATACAACTTGTTATTTACTCTTCTTTTACCATATGGGTATTTGATAACTTCAGAAAAATTGTGACAGCCCTTAAAAATCAGATTATTTTAACTATGACATGGATGCAGCTGCCCAGTACAACAGAAACATGGCCACTTCTCTTGAACAGGCAGAATACCTCTTTGTGCTTTCCTCTCCTGGCCGGGGAATCCTTGCATAGTCTACAAGGAAAAGTCATTGTGATGCCAATGCAGACACAGCTGCTAAGTTAGAAAAAGGCATCTTTCCCCAACATTTCTCTACAGGCAAAATAGCACAAGCCAATAAGAAATATGCAAGGAAAGCTCCGTCTCTCTACCACTCGACAATTTAATAGATGTGTCATCTGAAAAGTTTGTGATAGAGCAAACAAGTAAGTGCTGGAAGGTAAAAGCTGAACATAAAGTTCAGACTATATTCTCTGCCGTTGGTATACGTGTATTAATCCCTTTCAAAATGGGGATTTTCAATGGAAGCATTCGGTTCCCTTTCTTGCATTGAAGCATTGTTTTCCCAGCTGGTTTGTTAACTGGGATTTCTGTCTTGCAGCATCACCCCTCCTTCATGCTTGCAAAAGCACCATTTCACCACCCGACATATGTGCTCACAGGTCCTATGTGTCACCTCATCCCATTTTAGTTAACATCTAATTGCCAGTAAGTTTTAGCTCACTCTTTTCCAAAATCCTTTTATTATATCCAAATGTAGCACATTTGAAAGGAATTTAGGCTTCAGCCTTCATTTTCAGATACCTCCATTTAACACCTCTAAGAAGTCTGGCAAAAATGTCTTCCCATTCATTTAGTTTCAAGTATACACATTCACTCTTTGCTGAGAGTCTCTGAAAAACAGGTTGTAAGGCAGCATTGTATTTCCACATTAAGAGCACATCCTTGCAACCAGAGCACGAATGCAAGAGAAGAGTTCACTGCAAAGAAGTCCAAATCACCACTAAAAGAAAAGCTTCTGGTAAACCCTTCGAGTCCCAGCTCCTCCCGCATTCTTCTACCCGTTTCACTATGAAGCCCCCTATGTCTCTATGGGCACGTTCACCTATCCCAAGGGAAGCCAACCTTTGCTCACTGCCAAAGAATTGCACTCTGAACAGCCAGCCAACCTTATAAATGGTGTTGCCATCTTGAAAATGCAGACTGAGCAAGTATCATTTGACAGAGCCTGCAGATGATCTGCAACAACTGTTTTAAGAACAGATACCAGCCTAACTGCCTTCCAAGGTAGCCTGCAGCATCAGGACCTCCCATTTCAGCTCCCAGGATCCCTAAACGCTGCACTTTTTCAACTGAATTCTCACTTTGCTGTGGTCAGCCTAAAATTTGTTCTCCTTCTCCTGCTTCAACTTCAAGATTTATCTTTCTTAAGCAGATGTCATAAATACATGTTAAAATATTTTCCTCCATTTTTCAGAGACACAAATATGCAAAGTCAGGACTTGTCAGCAATCTCTAATCATCTGCATTGTCGGAAATGGTCACAGGCTGAAGAAAAATGTGTGTTTCTCTTGCCAGTGGCATTCCAGAAGAATTGAGAGTTATGGATGATATGAATATATTTCTTTCTTTTGTTTTTTTAAAGGAAGAAAAGCTTTGTGGTTCCATAACCACAGCCTGAAGAGTCATTTAAGGCATACTGAAGGAGAAAAGTATAACATAAGGCAAGATATTTGTTGTTTTGGCTTAGTATAAAAGTAAAAAATGAAGTAATTCCGAAGCATCTAATTTACTCACAGCTTTACTTTTTAAATGCTAAAGAGCCCATCATCCTCCAGGACATGCTATCTTGCCAGCAGCAAACATGTGGCAGACCTTCTCACATTGGATGATGAAAACTTGTGGTGGGCTACATGATCATGACAGTGTTAGCAAGCCCAAAACAGAATGGGGCCAAAGCACTGAGGTGTCCTGCTCCTCGGATACACAGGCAGTATTTTCCAGCACAACTGTAAAAATTCCAGATGCTCATGCAACAGCTGCTAGCCCTCACAAATCACTGTAGCTGAAAGATGATGCAGGCAAACAGAGCAAGTCCAGGACTGATGAGGGCCCTTAAATGAGACAAACTTACAGACTGGCAGTATCAAGAACAGAGAAACTGCAATTGGGCTGAACTGAAGGGAAAGAATGCCAACAAGCTGCTGAAGGATGAACACTACTTTTTTTCCCCCCTTCTTAACAGCACAACTCCCATGTACATGCTAAAGAAAACAACTGCTTAAACTTGTTTCCTATGACTGAAATACAGCTCTGGGAAGGGACTAGTTTTGAAAAGCTACATCAAGCCTAGCCCTTCATTACTGGGTTGGAGCCCTGGCAGAAGTGCTATAATCCTCACGTTTTGAAGTTAACAAAAGAGTGATAGACCACTCTTATGGTATGTTAATTAGCACAGTAGGCAAAAATAAAAAGGGTGGGAAGGGGAAGAAGGTTTTAAGGGGAGTGTAATTTTCTCAAGTATCCCTTAAATGCCGGAAGGAGCCACCTTCAATTATCAGCGATTCCAAAGCTTCCCAGAAAGGAGAGAACTCGCATGCATACTCAAGATCCCATTTCTTAAGTAGTTTCCTGGTTCTGTAGGACAGCACACACCAGGACTACCTGGGATCCAAAGCACTTCAGTGTAAATCAGAGATCCTCTGCAACTCCTGGAAGTCCAGAACACAATCAGAGCAATGCTTGAGTTTCCAGAGGCCAAAACAAGGAGGTGTTAGCAGGGGCTTTGTCTGCAGCTGACTAGATGCAGCTTTTCAGACGGAACCCAAATGAGTACAGCAGTCTTTCAGTTTTCTTCTGAAGTTATTTACCTACTATGCAAAGCATTTCCAGCAGCTTAGGTATATTAAAAATACAGCCAAACAGTAGCTTCATTCAGTTTGATGTTATACTGAATTGCAATACTGTTTCATGTCACACCATCCAACAACCTACTATATACACAGTGTACACATATATACACACACTAGCCCTTCAGAAGCATGTTAATAGACCACAAATATGCACCTACATACACATATGTATGAACAGTTACCTGTTGTTACAGAAAGTTACCAGAAGAAAAAGAATCTGTACGCAAATTTCTGCAATGAAAGTATAGGTAGCAAGGTCTTGAAGAAGCACGGCTTGCTGTATGTAGCACAGCAGAGCATATTAACAAGCCATCTGTTCATTATAACAAGCTCAACAGGATTCAGCTTCTAGCTGCAGAGATGCTACCTACAGCACATCCCTTGATCAAGCAGACACTTGTTGGATACTGCCAAAGTCTTGCCACATCCCTTTCAGAGAACATGTTATGTGTCTCTGCCACCAGCACAGTCTGGATTTAAAAACTGCTTTCCCAGGAGGCTGTGCCTTTGAGCAGAATTAGTCACACTAACAAGCAGCCCAGAGTCAGGTTCCTCCAGCTAGAGATATGCAGACATAACCATGCTATTTGCTTAAAGCTCTAAAACTCCTGCTCTCACCTCAGAGAAAGACACATTGTATTTCCAGGAACACAAGCACTGAAGAACATTAAATCTGTTCCAGAAGTGATACTGCCTCTTGAAAGAGACAAGAGCATTTCTCCCTAGTCCTTTGAAAGCAAGATGACTAGTCTTTGAGTTTCTCCCCCCCTCCCCTTGCTATGTTTCTCCCTTCAAACAGAGAAATTATGAAACAGCTGTTGCTTTTGCCAGCCTTGTGAGAGGCAAAGAGCAGCAGTCAGAAGTAGCAGCAGGGGAACAAGACTGTAATACACTCCGTGTCCCATCTGTTGAGAATGGGTAACAGAAGACAGAGGGCAAGGAGACAAACAGGGACTCCAATGTACAGTCAAACAGCTCCTTTCTCACCACCTATCTTATGGTCTTTGGCTCAATATCCAGTGATTGCAGCAAAGGAAAAGGACAAAACTCTTCAAGTTAAATGTACAACATCAGTCAATTTAGTATCCTGATAATGTTCACAAGCAAGATGTTTAATTAATACACTGTGCAGTCAGTATTTTGGCTTAGTTGTTACTTTGCCATGTGGCAAACTAGACAAAGCAGATGGTCAGTAAGCTCTGTTAAACTGTCAGGGCCAGCTATTATGAAGAGACACAAAACAGCTCTCTACTAGTTCCAAAATTTTTAAGCTAAGTCTCAGCAACCTCAGTTTAGTTCTTTCTTCTAGAAAAGCTGGCATCAAAAAAATCAAGATTAAACTAATAACTTTCTCAAGGCTCCAATCCTGAAGTTTAGAGCATGCCAGGCCCCATCCTAAAAGATGCTCAAGTTCATTAAAAGGCACACAAATGTAAGAATAGACAGTATCATCTGCACTACACTAAGAAACCACTGACTTGTGAAATCAGCTGATTTGCATCTTAAAAAAAAAAGTGTAGCACTTCAGTCAGGAGAGCTAGGATTGAAGTCGAATATTAACTCCTCAGCCCTTGAATTCCAAATAGGGAGACCAGCACAGCATGAGTCTTAATTAAAAGGATGAATCGGTTAACAAGTTAAATTTCAAACTACTTTCTGCTCTTCACCGGAGAAGTTGTTGTCACACTTAAACTCTGAAACAATCTCAGACACTTTACCTCACATGTACCTCCAGATAGTACTTTGATCCTCACAGAGACAGATGTTCTGAACAAATAACCAAGCAGAGTTGAAGTCTGGTTCAGCAAACAGCACCAGCTTTGCCAGGTTAGAGAAGGTTTCTGGCAGAGCACACAGCTACACCTTGTTTTGTTCTGCTAAAATCCACCTCTTTCCACTACAGCAGCCTCTCTGCCTGCTCAGCAGGAGACATTCATGTAGGGGCCTTGTTCTGAGGTTTCTCCAGAGACAAGTGTTCATATTTTGGCAAAAACATGCCTCCACCTCCCCTACCACCTCCCATGACAGTAGGCTTTCCTTCAAGGCCTTCAGGTGGTACAGTTTAACTTCTGTGTTTCACCCGAGGAAAAGCACACCATGTGGTTTTAGAGCAGAGCATCGTTATGACAGGCCTAATCCCAGCTGCCGCAAACTCGGCCAGCAAAACATGACATACATGCAGGCCTGGGGCTCCACAGAGCTCTTCTGAAATGAAGCCTCAAATAAGGAGACTAGTATTTCTATAGTGCCCAAGTAAGCTATGTTGCAGTTTACCTGAAGAAGATGGGAAGTTCTGCTTTCCCAAATAAAAGCAGCTGAACCTCTACAACAGGAAACTAAGAACAACTAACTTTTATTAGTCTCTAGCACAACAGACCAACATCTTAAACAGAGCCAACCAAATAATGAATGTTTGCTTAGCACAAGGTCAAAGTGAAGTTTTATCATATTTTAAGGCAAACTTTGACCACTGAAAGGCTCATGCATCTACATCCATAGGCTTCAGTCCCACCTACATAGGGTATCACATTGACTATCACAATGCCAGCATGTTTTGCTCCCAGGGCCACAAGGAACCTGGTTAATGCCTATGTGTACCGCTCCCTGGCCGTATAATGGCTAAGCACACAACATGCCTTCTGCTTTAGCACTACGTCTAGCTAAAGCAGCTAAAGTTTGCTTAGGATTTAAAAGTTTTGAGCCCAGTTCTCTGTAAACCCCCATGAGGAGAAGCTAGAAGCTTAAACATGTCTTTCAGGCCCCAGAACACGTGGAATAGTATTGCAAAAATACTGTAGTTAGAAGTTGGTTTGATGATGCCACTTCTTACCGCATTTTAACATTTATATTTACAGTAATTGAAAGTCTCCCTTAACAGACAAACTGCACACTTTATTAGAAAGTCTTGAGAGGATGTCCAGTGAGCTGATGCCCCTGTGCCTGTGAGCTCATGAAACACAAGTTCTTGAAGTGTCCTTTTAGAAAGCTACCTTTGTGTTCACAAGGAAAATATTATCAGTTAAACCTTCTGCCACCCAGAACCTCTACACGGTCCAAAATGGCCCTCATCTCTAGCATGCTACTTTGAGGCCAGCCACCTCAAATTAGAGCTTTAGACTACCAACAGCTTTTGGATGGATCCTACACCAGCTCGCTTGAGCGCATTGCAGCCACCATCACTAGACACCTCAGCACCACATTTTTCAGGCAGTACTATCTCTCATTTGTATTTGCAACTAAGTGCCTATCACCGTAGGGCTCTAATCTTAGTTGCTTGGTCTTGCAAAAGCTCCTGCAACAGCTGCCAAAGTAATTTTAATCATAAGTTCGCTGGCATAATTCAGAAGCTGCTGGCAAGAGAAATTAAGAAGTCAAGAGACAGATCAACTTTGTTTGCCTAAATCATCTCACAATTTGTGTAATATGGGCTCAAAATTTCTGTATCTTGAACTCACCTAATACAATATATTTGCAGTAAGGCGATAGACCAGCTTGAGCAAGCATCAGGTAAGGCTGTAACAGCATGGGTTTCCTCCTTCTGGACAATATTGGCTAGTTTCTAGCCTCTGGCAGACTTTCAAGGAACCATTCAAAGAATTTAGCTGGATTCACGCTTCAGCTACTCATTCCTGTGAGTTTCACTTCCCTTCCACTGTCTTGCATCTTGGA
>WAAD01026194.1:376298-400414 GCA_013389945.1 Fregata magnificens
AGGTTAGCCCTCTCTCTATCTCCCCTGCTTTCAAACAAACACGTTGATCATGTGACAACCAAAATTTATGCATGTGAAGCCACTTAGTAAGTGAACAGTCATACCTAACTCAAGAGCAGCCATCTTCCAGAATTAGACCTTCATCTGTTCAAAATCATTTGTGTTGGGCAACATTTTAAAGCAAAGCTACAAAAATGACATTTTATTTTTTTTTTTTACCAAGGCCCAGGACTCACAAGTTGGGATTTCTCTCACCTGGCTTTCTATGTCTACTATCCATCTACAGTAAACAACAGGAGACTATAAAGGGAGTGTCAAGCCATTATAGCATAGAGGTCTGTCGCACGGCAGATGAATCTTACTCATGGTATCTCTCATATACTTGCATGGAAGACCTGTATCCTCCTGTTATGGGAGTAGCTGAAGTTCACTGCTACTATTTTTGATCCTGAAGGCAACACACAGCATTATCCTAGTCCAGGAGAACTGGAGCCAATGCCCTTCTTCAGTTCTTGATAAAGTTAACCAGTGTACCTTGGTAAAGGTTGAGTCAGGACATGAGACTAAGGACAGACTGTCTTAAAGTCTGGCTGATTGCGTTACTCATACTGCTTCGCCAAAAGAGACATGTTACAAATCACAATTAATGTCATTTAGTTTTTCCATCTGTTACACTGTATTTTAAGACTAAACTTTTTACTACCAGATCAAATGAAACATATCAAAAGTTTTAAAGATGGGCACTACCAGCTGGCTACTTTGACCACCCAACAAATGTTAATTTCAGTGCCAAAAAACCCAAACAAACCCTAGCCTGCCTCAAGTTTAAAATTTAACTCGGACAGATTTTAATTAGTTTAATCAATATAGTGCAGTAGTCTTTTCTGTAGAAAATTATTTTCTACTTCCAGATACTGAGAAAAAAATCTGAGCATCATCGTTTCTGCTCCAGTTCTTAAACATAATTTAGTTTTTTCTCATTAGCACACCTTAGTCAAAAAGCTGACTATTTTACATTCTTCTGACATTACTCCACCTTTGAAATCAAAGATAGGATTGGAAATGCAGGAGAAGAAAATTTCAAGCAGTTAAACATTACAACTTAAAATAAAATGGTATATGTAAAGGACAGCAGTGTTCTCACTGACACACTGTACTTAGCATATACATTCAAATCCAGAGTCTTTGGGTGGCAGTGAAGTATGTATACAAAATATAACATCATCATCCCATAGGGCATAAATACGGAACTAACTCCAAGGAATCCAAAATAAAGTCCTTCAGTGGAGCTCCTTCTCAGATGACCCAGGCCTGCAAAACACCTCCATATAAACCAAATACCTGCAGCAGCCTATTTCCGTTGTAGGGATAAAGTGATAGCCATAAATAATCACACACTTTCTGCAAACAGAAACCCCATTGAGTCTGACCTCAGACTCACGGTACAGAACTGATGCCATCAAAAGGAATCCAGAAGCACTCCAGCACATCTTTGAAGTACCAGTTGTGTCCTAGCCTATGTTTAATACAGAACAGCCAGTTCAAAGGAACTTCGAATTCAAAGTATAACACTGTGTTAAACAAACAATCAAGTTATTTTTAACTGGCTACTTTTCTTACAAACACCCAAAGTCTAAGATTTGAGGCCCTTGTAGAGATCAGCCTGGACACAAACGTGTTCACGAGGAAGACTCCTATAATCTTTGCTCCTCCAGATTCTCACAGGCCTGTTTCTATTTCCACCTACAGATTTTCTCAAATGGGAGATATTCCGGGAACACCAGAGACGATAATCAAGTCTTCAGACATGAAACTGCGTGAACATGCACGCAGAAGCAGGTAGAAGAAGGGAGTAAGATCAAAGTCAGGCACTCCCTTTCCCTTCCTGGGAAAAAAAGATAAGAGAGGAAGCTCCATGCTGCTCCTGTCTCATATGCCTGTTGTTTCCCGCTTTAAAAGGTTTCAGTCATCAACAGTTTTCAGCACAAACTACATCCAACGCATCCTGAAACAGCTGACTTCCACAAGACTTCTTGTAGAAGTAACTAGAGTGTTCACCTAGCTCCCAGGGTAGTGTACAGGACCCTTGAGGTCTGGGGGGATATTTTGAGGTGAGTTGTTTTGTTCTTTTGTTTGTTATTTTACACTGTGGCACACAAAAGAGCAATGACTGCCAATGAAATGGCACATCAACAAAGTAGATTCAGGGGATGACGAGTAGCTTGAAAATAAGTTTCACATCAGTCTGACTTGTTGCTAAGAGGTAATTTTCTTTAAGACAACATCCACTTTAAAGTGAACATTGTGTCCCATAAACTAATAAAATAAAAAGATGGTACTATGATCTGCTATGAGTAGATTTATGTCTGGTCTGTCGGAGACCAACATAGGAGCTACTCAAAAGAGGGCTACGTACCACATTTGTGGTTGGATACCTCATGTCTGTTCTTACACAGAGCAGAAACAATGACACAGGTTAGGGAGCACCAGAGCTAAGGAAGTGTGGGTTTCCTGTAATTCATGTCTTGATTCTCAGGTGCCCAAATAAAGCTCTTCCCTTATTAAGAATATATAGGAAGCTGTAACAGCTTACCTGTGTGGATTCACTACCATCTAATAAAGGATGAAGATCTTCCCTTCAATGAAGATACTCATGGGGTCTCTAAGTTTTGTGAAAACAGGCAGCTAAATTCTACAGTTATCATCATGCTATGGTATCATTATCCGTCTGGCCAATTTCAAGCTAGTGTCATAAGAGTTTGCATGGCAGAAGACACACAGACATGGATTTTCTGCCAAACACTTTTAGCTTGCCATTTTAGCTTAAAAATGGAAACAAATACACTCGGTGCCTTTAAAATACAACCAACCCTGTTCTAGTGGCAGTCCAAACTGGTATTGGCCAGAGAAGCAGCTTGCAGGATTTGTATTTGAATGGGTTCAGCAAGCTGTTCTGAGCTTGGAAAAAAAGTGTTTATGCCCATAAAAACAACCTGCTCCTGCTCAGCTTTTAAGTACCTTGTAGCACCAGCTCAGAAGACTTTCTGCAGTGGAAGAGGACCCTTGTAAAATTGGTAGTGGTAAATCAGTGCTCAGGTAGCCCCAAAACCTCTTTTATTTTTCCCCCCCTCAAATTAAAAGCCTGAGCTTTAGAGGACTCCTCATGCAGCATCACGATCGCATGCAGTCACTCTTTGTTCAACCTACATTACCAGATTTCTTTAAAACTCTCTTTTTAGACATTCTAAAACATGTTAGCATACCACATTAGCCATAAGCTGCAAGGGATGGACGTTTCTTTAATATTTTCTCTTATCAATGAACAAGGAAATAAAACAAGGAAAGAGTCAACATAATGAAAGTGACAGGTGGATTTTGAAAATCACTTCAGGCTACAGCTAATAATAGAATACCCAATTTCAAATTAGAAGTTTGGATGAATAGTCTGATACCCTCAAATGCTAAACCAAAACAAAAACAACAAAAAAAAACCCACAACAAAAAAACCCAACAAAACCCCATCACCACACCAAAAAACAAGAAACAAAAACACTAGTGCTTTTCCAAGAGCTGGTCAGGGAGAGTGAGTATGCCAAAAATACAGGAGCAGGATGAGAATTTTCTCATGCAGTAATTGGCCTGAATCCAACCTCCTGGATAGACTTTTTCCTCCAACTAAGGGGAGCTGGGCTGCACATATATGCAACGTCCAAAGGCAAGCTTTGCTCCAGCAAACCCAAGCCAAAGCATTCTCAGCCTAGCTCAGAAGAGGCACTGGCTGGCACAGGGTCATAACAGTCAGCACAAGGTGGTATCACCAGGTCCTTCCCACCGGCCTTCTTGATCATTCAAATGGCGAGTGAAAGCAGAGTTTAAAGTTCACCTCACCACTTTCAGGATGTCTCCAGAACGAGCACATAGTTAGACATCACAGATTCCTCCAGGAACAGCAGCAAAACTACACTTTACACCCCTGCATGCTCCTGTTTACTGAACTTCACTGTCAGAGCAACAGCTTAAGAAATGTCTGACTCCCTCCTGTGACAGAGGGCTTGGACCGCTTGGGCCATTTAAGAGGTGTCTATCTGCTGGCTCAAAGACAACTTAAAGGATTGGGGGAGGGAGAACTGTCATCTGAAAATAAAGAAGAGAAAAATGTTGAGATGTTTCTAAAGTAGCTACATCTGGACACTGTTTGAGGACCCCACTTCCTCATTATTGCCCAAAGCTACCAAATAGCTACTTTTAAGCATCCTCAAATTCTTCCAAACACAGATTGTTTGGAAGAGAGAAGATGAAACCCCTCAAACCCATCCTCACATCTTGTAGGAGGTGCATGTAAAGGACACTGTACCCATATGCCTCCCACAGGCAGGCAGCTTAGATAAAGCACAGAGGGTTGGTCCAGTTCTGCACACATGGTGCCAAGCGCAGGAGTCAGGACCCTAATAAATTCTACATTCATAATAAGCAGTGCTACCTTCCATAACAAGAGTTCACAGGATAAAATCTATTCAACATGGAATGGGTGCAGCAGCTATTGCCTGGTCATTTCAGCACAGCAGAATACAGGCATCCAGGGAGAGTTTTATGACCAGGAAAGAGTCTAACCCAAGCTTTTTAACTGGCCTATGGAATAGAGAGTTAAGAGGTGGCAGAATCGACTGCCACTCACTAAAATTGAACATATCCAATATTCCTTTGTTTAAAATCCGCATTACCTACAGCTGCAAGCAGGAGATGAGCTGTGCCAAGAGTACTCTTATGTGTATTCCACTTTAAAAATACTGAAGATCCTTCATATAATGCCTTTGGCATCTACCACTGAATAAAGACAAGCCAAGTCAGAAGACACTTTGTAACACAAAAATATTCAAAACTAAGATACACAAACTTGCAACACCATTTTCCAATCCAAAGGGATTAAGCAATTATGTACTTAATTACAAAAATTAGGACATCAGTTTCACCTCATTTCTACGCAGACCAGAACTCATTTCCTGCTGTGGTTTCAGATGTAGCTCTGAATGACTACTTATGCAAAGACAGTAAGGCAAGCAGGTTAATTTTTAAGTTCCTATGTGGTGGTGTTCTTAAATAAACAGAAAGTACCCACAGAAGGAAAAAAGAACTACTTTTTATAATTTGAGGAGAATCCAGGATGTATGCACTCAAATAGGGAATATTCATGTGAAATCCTGAAATACTTCAGAGAGCGCCAAAGGAGAAATAACAGCTGGTTGAGCTTCCAATCTACAAGGAATCCAAATATACAGAGGAACAAGTGAGGGTAAATTAAAGTTGCAGTTAAAAATTACTCATCCCTTGGTAAGCACAGCTTGGTGGCTTATGTTATATACATGTTCAACCTGGCAATCTGGCTCAGGTGGTAAGAGTTGTTTGGAGCACTGGGCCAAAGTTTTACATCAAAGCATCTTCACATTGCCCTAGCAGCCAAGGCAATGGTATCTGTCTTGTTTGAGTTTTTTTTATTCAAAAGAAACTACTCTGGCCTTCTTTTAACACTTTGTTTTATAGCAAGTCAGCTTTGGCCTTTACTCATGCATTGCTCCTAATGAGCTCCTACCCACACAAGCAGTCCACAGTGTACTCGGTGCTCCACTCCCAGCTGCCCTGGCCTATTTGGAGCTACAGGCAAAAACCCCACTGCTGCTTACTTGTGGGCTGGTACTCTTCCACCTTTTGATGATTATAGCCCTTTGATTACAGCCCTAAAGCAATCTCAGTCATTTGATGCTTTCCCACAATATCTTCCTCCCTTCCCCCTAAAACATGCCCCAAGGACAGACAAGTTCCCACAATTCACTGGGAAATAAAGAGCAGCTCAGTCTACTGCAGCAAAAAAACTATGGGAATAAGACACCGGCAGTCCTGGCAACGGGCATATGGGACTGAAGTGCCTAGGTACACAGTGATTCATTTGGCTTATGAGTGCACCGGGCCTGGGAGCCCTGGTTAGTCCGCCTGCTCTGCATCTGGCTGTGTTTTACATGCAAGGCTATCTTGCACGCAGAAGAAACAGGTCGACTGAACACCGAACTCATTCGTACACTACAAGACTGCTACCCAGGGCTTGCAGAAGTTTACAATTCACAAGGAAGTGTGTTCTCAAAAAGAGTGAGGAGCTCCACATTTAGGAAACAGGAATTACAGATAGTGAATGAAGGTAATCCTGCAATTAAACTAGATGAATGAGTCCAACAACCTTACAGTAGGATCTTACCATGAAGTATGCGTGTGACGTTGGGCAAGTCATAAAGTGATCGTTTCCATCCCTGGCATGGATGAAATACTTAGCTAGCCCTTAGTTCCGAAGCTTTGTTCATTAACCTTTGAGCACTTGAGACCGACTGTGCGTCAGAATTAAAGCAATGTAAATATTTATCTGGGAAATGGGAAGAATAAAATTCTGTGAGTAAGAGTCAAATTAAAACTAACCTCGGTTTTAAAAATCTGTCTTGGAGTTGCCTGACTGTCCTCAATCGCACAGCTTCAATGTTACATTAACAGGCTTCTTCCTTTTTAACTGCATATAATTTTTCTTGAGATGTGTGTTTAATACTGGCAGTTAAATGGATCATTAGGATTGGAAATGTTCGTCTCTTTGGAGATGAATAGGATGGAGCAGGGTAAGCTTCTGTTTTCAAAGCTGCCATTAGCCTGCTGATAGTTTTCTTTAAGACACCATTAACACAGCAGCAGCCAAGACTGGCTTACATTGCTGCAAAGGCACTATTATCCAATGAGTTTAATCCTTTTTCCCTTACCTACATGAATCTTTGCAAAAATCTTTGCAGGTCAGGCAGTACTCTGAATGTTATGAAGATACAACCAGAAAAGTCATCAGCTCCTGCACTTCTTTTTATCATGTGTTATCTGCCACTGCACTTCTGTGACAAAATGATAGGAGCGGGTTGCATGGCTGACTTCTGGAGAAATACTGGATCAGAAACAGCACTCCGGCTCTTAGCGTCGTTCCTCCTTTTAACACCTCCGGCCAGCCCCCAACAGGACTGCAGTCCCTCCACACACCATTCATGGGCTCTGGGCTTAGCCTGCCCCCTCCTCTCCCTTCCCTTCCCCTACTCTGCCTTGTACTGCTATTTCATCCTCAGCATGGAGAGTCTGTGGCACACAGAATCTTTCAGCATATCAAACTGTTGTGATATGAGGAAATTAAGATAAGAAACATCATTCCAGAAATTGACATTTAAATGGGTTTCATGGCTGAACAAAGGCGCTTCAGAAAATGAGTTTACATAAAAACTAAATTAATGGCGCAAGATACACCTTCTCATCAGGGTCCATAGGGCTGCTCTGGTTATGATAACACAGCTGGGTCTGCACTGACATCTTCAAATGCTCAGTCACCGACATGCACGTTAACACACCTCACACCCCACGTTACAGCCTGTTTTCCAGACCTGGAGCTCTCCCCGCAAGGCCAAACTTCCCACATTTGCCCCTGACGGCCTTAAGAAACACCCAGGACTAAAGGCTGTCATAAGAATGTATCCTAAAGCGAGCTCTGCTCACAGGCAAGCCAGTCCCAGAAGCCAAACTCCCTTGAGTGCCAGGACCTCAGGGGCACCACCGGCCCTGACTGTCCCTGCCCGGCCCNCCCAGCCCAGGCAGCCTGGGCATGGTACGGGTGCAATATGAGCACAGTGGACAACTGGCAGCAAGGCCCAGGGCGGCACGCTGCGCCTGAGCCCCCGCAGGCCCCGCACAGCGCTGTAAGACCACTGCATAAAATAGATGGTGAAAAGCAAGGTCTCACAAAATACTATTTTTGCAGCCAGCGGCAGAGGCATTCCCAGCTGAGCCCAAGCAAGAAACGCCTCCTGCCCGGCACTGGGGAGCTAGCTAGCTGCAGGGCTGCTGCTGCCACCCTTCCTCCTTCCTCCAAGGGCGCTCGGGTTTTCCCTCCTTCGCTGCCAGCCAGCCTGGTCAGCAGTACCACTGCTCTGCACCCATGCTTTGACCAGAAGTCAGCTTCAGCATCACTGCTGCTCCACACTGAGCATTACAAGATTTGAGAGAAGGAGGGATTGTAACTGAGGAGAGAGGAGATCACACTCCTTTTCCCCCAGCTTCCACTCCACGTCTCATTTCCTGCAGCATCTCAAACACTAACAGTAATGCCAAGCGGGCATGTCTTTGCATATACGAATTCCCCTCCTATAACACACACCCTCTGCTTGCTATTATTCTTCCCCTTCTTACCCTACAGCAAGCAAAGACTCCTCATCTATAGCAGCAGATCTGAAAGCCAAGCTCTGCACACCAGTCTTTGCTAACTCACAGATGGCTTCCCTTCTTTTTGCCTTGTCTGTGTATTTTGTCTTTTGGGGCAAGAAATTCCCAGGCTACATTTTAATGCAACTTTCTTCATGTTGATTTGCTAACTGATTGCCTGAAAAGCAAAAAAAAAAAACCCACCGACACCAAACAAACAAAAAATCAGAAACCTGGATGACTGCTAAAAGAAACAATCATACAGGATGGAGTCAATATGAAAAACAAGGCAGTGTGGGAGGACAGAGTCAGACATACTCTAACTTCACTGCTTTTATGCTTAACACTGCAGCTGTGAAAATCAGAAGGGAAGAAACCTGCTTTTTCAAGGCATCGCCAGCCTGTCTGCTGCAGTGTTTCAGAAGCACATCCCTAGTGCTCCTGTTCAGCACTGTGGAAATAATTGCATGTATAGTTCAGGCTTTGCCTTTTTGTAAAGATTAAAAAAAAAAAAGTCAAAATGATGAGAAAATAGTGCTAGTCTGGAATAACAGCAGATGCCATAATGTGACAGGGTGAACAGGTCACTTTGAGACTAATGTTGAAAGACCATCATTTTCTAACACTAACTGTTTGTACCATAGCTGGAGTATTAAAATTAAATAAGTGTTAAGCAGGGCTGCGTGAGTGGAAAATCGCTTCTATTAAAAATTTCCCTCATAACATGCCTCTAAGAGGCACAAAATGCAAAAAATCAGCTCAAAGCCATCTATTATTTAATTTTTGCTACAGCCTTTACCTCAGACATTTGGACTTGGTGGTTCCTGTTCCATGAGAAACTCCTTATGGCCATCAACAATTTATCTTACTAAACACCTGTTAGCCCAGAAAAGTCTGAGGAAAAGCCATTTACAAAGACCATTTCACCCGTTAGTGATAGACTTGGAGTGAGGTGGCAACTGCACAAGTGTACCTGAAGACACTCGCCCAGATCCAATGCACAAGTTACAAAAAACATTGGACAAATTCTTTAGAAGTGTTTGGATGCATCATGTGCCTTCAGAGCTAATGTACAGATCTCACTTAATTGTAGAAACATCAGCAGTCGGTGACAGTGTTCATATTACTTCTCCCTCTAATCCACTTCCAGTGGACTCTCCAATACTGGCATTGCTTTAAACATTATTGAAACAGGTTTTCCTAAAATACAAAATCACAGTACCCACTTGTCCAAGAAGCAGCCTCTAGAGCAAGAGAAGCGAACTTATAACTACTGTCAATCTCATTGTCCCTACAACCCCTGACTTCTGAAGTTCTCTCCTCCACTACCGTGAATATTTCTGTGAGTCTTTAAAGTCTAATGAAGAAAGAAGGACAGAAGGGGACAAGCTGAATCACGGACTTGGGGGCACAGGAAGAAAGCAGGCTACTGAATAATTACTTACATTTATCAAATTGGCACCTTCTACTGCCCATAGCCCTGCTGCTAGAAGCAAGTCAGCAGAGTTTAGGCAAGGAGACATATACCCACATACCTGGATCAGAAGTACCCACTAGTGAAAGAAACAACGTGGAAAAACATGGACACAAGGCAGGCAGCCTGCCATAGGCTTTCTGTATGTATTCTACCATCTCTACCTTACTTCTGCCTCTCCAGGTCCAGCAACTTTCCATTTTCTCCTTTGCCTCTCCAATCTCTTCCTACCTGGCCCTGATAAGCCAACACTTCCCATCGGTTCAGAGGTAGTAGATATCCTTCTACCATCCATTACAGGTATGGACAGAAGCAAGCTCTAGAGAAGAGAGGAGTATTTGTTCCCCACTAATCAAAGACATGGTGTTCAGGACAGCACAGAACTTGCTGGCACAGAACTTGTTCCTCACTTGCTGGCAGTGGATAAATAGGTGGAGGAAGGGTGGGGAGAATACTCTTCTCCTCAGAGCCCTATCAACCACTGCAGCCTTTGCACTTTCTAGGACAAGGGTTCCCAAAAGAGTTCCCAACCACTCCATCCGCTCAAGCACTTAAATTTCAGAGCAGTTCTCAAAGCAGGAGATGTGTCCTTGTGGACATACTGAGAAGGCAAGTTACTCTAGAGCCACAGGCAGTAAAAGCAGGGATGTAGCCAGCAGGTGGAGGTGTGGGCAAGACAAAAGGTGGAGTAGCAAATTCTCTGGGATTCATGCCACTGCTACTAAATTATGGAAAACAAGCACCACAAGAAATACAAGACGAAATGCCATAAGATTTTGAATTTTGAGAACTCTACACCTCATGGTGCTCATAACTTTGATAATAAAACTCAATCCCCTGTTATGATGGCTGCAGCTCTCTATCATCTTTATTACAACACAAAATTAAATCAATTGGTGAGAACATGTGATTACAGGAAATGATTTTAGGACACCAAAATACCTGTTTCCCCAAAAAGAACAACTGCCAATAATAATACAGCACATCAGGCATTCCATTCAGCCATAAGGTTAATTTAAAAAAAAAAAAAACACAAAAAAACCCCAACCAACAAAAACCACACCTCTGCTCATTATGCAGAGAAAATAAAAAATCTTGCACTCTGCAACCACCATGTCATTAGAGAGCATAGAGAAGGAACCAACATCCAGTCACAGTAAGGTTTAGACTTCATTTAGCCTTCTTTAGTACTAACACTGGTATTTTACTGTTTTCATAACTGAACTGTCAAAACAGCTTCAGCTTATCCAAAAATATCCATAACATGCTGATTAAGGAATTGTTGTCTAATTTGTGCATCTCTACAGAAGTTTAAAGGAATCACTAGAGTGTGAAATTGCTAAATGAAGAAGAGGCATTGATCACAAACTACACCGAGCAGAGGAGAGAGAAGCATTCAGCACTTCCTAACCATACCCATGACATGGATCCAATCTCAGCAAAACATTTGTTAAAAAACAAGTGCTGTCTCCAAAGCAAATGCATTGTGTTCTCAATATAAAAATAGGACATGCTAAGTCTATACTTGGTTGTCACTTCTGTTAAACAAAACACTCCAAAGCAGATAGGGAGGACATGTCATAGTTTTTGCCATCAACCACTTAGACAGGGCAGAAATAGATTGGCATTAGCAAATACATGTTGTACGCTAAATTACTGTTACACAGTCATCCCTGAGAGGCACAGGAAGTTAAGCCATGAGGAGCTTTCTAAATGGTGGTACTTTGAGGATTACGCCAGTGGAATGACTTTCTACATAACAGTCACAGGACATCCCTACCTCTGCCTGATTTACAGTAGCAGGTCACTCTCCACCTCCAAAGAACAGAAGCCTCGTTGACTGCTTCCCTGCAATTTGTACATAATTCTGCATCTGGGAAGAATGCAATAGTTCAGTAACAGCTAAGCCCATACTGTGTTGTTCCACCACATGGAGAGCAATGGTGAACCAGAGAAGCTGAAGAGAGGACTTCTTGTCTAAGAAAAGAAGTGCTTGTGAGAACAAGCTGTGCTACATGGAAGCAAAGTCTGAGTGTGCTTTGAGCTCCACAGCTAGACAACACAGGATGAACATGCAGGGCATTTTCTAGAGTTATAGGTTACCGCACCTCATCCTTGCACTTCCACGCTAATATGGCTTTACTTGGAAAGCACATACCATGCTTGGAACTGACTTTCTAGCCTCCGGAAAGATCCATTTCCCTTTCAGAAAGGAATAAAACTCATACAGCCCTAGCTTGAGATTCCTAAGTGCCAACCTAGCACTTCAGAGGAGTCCTGAGACTCATCAGTTTTCTCCTTCACGCACACCACGGTGGTGCCACATTTTCCTAGCGTGACTCCTGATGACTAGGACCATTCCATGCTAGGTCAAATTTGACAGATAGACTGCTTTCTTTTAAGAGTGGAGGTGAAAGACCCAAGGAATACACTTTAAGAAAACATTTCAACCAAACAGGATCAACACCAGGTCCTCTGCACTCTGGGAATTTAGGGTAAACAGCAATGCAATTAAGTAGGTTCGCCTCTTGGGGCACTTCAAGGATTAATTACTCTATCAGAGCACTTGAAAGAACAGAAGGAAAGAGCACATGAGATAATGAGGCCTCTAAACAGCTCTCCTCACCTCAGTTTCAGCAGCCCTGTAAAAATAATCTGTTAGTCTCCAGCACTGATTTTCTCTATGCTGAGAAGCTGTGTGTAAATTCACTTCTGCAATAAGGGTCATACAGTGTGGGTACATCAAGTGTCTGGCACACTCATAGTCTTCTCACTGCATTTTTTTCTTACCAGGCAATTAAAGTGTTATTGGTCAGAATAACACAGTTTTCAAACGCCAATATTTCTTTAGTCAGAAGTCCTGTCAGATTCACATGGGAGACAAGAAGTCTGCCTTTGGGGGTGGGGAAGTTATTCAGTGGTACCAAAACAAGGGCTCTCACATCCTGCAGAATCTAGGAGCAACATAATCTTCTTGAAGAAATTTAGTCTGTAAGAGATCCGGAGAGCTTCTCATGGTTTGTAGCAAGTCATTCCTTCAAGTGGTGCCTGGGCATAGCAGTCTGCTCTACACAGTGATGACTGCTAGACCTCTCCCTCCCCCAAAACACTAATTTTGAGCAGGAGGCAGGCCAGGGACTGGCAGGCAATGCATTTTGGCTCTGGTCCACTGGTGTCAAGAAATATCAGCAGGAGTTCTAACACTCTTTAAAGCAGACACTCCTCTTCCCCAGGGGCCAGAGGCACCACTTCACTACCCAGGCAAGTCCCCGGACTGTGAAAGATAGAAGAGTGCCTGAGGGATCTTTAAAATTAATTTGCCAAACAGCTCCAGATCTAGGAAGTGGGATAATCTGCTGTGACTACCCCACCAAGGACAACAAACCCTGGGAGAAGGGCGCTAAAGACTGTACGAGACCTCTGTTTGATTCCAGTGCTTCTTCCCACTGTCAGATTACCAAAAATGTATTTTGGCACTTGGTCCTGCCTCCTTCCACTTGCTACATCCAATGCAGTGCAAACTACTAACCCAGAGTAAGAGCTAATGATTCTAATATCAAATGTAGTCATTACATGTTTTAAGGTGAAATCTGATAGAAACTTTAAAAAAAAAATTAAGAGGAAAAAGTGTTCAGAGACCTACTGAAAAAGCTTACAAAGGGGAGAGGTTGTTTAGGTGTTTGCCTTTGCAGAAGTAGTCCTGGAAGCCTCCGTTGCAAGCAGCCTGAGACAAGACAGCCTCCAGATTATAAAGTGAAGGATTGATATCTTGCTTCCTCATATAAATGCATTCTTTGGTGATCAGAATTACTTCAAGACACTAAAGCAAATCTTCTGTGTACGAGTTGAGTCTTGATAAATAGCAGCTGGATACCTATAAGCAAGGCAATTAAATCTTTAGCTAAGCAGACTAGTAAACTAGTAGTACGGTGACAGCTGAAGTAAAAGCTGAGATGTTTCTGGCTGCCAGTGAGCTAGTTCCCACCAGCACTACTCCCCACGTTAGTTTCCGCCCTCAGAGAGGATTCAGTTTTCAATATTAAGAGGAGGAATTCAACCATAATCCAAATTTAGGGAGTTTTGTTAACTTTCTTAGAAAGAAGCGGTTTTGCCTCAGTGCACTTGAGACAGGAATAGAGAGTTAGACAGTAAGCCTAAAATGGCATGATTACTCCCAGCATAACAAAAACAAAGAGACCCAACAATTTATCCCAGAACATCTAGACTTCTTTTCTGACAAAAAAATGCACTATGTGCTCCAGGTATTATCTTTAAAATGTAAAGCAACCAACTGTAAAAGCTCAAGGCATTCTTTGTGTTTAAAGTAAATGTGTCAAAATGTTATGTATCAGCCACCTAAAGTAGAACAAATCATTTGTACCACGCTAGAGTTAATTTAGATATCAACTTCAAAGAAGTTATCATTCAAGTGCTAAAATAAGTTAGGATCTTGAGCAGCTACATCATATATTTTCCAAGCACTGCTAAATTAATTCCATGAAATATTAGTGAGCACATTTCTCCCGGGGTCTGCAGACATCTACTCAAAAGACAGATTTTGCTATAAGGTAGTAAGTGACCTACAGCAGAATCACTGTCTTGATACTTCTGCCGCTCTACTGTGGTCATCATTTGAGCCCGATGATGCCCAGAGTAAAGACAGACAGTAAAGTGCATTTACAATCTATTTAAACTTCACCCCAGAGTGAAAGTCCAGGCGAGGCCATCCCAACCAAGCATGATGCCTTTCTACATTTTATGAAGGGTGTGGGAAAGAGCCTAGTGTCTAAAAGGTTTAAAAGGTATATCTAAATCTATGAAATAATGTGGAAAGAAACATCATGTAACTGAGTTACTCCATTAAAAAATTACATCAAATGCAAAGAGCTTATCTGCAAATGAGAAGACAGACCCTGTGACCTAGGAGATTCTTCCCAATTCTGTGTTCTGGAAAGTAATCCTATTAAGACAGTCTGATAAGAGGATTTTCATTAGGCATTGATTGTGCCATCATTTGCATTTATGAAGTCCAACACACAGGACCAAAGTATGTGATCCCCTTGTTGGCAGCACACTCAGAATGGTGAACTCTTCTCAGTCACCACTGGAAGTGTCACCCATAGTCTAGCACCAATGCACAAGCTAGCCGTTTACTTACTTACCATTAGGCCACTTTTAATTAATGCTGTCTTTTATACTAGCTTTGCTCCACATGCAGAACAGTATCACATTGAATTAATTAAGCTACCAGCATTCTAATAATTAAAGACCTATAGTACACATTATGATTTTTCTCTAGGTTTAGATCCACTAGATCTGTGCTCCTGATAAATATCACATGGATTGAAAAGATACAAGATGCCTTCTGGGTCTGTGATCCGTGTGTTCCCAAAAATAGTTTAAGATACCGTGTTGAACTGGTTCCTACAACAGATATCTTGCTCCCTGGGGGAGGGGAGGGGGGGGAAGTAACAGTTCTGCTATTCAAATGTGATCCTCAGAATTAAATACTTATCACTTCAAAGAAACTTTGATTTGTTTCAGTGTGTACCTCTGCCCAAGCTATTCCTTGTTCCAAGATCTTTAACAGGCTAAATCTATTCTACCTTTGAAATATAGTCATACTGCTGCTGTGTGGACTGCATACAATTAAGATTTTATCCTCCCCTTCTCCAGCATTAATAACTTCTAGAAATCTTGACTTCCGTAAGTCCATGTATCACATGAGGGGACAGCAAAAGAAACTGGCAATGTTTTATGACAGGCAGCCAAAAGTTGCAGTGACAGATTGATGGCCGTGTCTAACCTACTCGATTTGTGCTGTCAAATAGAAGTTTCTTGAGTTAGATGGAGGGAAGGGAAATAAAAAGGGAAGGGAAAAATGAGAACTTAGCTTTCTTATACTGCAGGCAAGACACAAGGCTGCTGGAAGAATGGACTGATATTGCTGCTGCTTTATCACCTGTGGTGACAAGAGACAAGGTGACCATAATTCAGACTGAATCAGGTTAGAGATGGGATAGCATATTTTTTTCCATCAGCATCTCCTGTACTCTCAGAGAGCTGCTTCACACACATGTACAGCAGTATGCACTACAAAATTGTTCAGGTGGTTTTGGTTGGATCTGGGGCCCAGTACAGTGTCCTTTAAGTGGCTGGACATAAGCTAATCTAAAGGGAGAGCTATGAGAATGCAAACGAGTTCAGCCAGCCTTTGCAAGGCATGGGTCAACATATAATTAGTTTAGTCTCATGACAACCCTAAACTATCACGCTACTTGTGAAATGAAGTCTTACTTCAAGTAGAACATCTTTTTATTTAGATACAACATCTACTTAGAAACATGCCCCATACCTTTTAAGAGGAGGCAGATGTGCCACGAAATACGTATTTTCCTAATTTAAACAGGGTTATTTTTGTTTCAGGCATTTGCTTCTGTAGCATAGTTTAAATCAGCTAATGCAAAGCTATGAGAATAATGGGAGAAACCCCACTCTGACTTACCCTGTCAGAATACAGGGGTACAAGGGACCGACAGTGCACAAGTCAGCCCAGTGTCTTCAACAAAGCACAACATAACCAGCTCTCAGCTATCTGTGGATAGATCATCCATGTTATAGTTTAATTGTCCTACAAGTACAGACACATCTGAGCCAGACTGAAGTCCAAAAGCAACGTAGATGAATTTGTGTGATGAACTTGAGTGGGAGAAAGGGGTAGATTAATGATTGATTCCCCCTTTCCCCCCTTCAGCTGTATGTTCACTGCATGATTTGCAGCACAGTTTATGGTTTTTTTTTAAATCCACGTTTTTTCCATCCTACCCATTCTCTCTTCCACCCCCTCCCCAGTCCCCACCCTTGTTACCCTGGATAATCAAGCACTGACTCTATGTAAAGCAATTTGCCTAAAGGCAGAAGAGCCTTTGTAGCCACAACAGTAGAAAACTACTGTTTATAAGAAGTACAATTACAAAAATGTAAGTGATGTAAGCAATCAATTATTTCTTTGCAGTGTTATAAAACAACCACACCTACTGCTTCAGCAAAGGAACCAGTTGAATCTTGAACGGAGAGGGAAAGGATAAAAGATTTGCTATGGAATATCTGATGGAAGAGGAAGATTTATGTTGCAAAGCTTCTAAATTAGAAGTCAAGAATATTGCTGCTACTTAAGATAAAACAATGAACCATGACCAGTGCAGAAATGACATCCAGACTATACAACGCTCAAGTAGTAGAAAAATAATTTTCTTGAACTCCTTTGACATGTAGTGCAAATTTTGCATGTAAAAAGGAGGAAAGTAGCTGAATGGTCGTACATTTCCTACTAGATTAGGGTCTTTAGAACCTAAGATCAGAGTTTAAGCAGTGCATTTAGAGACAAAAGGCTCTGGCCTCACCATCATCAGGTGCTTGGCACCTTCACAGGTACTTAAGCCCACTCCTTCTCTGAAAGCAGCAGCATGCATTTTACAAGGGTTTTTTACAGCAACATGCATTTTATAGGCCATTTTGGGCTTCCTATTTTCTACTCTTGGGACTCAAATGCCTTTCTTTGGTTGCTACATGACACAAAAAGCCTTTGCTACACCAGTGTTGCCTGTGTCCTTTGTAGGTCTCTGATCACAGCAACCCTTTAACTGACACAGGTATGTTGAGCAGCACCCCTGCCCTCAAGAGAGTGCTCCAAAGTTCATGCTGTACAACGTGGAGATCTGCCATCAGTAACAGTTGTCCAAAAGAAATAACCCAAATGATGGACCTCTAAGTACTTTACTCCAATGCATCTAGACTGTAATACTCGATTTGCTGAAGAAAGAAATCTTTTCTTACGCTTCCCACTGACTTGCATCCTTCTAAGGAGCAACACTCTCTCTAACTCTCAGATCCCTCTAGGTATCTTTCCACTTTTGATCCATTTAGAAAGGAGTCCACACACAATTACCGTTTGTGAGATCTTGGTCCAAGTTAGAGGAAGTCTATTCAAAGAGTCAGCCAGTCAGCAAAAGTTGGTTTCTGTAGTGTTTTATTCAGTGGATTTCCTTACCAAACACCTTTCTGAGAAATGAATAATGAATTTCAAACATTACCTCACCATAGCCTGAGGAATAAGTAGTACCTGATCATACCATCAGGTCCACATCACTACATGGCAGCCTTAGCAGCGTGCTGACCAGGCTGTTTTGGAAGGGATGGGATGTTCGGGGTGTGGGGGAAGTGTTTGGCCCTGAAGTCCTTGCACCATTTTATTCTGCATTCTTCCAAACCCAGAGCAAAAGAGATCCCTGGTAACCACGGCAAATGCCTCAGACACACAGGAGCTGCAGGGGGTGCCGAGCCACTGACCCATGAGAGAGTGGGCTGGAGAAGGTGGCCCACACTGTGCAGAAGGTCAGTGCCCCATATAAATACAGTTCCTAATAGTAGGGAAGAGAAACAGCTGCAACTGAGTCCATCAAATCACAAGACATGCCTGTTTGGATGCAAATGCACAGAGGAACTGATACCCTGTACAGCATCCAGTTATTCAGCATATGCAGCGCTGCTCTTGGTAGACCATCAATACCCATCAGTCTGCAACTGGATTCAGTATTGAAAAAATATTTTGGAAATACGGTCAAGGCAGCCAATTTGTTCAGAGTTTCCCCACAACCCTCAGTCCACCTTTTACACCTTGCCACTAGCTTTACCACTACAGCCAACACAGTTGTGTGGCAAGAGAGGAAAGGGAGGGCGAGGAAGTTTTTACTTTTGTGACCTAACTCTCCAGCCTAGATGAGGGCCTTCCTCTTGTCTCCCATCTAGCACCAACCAGTTCAAATTGAAGTGTGTACAGACCAACAGACTCTGATGCTATATTAGGGACAAGGTGTCACTGTTAGCATATCCCAGCAGCTTCAGGAAGACGGCCAAAGAGGGTGTTCTCCAACACTGCAGTCACAGAGCACCCAGGCAGGGGAAGGGAGCTCCATCCATGCAGCACCAAGTTAAATTGCTCCCTTCCTTCCCATACCCCATCAACACTTTTTTTTTTCCCCCCCTTTAAAACTCCTGGCCACAGATTGGCCCTGCCAACATGAAATCCCTTATCCATTTTGGAGCTTCATGCCATTCTTGTCATTGCAGTACCCATATCAGGAGGTGAAAGAGAATCCTACATAGGACAATTGTCAGCCTGGCATGGCTTTGTACTCTTAAAGGGAATGCTTGAGGGGCTTTTATGAGCAGCTCTTTCAGTTATGTTTTCTTTACATTGAATTTTTAAACAGAATTCCAGGGTATTTTGCCCTGGAATGGAAAAGGGGTAAGCTTGGACATAATTCCCTGTTAATTCCAGACCAACATCATATCCTTTGCCAAGCACTGATTTCCATGCATGATTAGAGATACTCTAATAAAACAGTTGATTATCCAACTAAGCTCATCAATATATTAGAAGGTAAATGTTATATTCAACTTTTAGAGTGCAAAATCTAAGGGCTCGTTTGATTTGTACATGCATGTGTCTACATTAAAAAATACTCAGCAACAAACCCATAGCACAAGCAAAATCTGTCTCCACTGTTTACTAATGCTGTGCAAAATCCATTTGCCCTCAATGCGCTCATTCCATCAGCATTCTGCCATTTATAGCAAATGCTGTAATTGTGGGTAGACAGGACCCCTGAGCACAGTAATTCACCTGCAGAGTTGAATGGTTTCTGGGGACAAATCCAGACGCCCTTTTTTTTCCTATATATAAAGTTGTACAAGCTTGGCAGGTGCACACAACATAGATCATACATCTGGAAAACTGGACTGTCGTTATTTTCATGCTGAACTACAAGTTGCAAACCATTAGGGAATGAATAGTGATGATGTAAGGTGTTCTGTGCAGCATTATTTACCAATTCTTAACCAATAATGGACTTAGCCCAAAACATGAAGTGTCTGTGGAGAAACTATTTTTAGAAACAAGATACCTAGTAAAGGTCAACACTGAAGTCAGTTCAAGTCCTGCAGTTAAGGCACTGCATTTTCAATATACTAATCCGTGACCACAGTTTCAGCATTCATAGAAACCAGAACAAACAGGTTATAAAACTTCATTTTTTTTAACGAAGCAGCTCCAGGAGCAAACAGCCAGACTGGCACTCACCTGAAGTACTTGACCTGAGTATGTTAGCCTGACAGGTTCTGGTGCCAAACAAATCCTGCTCAGGAGTCCCTGGTCCTACTGAAGTTTTCTGCCTTGGTAACCCTTTACCATTCAGGCTGGTTTTTATCCCTAAAGTCTGCATCATGTGGAAGCAACCTTTCTAAAGCTCATCTTTGTATCACGGATCTGTGGTCAGCATTAAAAATAGTCTCAAAGAGCTCCTTCTAAACCACTTCCCCCCAACTCCATTATCCTGCTTGGTATTCAATTTTTAAAACTAAAACTGTACCGCTAGAGACAAGATCCACTAGGGAAAAAAAAAAAGACACAAACTTGTCTCCTTATTTCCCAACCTCATCTCCTAAACTTTGTCACCAAGCCAAGACAAGCTTATAGCTGACTTAACTTGCAAGTACTTGAGAGACTATGAATACATGTTTAGCGTTGAATAAAGGGAGTCTTTCTGCAAGTATCCACTTACTAATGAATCTCAGCATAATTTAATAGAAAACATTGTTTAAATGGAAAACAGTAAGCAGGCACTACATTTATGCAGTGCCACAAAGAGACACCCAGGTCTTCTTGCAGACTTTCAGTGTACCGCATTACAACTGCCCTCTACTTATTTCTGCTCTTCCCAGGAATGGAGTGCATTGCCCCTTAGAAACAGAGCTCCAAATCAGAATAGCAATGAAACACTGACACTGCTTAGCTCTTCCAGGATTAGCAATTCAATAGCTATTTCCGACATTCTGGAAGATTTCAGATTGTTTGAGAACTGAAGTGTCATCGCATCAGGAAGTTATGGTAGATCTTCCACATAAGTTAAAGCAAGCAATTCCCAACCCCCCCCAACCTGCCTTCAGACAGGGTTATTAACTGTCTGCATAGGTGATTAAGTTCCAGCCCAAGAGCTACATCTGTAAGCCTAAAAGTAACTCAAGCAGATTCAAGCAAAGCATCTTGCATTAAATTGCTATTGTCTTTAATCACTACACTCATCATGCATCTTCAACTTTATTCTGATAGCATATTCATTGCTTGACCTTTTCACTAATGTCAGCCGTGCTGACACCGGATAGAGTTCATGCATAACAGCAAAGAAGAGCAGAAGAAGACTTAAACATTTTGCCCTCAACCTTCAAAGCTAAAGACCTTTTCACCTGTTGCGTCAAACCATTTTTTCCCCTAAAAGTCACCTTAGAAAACTAATCATCAAAAAAGTTCTTTTTATGCAGCCATATATGGTCCCCATCTTAATGGAGAGCCCTCCTTGTCAAGCAGGCGTCCTTCTATTTCAGTTGGAGGCAGCAACCATAATAAGGAAAAGAATGAAAGATTTTTTTTTCCTCCAGCAAGCCAGTTATTTGAATACTGTGAAGAGCAGCAATAATTCCTTTGGACCTTGGTTTGGTCCCATGAATCACATCCTTTCTTACATACAGAACAACATACAGAACAACTATGCCTGTATGTCAAAAGCACACAGCACACAGCCCAAACAGGCCTGGTGTTCTTGAACGACGAGAGTCAAACCAGAGGCAATAGATCCAGTAGGCCAGCTACTAACTACATTATCAGCTCATACAGACACAAAATCACCAGTTCATGCACTGCTGAAACTACTTCTGACCTCAGAGAAATCCTTGCAGCCTACAGGCTATGTAGCCTAACAAAACATGAGGCTGGAGAGGCAAGTCACACCAAGATGAAGAGCAACAACTGCTTATTTTTAACCAGAGTTTCCATTAAACCAGAGTTTCTCAGGTTCAAGATCATCTAAGGAACCTGAAGGTGCACAAGTCCTGAGATGCATCTGCAGGTCCTGAGGGAGCTGGTGGATGAAGTTGCCAAGCCACTATCCATCATGTTTGAGAAGTCATGGCAGTCCAGTGAAGTTCCCACTGACTGGAAAAGGGGAAGCATAACTCCCATTTTTAAAAAGGGAAAAAGGAAGACCCAGGGAACTACAGGCCAGTCAGTCTCACCTCTGTGCCCGGCAAGATCATGGAGCAGATCCTCCTGGAAACTATGCTAAGGCACATGCAAAATAAGGAGGTGACCGGTGACAGCCAACATGGCTTTACTAAAGGCAAATGGGCAAATTGTGCCTGACAAATTTGGTGGCCTTCTACGACGGGGTTACAGCATTGGTGGATAAGGAAAGAGCAACTGATGTCACCTACCTGGACTTGTGCAAAGCATTTGACACTGTCCTGCATGACATCCTTGTCTCTAAATTGGAGATTTGACGGATGGACCACTTGGTGGATAAGGAATTGGCTGGATGGTCACACTCAAAGAATTGCGGTCACAGCTCAATGTCCAAGTGGAGACCAGCAACAAGTGGCATTCCTCAGGGGTCAGTACTGGGACCAGCAGCATTTAACATATTTGTCAGCAACATGGACGGTGGGATTGAGTGCACCCTCAGCAAGTTTGCTGACAACACCAGGCTATGTGGTACGGTAGACACACTGGAGGGAAGGGATGCCATCCAGAGGGACTTTGACAGGCTTGAGAGGTGGGCCTGTGCGAACCTCATAAATTGTAACAAGGCCGAGTGCAAAGTCCTGCACATGGGTTGGGGCAATCCCAAGCACAAATACAGACTGGGTGGAGCATGGATTGAGAGCAGCCCTGAGGAGAAGGACTTGGGGGTGTTGGTTGATGAGAAGCTCAACAAGACCCGGCAATGTGCGCCTGCAGCCCAGAAAGCCAGCTGTATCCTGGGCTGCATCAGAAGAAGCATGGCCAGCAGGTCGAGGGAGGTGATTCTTCCCCTCTACTCCACTCTCGTGAGACCCAACCTGGAGTACTGCGTTCAGCTCTGGGGCCCCCAACATAAGAAGGACATGAACCTGTTGGAGCAAGTCCAGAGGAGGGCCGCAAAGATGATCTGAGGGCTGGAGCACCTCTCCTATGAGGACAGGCTGAGAGAGTTGGGGTTGTTCAGCCTCAAGGGGAGAAGGCTCTGGGAAGACCTTATAGCAGCCTTCCAGTACCTGAAGGGGGCCTACAAGAAAGCTGGAGAGGGACTTTTTACAAGGGTTTGTAGGGATAGGACAAGGGGTAATGGCTTTAAACTGAAAGAGGGTAGATTTAGATTAGATATAAGGAAGATATTCTTCACTCTGAAGGTGATGAGGCACTGGAACGGGTTGCCCAGAGAAGCTGTGGATGCCCTATCCCTGGAAGTGTTCAAGGCCATGTTGGATGGGGCTTTGAGCAACCCAGTCTCGTGGAAGGTGCCCCTGCCCATGGCAGGGGAGTTGGAACTAGATGATCTTTAAGGTCCCTTCCAACCCAAACCATTCTATGGTTTGTATCTTTCCTTCCCTTAGTTCATGGATGTAAATAGTTACGGAGGTTTAACTTGTCACATGCACATTTTTTTATGAGGGCAAGTCCTTCTGACAAATTTGCTGATAAACTGGTTTTGAGATGAAAGGAAGTTTCTTTAAACATTTGTATTATGTACATGCTAGATATTCAGGCCTGGTTATTTAGGCCCTCACATCCACTTGAGACATCTACACCTCAGGGACTGTCAAGCTCTTGCCTTCCTAGCTCCAGAATACCTGGGAGCCCTGGGGTGAGATGTTGGCTCCAAAGACGCTAGCTGCAAAATTCACATTTGGCTTCAACCAATCTCACTTCAGAAGTCTCTAAGAAAAGTGAATTAGACTACTGATGGGAAAAGCATGTGCAAACCTCAGTTTAGACTTACCATTTTGATCCTTTCTAACAGTAAATACCTGAGGTGGCAGGGAGGTAGGATACCCTGGGGACTAGAAGGTCTACATTTCTAATGAAGCTTCGACAAAACCAAGTACCGGTACTTCCTTTACTTACAACATTGTCATCTCTATGAGAGATAACAGTTACTATTCCTCTGAATGGTCTTGAAAAATCCTCCTGTTCACCTGTCCTCTACATTAGAAAATTCATTCTGGCAACACTCACTTTTTGCCCAGAGGAACAGAAAAGCAGGTTCGATACCTACAAATGAGATACAACCCCCCAGTGCTTTCGATTCTCACCCTAATGATCTTCTAACCGGCTCGTAGAAATTTCCTGGCTAGTACCTACCCCACTCCTGGAGACCGGGCTAATGCAAAACCATGCTCTAGCGGGGACCGTACCGCACCGGAGTCCTTCCTCCACCACAGCCGCCTCCGCACAGTGTCGCCCTCCTCCTCCTCGCCCCCCAGCACGCCGCTCTCCCCGCCGGGCGCCCCG
>WAAD01026194.1:401398-444003 GCA_013389945.1 Fregata magnificens
GCATGTGCCCGCGGCAGGGCGCTCCCCGGGGGCTCCCCCGGGGCTTCGGCTGCTGGGTGGTTTATGGCTTTTTTGGTTGTGTAAGGAAATGCAGTATTGCAGTATGCAATAAATGCAGTAAATGCAGTATGGCCTCAAGTTGTGTCAGGGGAGGTTTAGACTGGACATCAGGAAGAATTTCTTTACCGAAAGAGTGGTTAGGCATTGGAACAGGCTGCCCAGAGAGGTGGTGGAGTCGTCAACCCTGGAGGCGTTCAAAAAAGGTGTAGACGTGGCACTCCGGGGCCTAGTTCAGGAGTCATGGTGGTGTTAGTTGATGGTTGGACTTGATGATCTTAGAGGTCTTTTCCAACCTTAATGATTCTATGATTCTATTGCTCCGTCATGCACATGGCGTTTATAGATATTGTATATCTGCAGCATTAAAACGCCGAATGCGAGCGTTTTCTTCTCTCCAGGGGTGCGTGTGTGTGTGTGTGTGTCTGTGAATGACTTCAGGGCAGTGAACCCAAACAGAAAGCAAATATTTCGAGCTGTCAGCAGTTACAGTAACAGTAGCAGTAACAATTACCCATTTGGAGATGGCTGTCTTTCTAACATTAGTTAGCATTAGCGTTAGCATTAGTGTTTTCAGCAGCTTTGTGTCTCTCAGGAGGCACTGAGTGAAATCACCAATGGTCCATCGCACACACCAAAATGTGCAAGTAAGCAGCCGACATAACGCAGGCGCCGGTTAGGGGCCCTGGACCATCCCCGTTAGCAAAGAGGTTTGCCTGTGACAAGGGGCAGAAGCCAAGCCCCTACGCATGCAGACCTGGGACTGGCAGTGCCCGGTGGGTACAGCTGTGGGGACCGTCCCCTGCACACGGTGACCTGGGGGAGGATGTCTTCTTAAGTCAGCAAGGGGCAGAGGGGAAGGGGGCATGGATCGCCGGCCACAATTACCTGGGCATATCTGCTTCAGTCAAATCCTTGCTGCCGTTTGGCATGCCCGTGTGGTTGCGGTGGCATTTCAGCCTCCTCTTCTCTCTGCATTTGACACACCACTGAACAAGAGGCTAGCGTGAGGCATTTGAGCCTCATCAAGCTGTTTAGGTAAAACTCAGCTTGTGCTGCTGATCATAATCTAATATGATCGAGAGATAAAATCTTATTATTGGTCTTAAATGCTATGATAGCTTTTAGATTTTCATCTAAAAATGCGCCAGTTCTTCAAAGCAAAGCATATAAAGTTAAGCTCCTTATCTGTATGTAGGGACCACATGATTTTTAGAGATACTGAGCAACTGCAACTAGGCATCAGTGCAGATCACACTTGAAGCTTGGGCTGCAGGCAGAGCTTGAGCAAAAGTCACATCCCACAAGTCTGAGTTTCTGCAAGGAGGCTGTCCTATCCGCTGGGCAGCCTTCTCTGCCATTACCCAAGCAAATCTCAACTTCCAGCTGCAGCTGGGTAGTGCTGCCTGCCTGGCTTTCATAAATCTGGGCTTGGGTAAATACAGTAGGAAAATACCATCGTCAACCACTTGTTCTTAGAGAAACCAAAAAGATGCAGAGGAGTTTTTGAAAGAGGGGAGCGGCTGTCTTTTAAACTGTTGTGTTTGGAGTGGCCTATAATTTGGGTCTTCGGTTCTGCATGTCGTGTTGGAAGTCTGGTGCTGACGTTCTCAACCACAAGACTTGAAACTTTCCTGTTTAGAGCAGGAACATTTTCATCTTTACAGACTGGTTTTGTTTTCGGTTGCTGAGAAAAAATGGATTAATGCAAAAGAAGGAAAATATTGCACAAGAGGCTTTTTAAAACCATACCAAGCATCATACTTGCTGTTGTGTGGGATATAAAGCAGGAATACCCAAATTGTCACCATAATAGGATATTTTCTGGAGTCAAAAGAGTGCTGAGGTGTTCCACACTGGACCTAAGCTGTCTAGAAAATACTGAGATTTTTGTTCCCCGCTGTAGCAAGTATCAGGTGTACAGATGGCTAAAATATTCTCATTGACTCTGAGTGTGAGAAGCCAGAAAGTCTCAGCTGAAGGACTTTTTCAATACTGTTATTAATAGGATATTATAATCACGGCAGACATTTAAAAGCTGGCACCCGCTATTCAAATAGCGCTTCCGCAACACTCTTAAAGTAGAAAATGAGGTACAGGGGATTAAAAAGCATGTCCTCAGAGGTTATCCTTTCAAAGTCACAATTCTAACATAATACATAGTGGTTGGTAAACGTGGGTGGATGAGAAACTGGTAGAACTGCCAGCATTGTCATAAGGCACTTTCATGTGCCATTGGTTTTTCATTCAGTTTTTAAAGCAAGTGCATTCCTCAGGAAGCCAGGGCAAAAAGTGCTGCCAAGAATCTTTCCTGCAATGATTTAGCTTCATTTGAAAGAAAGATCTAGTTGTTTAAAAGTCAAATTTGAGCAAAAACGTTTAGATCTGCTAACATCCTGGCAATGAGCAATGCTGCCCTGCGTGGGCACAATCTGTACTTTACTCCTGAGTGTCTGGAGGCGTATGAGAGCATTTCTTGGAGTGAGAAGTTTCCTCGCAAATAGTTCTCCATACCACAATGGAATGGTTAATGGCTACACCCATAACAAAGACAAGAGTTAATGTGGCAGAGGGAGGAACAATCCTTCCCAACCCTTCAGCCCCAGTTTTAGACCTGCCTTGAGGAATAAATTCAGGGCATAAGAGATTAAGCTTCACAGGCAAGGGTCTTCCAGCAGCTAAATCAAAATCGCAGTGCTGCATTTCATCTGAAGCTAATGGTCGATCAATAAAACCAAAGGGGAGATAAAATACAACACCACTGAAATATTGTGCTCTCTCAGTGTGATCACGTCCAGCTCTCTCTCACAAGAACATTGTATCGGGTGACAGGATAAGCGAAGACATCATGAATTAGGAAACACCAAAGGCAGAGGAACACTTGCATCACTTGCACTTCCCTATGTTTCTTTCCCAAACAGTGGATGTGGGAATCTCTTGTGAATGTAAGCAACATGAAGCTGTATCCACTTCCCATGCACGTATTGCATGGTCCTAACCTGTTTTCCAGTCAAAGAAAATATTAAAGCATATCTGGACTAATTTTTCAGGAGGCTTACGCAGCGATCCTTGAGGGTTCAAGGCCCTGAGCATTAATTGCCTGTTCACTTTTAGTAACCCTGTTTGCAGGGGGATGCTGCAGGTATATTCTTTTCCTAAACGATTGACACTTCCACCAGTGCTGGCCACAAATGTCAGTGTTGACTCATTTCTGTGGCTAAAAGGTTCTTCTCTAGGCAAGCTTGCTATTTAGGAAACAAAGTTTAGGCTTGTTATCTTCAGTGGTAGTCTAAATCCCCATTTTCCTATGCTGTCAAATACTACACTGGCCAAAAACCAAGACCCCTTTCTTATGCTGCTCTCCACAAGTTTTCCTTCCCCGGAGCCTGCTTGAAGGAAGGACCCCTGCAGCTTGCCTCTACTGCATGGCTTTCCACTGTTTCACAGCAGCTTCTCTTAGATGTTTCCATGTTCTTTTCTGAATAACTTTGGAAATAAGAAGTTACTGGACTCTGAAATAAACCAGTATGTGTCATGAAATTTCATTCCGTTCAGTATCTGTTATTTCCCTGAAGCATTTGCTCTTTAAGGGATTCACATGTACTTAATTTTGGCTAGTTTCTGCTTCTCATAACGATGTGCTCAGGAAGAAATCAGAGTTCAGTGGAAGACTCGTAGGCTGGAGATTTTTAGCAACCTGGAATTGTTTAAACTGCAAAGTACACACCATTTGGTAGTTATATTTCCTTCTTGAAGTGCATGTTAATTTTCACATGTTCTCAGAATCATAGGAATCGTTTCATGCTTGTATTCCTTGGCTTTCTAACAAAATACTTGAGTTAGGAGTTGCCAGGGAATCTCCTGCGTGTGTAATGATAGACTCCATTATTTTTGCTATGCTAGACAGCCTTTGTCTACTCTCTACCCCAGCATTTAAGAGCTCTGCGTGGCATCTTGTTGGTGAGCTGTGAGACTTTGCTCCAGGCACACTAGCGAAATTTACTGTTGCAAGGCTTCTCTTTTGCTTGATTATTGGAAACTGCCATCAACCAGATAGTCTGTCTTGTGCCTGGTGGCTGCATCTGCGGAGCTTGAAGACACTGTCCTGAGTTATTTACTGTTATTTCTGTGCAAGAAAAGTGTTTCATCAATGAGGAGCCTTGACACCTCACTCAGCTCGGAGGAGATTTCACCCCTGTGGTGTGGGTACCGGGGTCACGCTTGTGCATTGCCTTGTCTGGATCAGTGTTGCCATCCTCCCCATCAATAAGCAAAAGCGGTTCAGGGGGATACTGCCATAGTTCATAAACCACTGCAGAACTAAGCTTTGCTTTCATCACAGCGGTAGCCCGTGTGTGTCAGTGTATAAGTGCCATTTTTGTGTCTCCTGTTTGAATTTAGCTCGGGGCTATGAGCTGTTAATGGGTTCTGTGTCTCTTAGTGATTTTCACTTTGCATGTCCTAATTAATGCCCCTCCCTCTGACCGGTAACTTCCTTGTCTCCCCAGACATATTATGATTTTGTTTTCATTTTCAATTGCTTTTCATCTGTTTGTGATATTGATGTTCCATACTCCAAAAACATTGTGTTTGTGTTGATCTATCATTCTCAGCACCACCGACTTTTTGTTCTTGCAGCCATCCTTTTGATGCTCCAAACCTCTACTTTTTTAGTTTGTTTTGCCTTTACTAAAAAGGTCCTCAGAGTCTGGCTCTTACAAATGTCTGTTACCAAGGGCTGCTTCTTCCTCTTTGTCCTTTCTTGTAAAGGAGACACCACTGGCTCATTGCTCAACCCCCAGCTGTAATACCTGTGGTGGAATCAGTAATTCTAATACTAGTCGTATAAACTAATGACACAAAGCAAATATTTGTTACATTGAACTGTTTGCTCTGGTCCCTATTGCTTATGCTGTATTTTGTTTATAGCTTGAGACTCTCTGATAACGAAAGTTTGGAAGACTTGCATTTCAAGAGGAGATCGTTGGGTACGCGTGAGTTGCACAAGCCAAGCTACATTCAGGTACAAGGTAAATGCTACATCAGAGGGAGAAAAAATAGAAGGAAACACAAATTTGTACGCATACACCCATTATTTCCTACAAAGTAAGTGTGCACAGTGACAACCTCTTCCTCTCTCAGAGGAGAGATGCAAGCATGCGATGTGACTGCAACCTCATTTCTCCCTTATACCTGTAGTGGCTGGAGATTGCGATGCCCTGAAGTCTGCCAGTGGTGGCCATTCCTCTGCGGTGGAATTCCTCCAAACTCTCGCCTTACACACATGTTGTAGGACCACATGATACATCCATGTAGCCGCTCCCAGACAAGAAGGCTAATTACGACCCCTGTATACTAGCTCTCCTTCCACCAGTCCTGCCTCTGGCTGCCCAGCCGGTGTCCTCAGGGAGAAACCTGCCCTTTGGGCTCCTCCTGGGTGCATGTCTTGGCAGTTTGCATGGGACCCAGGCGCCATTCGGCTCTGACACTTCCAGCTGCTCTTGCAGTGGCAGCGGTGAGAGAGGATGCCAGGTCCTTTAGAGTAGGAGGTGTCTCTGGAATGGCTCCAGTTTGCAGTCTGGGTGCCCACTATTGGGTCTCAGAAAGCAGCCAGAAATCCAGAGCACTCCCAAGTATCAAGTACAACATCTCTGAGCATCTCTGGTGCATGTTGTTCAGTCATGTTAGGATACACAGGCTCTGCTGTCACGGTACTTTGTGTTGAGGATAGGTAGCAACTAAAGAAGAAGTAGGTAACCTCTGTTTACTTGCACTTGCCCTCAATAACATCAGCAATTCCTGGTACAAATAACCTATGATTGTTCATCTGAGCGCTACCACCCAAGCTGTCACTTGTAATTAGAAAGATGTGGACAGCCTTCCGTTTTTCTGGAAGGGATTAGTGGGGAGGTAGGGAATCAATAAAGGAAAAGATTTGAAAAAAACCAACAGCAAAACAAACCATGAAGCAGGGCTGGACAATTAACATCCCACAGCCTCTAGTAATATTGATTGTTGTTTTGCCCTTGAGTCCCACTCTGCTTACATCGAAATATTAACCCTTTGGTAAAATACAAAGGGAGAAAATGAGTGACACAGGTAGACTATTTGTATTAGTCCATAAAAAGAGACCAATAAAAACATTAAAAGAAAGTATGGGTTAGAGAGTCAGTCACTCACAATATCTAGATTAATAATATTCTGGATCAGTCATCGCCCAGGCTGGTACCTGTCACCTCTGCGGCACAGTCCATTTCGCTTGCACTCAAGAAATAATGAAGAATGATAATAAGTTATTCTGTATAGCTTGGCCAGCCTGTAGAGGAGGGACGTAATGTGTTTTACCCATTTTGCTTGGCAATTAGTGGTGAGTGATGGCACTCAGGTGCTTGGATCCGGAAAAAAACCCTGAAAAACCTGAAAGCTAGAGCAGAAAGCAATCACTTAGAAATCTGGGTGCCAGTAGTCCTGTTTTGTCTCATGTCCCCTCATCCCTGCACCTCAAAGCATTCTGCAGAACATATACAGAATGAGCCCAAGACTGTCTAAAAACCGGCATGGATGTGTAGCTAAAACCTGGTGCTGTTCTTTGTTGTTGTACAAGAGTGATATGCTAAACTTCCCAAGCCCTTAGTTACCTTCTTTGGGAAAGCAGGAACGATACTGGGCTGTTTAGCATGGAAAGAGCCTCTGGTCTCTCTGGCTATAACAAGAGACGTCAAGAGCACAGAAATGTTAAAAGCATTAAGTAATTGATGCCATCCCAGTGCATGTTCTTTCAAGCTAAAAGCTATTTTGATGGAGGAAACATAAACAATCAAGAGGGCTAGCTGGTGAAAGCTATCAGCTATGGTTTGAATACCGAAGAAAATGAGGAGCAAAAGTAGAACAAGCTCTACTGCTCAGGTGCCTTTCTGGAAGATTTTTACAAGTGCTGAACACACTTTTCAAACCTTAAGGATATTCCAAGTTCTCACGCAAAATCTAGTAAATGAAGAACATGGAGGATGCAGGCATTGAAGAAAGGAGATCAGCAAAATGTAGAGCACCAAAAAAACCTAGTTCATCAGTTCTATATGTATATCACAGGATGCAATTCAATAGAAGAAATGCAAACGCTCCATATTTGTCTGGAGTAGTCAGCTGCGCAAATACATGATTGGAAAATGCAAGTTTGACAGCAGTTCTACCAACAAGGACCAAGGGGATCTGGATCACAGACTGCACATGGGTCAGAAACATGCTGTGGTGAAAAAAGCTACGTCACAGTGGGATGTATAAGGAACATGAGAGTACATGTATAAGTCATACATATGAGACATGAAGTAACTTTACTGTGCGAGATTCTGTGGGCAAGGCCCTTGTTAAGAGTGTGAGACTCCAGAAGAGATTGGACCAATTTGGCAGAAATCGGAGAAAAGCAACTGGAATGATTAAAGGTCTAAAAGGTATGCCCTTTCTGTAATAACCTACAGGGAAAGGCTAAAGGAACCAGAAATACTTAGTTTATAAGATGCAGAAGTGTTGATAAAGCTGAGGGAAATAATGTGCTCTCGATCTCGTGTGGTGAGCACAGGGAATAATGAGCTTAAACTGAAGCAAAGGAGATTTTGATTAAATGTGATGAAAAAATTTCCAACGGTAGCGATAGAGAAATGGCAAAATACGCTGCCTAGGGAGGCTGTGGAATCCACTTTTTCAGAGTTTTTTCAGAAAGAAAAAGGCAAATATTTGTTCTTCATTTATTTCTCTACAGGGAGAGTTTATCCAGCCCCAAGGCAAGGAGATGAACCAGGAGCCTCTCAGGCTACACTTATCCCCGTAAGCTCTCCAGGGCCAGGAGCAGGCTCAAGCACTGGTACCCAACTACTTGCTAAGCTGCCAGTAGCGTCCCCATCGGAGCTCAGCCCTGCACTGGTCACTGTCCTGGGGACCTAATCTCCAAAGATCGTCCCCAACAGCCACTATGGACAAGGCCGTCACATACAGCGGGGAAAATATTCAACTGCACCACGGTATTTGCCCTCAGGGCAAAAGAAGAGATCATGGCCCTGTTTCTAGTAAAGACATAGCCTAAAAGTGCCCTCCAGTCCTAATTTCTGTGGGTATTTCTGTACCAAGCTATTTTTAACAAGGAGAATCCAAAAGCCCTCTCTAAATATGTGCAATTTAAATGAATAAGCTTTTATGTGTGCAACAACCATCCAGCTCTGGGGCATTCATGCAATTTTGCTGCACGTAGCAGCTCTGTATAAATAACATATGAAAAGAAATATTCCATGTGTAAGCATAAGATGTTCATAAATACAAAATAGTTATAATATTTCATTGCAATACTACCAAGATGAAAGTCCCATTATCCTAAGTACTTTCACAAATCCGTAGCAAGAGACACTCCCTGTCCCAAACTTTGCACAGTATGGTTTGAGACAACAGAGCACAGGTTAAAAACACATGGTCATGTAAGGCATTTGGTTACAAAAAGGATGTTTTTTTAAGTGTAAAAATGAGATTGTCTGTAGTAATTTTCAGTGTAAGGCACAATTTAGCATTTCCTCCGCCACTTAGGCTTAAGTCATTTTCCGGGAGGTTCGGCTCAGTAAGGTTTATACAATGGTATGACTGCTTCAAAAATTAATTTTCTTGTATGAATATACATATTAGTTTATCTGCTAAATGCCTGTCTAGATTGCCTCCATTTAATAAGTTTCAAAGAATTGGATAGTACAGAGATGATTTAGGAGCTTTTACTTACAGGTATTGTCCTGTATGTAACTTTCTCATTGTAATGGGAGGGGAGTGAAGCACTGTCAGGTTCAATAAACACAAGTTACTCTTTTTAACTGGAGTTGACTTTAAAGCTATTCTGTCATGCTGTCATACTGGCCTTGCACGTTTCTAAGCACCACTGAGAGTTTGGGTATCAGCACTTCGTAAAACTGTTTCCTAAAGTGAAATTCAGAGAAGTGTTGCAAAATGGGTCCATATATTTCTTGCAGTAGTGAAAATACCATCTCTATCAGGGTCATTTTCTTTTCCTTTCAAAGCACCATAAGAAAAACACCACAGGCATCAGTTAGTTAGTAACCTCTTAGTGCACTGACCTGTTTGATGTTCACAGGAGGGTTAGTCAATATATTAGCCTTAGATAGGGTACCATTAGTAATTTATGCATGAATTTTATTACATAGCTCAATCTCCATCTACCTCACAGCGTGCAAATGCTGTCACACACTACTATGTAAAAAGGTGAGCTATGAAAATATCAAGTTATTAATTTTACTTATGTTTTGGTCCTATGAAATGTGAAAGGCATGGCATTGAAGTATGTTTGTAATATTTTGCACTTAAAAAGTGGTAGTATGTTACTAGTTCTAAATATGGCATCCTAGCTAATGTTAAATTAATCATTAATCATTTAGGGCATTTCTAATGATTCCTATTCCTAAGCCCCTCTGTACTGATTTTTAAAAACTCACTAGATTTGACCTCAAAAATAACCCTTGGCATTTGAAGAAATCAAATGTAGATACATGCTAGCTTCTGTGGTTTAGTACATTAGTAATTCATCTTTACAGAACAGACAATAAAACGTCCCTGGAATGTTGTAAATGGGAAAAGATTGCAATCTGCCATGGATCGTCCTGAGAATGGGAGAAGGAGCTTAATGAATCAAAGAAAAAGCAGGCAGAAATTGAATTTGTAAGATACACATCCTAAATTATGTGTTTTCTGATGATGAGGCTGGATCTAAAGCAGTTGTTGTAGAAAATGTAAGGTGACTCTGAAAAAACTAGAGGGGCAGAGCACATGAAAAGGCTTGAACCAATATTTGGTGCCATGTGGAATGGTCCTTCAGCTCAGGCATGCTGTTGTTGAATTATCTATCTATGCCTATTTTTTGATATATAAGTGCACTTCGCATTCATATTTTTTCTAGCAACAGTGTGTTTACATTCATCCGTCTAAATTATTCCTGGAATGATACATAATACAGCTCTGTAGCACTAGGAAATGAGGCAATTATAGGTAGAGTTAATAAATCCACTTTGACTGCCCTCCCCTTTCAGAGCTGAATCCCAAGCCTGTGGTTAGGTAGCTACATTTTCTACACAGTGCAGGAGGCACCTCAGAAGAGTAATCCAAAAAACCTCCTGCTTTTGCAGAAGATGCCCGAACTGAGTCCGATGCAGTGAGTCTCATTCAGAATTGCTTTGGCTGATTCTGAACAAGAGCTAGAAGCAGCGTAGCAGCGTCATTGCGGCACTTTATTTGGGTTTATATACCCCGCTTCTCACAGCATGACTTCAGCAGAGGCTGTGGGAGCTGCACTGAGGGGCACCAGCGTGGCTAGAGGAGGGATTTTTTTCGGGTGACTCTGAAGCGATCCTAGAATCAACCTCTCCACCTTTTTATACGAGTCATCTAACTATGAGGTTGCTATTTAGATGGTGGAAAACAAACATTTACTCACTACATCTCCTTAGCAGTTGGTACACCCCATCACACCCTAAAATACTTCTTTCTGCCAGCAATTGTCTTGAACAATACTATTAAACAGCCTTTCTACAGGTTTTTAAGTGAATAGAAGTATTGCACTCTTTCATGGCTGGAGCTAGCGTCTCCTGCCAGACTTTCTCAGTTCTCCTCCCTAGGATTTTGGGCCATAGGATTTGGCCAAAGGATTTTGGCCTATGGTTCATTAGTGAAAAAAAAAAGACGCTTCCATGAAAAGACACATGCCTGACTTCATCTCTAGTCTGACGTACCTGCTAGCAGAAGCACATCCCTGCATTATTCAAAAGAAGGCAGCATGGTGCTCTTCTGAGTTACATTTTTAGGAATCTTTTTTTTAAAAAAAGATAAAAAGGCTGAAGGGAGGTGGAGAAATTAATTCTGAACTTATTCTGAATTGATAGTACTCTATATTGCACCATGCCTGGATGAAGATTAGATTCACTGGATTAGACTGTACAATATTATTATTATAAGAGATATGATATTAATGGCAGTAACTATTTTACCATTAAGTACTTCAGCAACAACCATCTGTTTGTTTAATAGTGTTTTTACCTGGCTGATCTCCATCTTGCCTATATTAGCTATGGGATTTGTGAATCCTCTTGGTTCATAGATAAACATGACATGACATGTTTCTTTTTATGTCAAAGCATTTACAGTATATTTATCAAAATTAATAAAAGGTTTTAAATAAGCTCTTCTCCTCATAGCACAGCTAGGTTTGTTTATTTCTAATTTTCTTATGAGCACTGTCATTAAATTTCGTTCCTTGTAGTGGAGTCCTCTATATTTTCAGTAAAGTCAACTGAAGTGTTTTCTCCTTTAGTGTTCCCATTAGCCACAACAAATCTTTCTCTTGCTGCCTGTGCACACTCTGACTGCCATTTCAACACTGAGTCATGACTGAGAAGAGATTAAGACTTTGACTCAACAGGTTATAGTCCTCTGCCTGCAATGGGACTGCCTGCTGCGCACAGAGCAAAGCAGGGCTCCAATATCTTACAACTGCCAGCCCGTGCCTAAGGAGGCATGGTGGCCCCATCTGATGTAATTCAGCTTGTCCTGATTAGATAGGGGGGGGAAAAATGCACACGTATCTAATTGAAACATGGGAATTATTTTATTGGATTACTAATGCACTTGGAAAATCTATGGTAACATTTATTAAATAAGTGTTTGGTCGCATGTATAACCTGGCTCACTTCATTACGCAGGATGAAGGTTGGAAACTGCGTCCTGTGAAGTGGTTGGAGCTTTTCTTGATTGCCGAACAGGCAGCATTTTTCATGTTCTTTCCAAATCAGCCTTATGATTCACAATGATCTTCTCTCTCTTTCTGAAGCTTTATATCATTGCACAAATGCTACGAATGGTACCTGTTCTACAGAGCATTGCCAGGGCTTTAATATGTGTTCCAGTATATTGCATACACTGAAAAAAACTTACCTTAAATAAAAAGTAGCAATACAGTTACACAAAACACACCTCTTGTATTTTCTTATGTGCTTAGTTTCCTACCATCTGCTTTGCATATAATACTCATGCTTGTGGAGCAGCTTCCAGGATTTTGGCATTTCTATTGCGGATGCTATGCTTCTTCCCTATTACAATGCCAAGATTTTCTTTAATTTGAAAAACAACATACACAGGTTATACAATAGCTGACAAAGCTGAAACAGTGTAATTGAAGAATAATGATTTCCTTAGGAAAACAGCTTAAAAAGTCTGCTAGGGCTACATCATATCAAATTGGCAGATACTAATTCTCAATTTATATTTAACTGTCATTAATTGCCATACTGAGGAAACATACCCATCCAATTTAGAAAAATGCTGGAAAAGTCCTGGGGATCATTATAAAAGCACAGTTTTCATTAATACGCTTTGGAGTGTGGGACTGTGTTTTGCTTCCCAGAGGGCATAGCAGGGAGGAAGACAAAAAGTAGATTTATGGCACTGATGCAGCAGGAGGACCCTGCCTGGTGTCAAGGGACTCCCTGAAGCCACTCCACGACCCAGGCCACGCTGGATACAGGTCATGAGCCATGTCATCTCTCACCACAACATCTACAAAGCTGCATCTCTGGTCCAGGTTGGTATTATTTCAGTAAATACAGCAAACTATTAATACCATTATTGCTGTTATTATTCTTATTATTTTCTAATTTTACCTGCTGAGTGGCAAAATACTGATTTAATAATTTCTGTGATTATTCCTATGACTTTTTCTCCCACATTCCTTTCCCCTCACGGAATTTTGTTTGTGTGTTTCTGAGCCTTTTGCAGTGATGAGCCACTTCAGAGAACTACAGAGCTATCTTTATTTAGCAGGGGACTTTGAATTAGGCAATTAAACTGGGCTGCTGTGGTTTGCCTTGCAGACTGGCCATTTTCTCTTGCTATATTTTTTTTGGCAACCTTCATGTTGATTTTGTGGCTGAAGTTCTGCAGTGTTCATCCATGTCTGTGCTTGTCACCTGCCTTTGCATCTGGCAGCACAATTCTGTCTCCTGGAATTTTTTTTTCCTGGTCTTCCCCTCAGCAGAGGGGACCTTACTGCACAGAGAGGAAAGGCTGCATCATCACCCATTTGACCTGGAAGTTGCCCCAGGCTGGGCCTGGGGAGAATGGGGTGAAAAGTTGAGCTAAAATCAGGTGAAAGTTAAAAAAAAAAAACCCACAAAACTAGAAATAGGCCCTGAAACTTGGGAAATAATCCCAGGACAACTCTGTTTATAACTCATTCCTGACTCATTTCTGCAGACATCCAAAAGGTCCTGCTCTCCCAGCACAGATATGGGAAGGCTCAGAGCGGAGCTGTGCCATGGCACCGTTTAGGGCAGGTCATGTCAGTGCTGTCTGCAGAGCCATGTGGCAGCTTCGGATGTGCAAAGCACTGCTATTTTGCCATGCCCACTGCATGCTGGCATGCCTGGAGGCTGTGGGGATGCAGGGAGGCCACAGCATGGCTGGCAGAAGTCTCCCCACTGCCTGTTCTTCAGATGTCCATCCTAACCCCACTCCTCTTGTCCATGCCTGGCGTAAAGCCTCAGGATGCAAGCCAGCCCCTCTGAAGTCAAAAGCAAAACTCCACTTGAGTGGATGAAGTTCAGCTGGTGCCTGGAGCCACATAGTGGGTCTCCTCATTCTTAAAGCAATGTCCCAGCCTTAGTGTCTGTGGAAAAAAGACTGAGCAAATATGCAACTTTTGAGCAGTGTGAAGGCTTAGAAACAGAAGAAAACAGTTTTCTTTCTGATGTGCTGCATCTTAGGGGAAGGGGAAGCTGGCTTGCAATATCTGAATATCTGGACCACTTCCACAATGGGCTGACACTAATCTAAGTCCATGCCTCTAGGTCCTTGGCTGCATAGTCTCACTGCCACTGGTGCCAGTGTGAGCACTCCTGCTGCTGCACAGTCATCCAGACCAGGGACCTGATCACCAGAAAACATCTCTTCCTTGGGTGAGGTATGGAAGGAGGAAGGACTTGACTCCAATACAGCTGATGTGCCTGCTTGAGGACGTAGCAAGTAGAGATATTTGGCAGGGGGCAGGAGAAGGTGAGATAGCCCATTTTGGAAGTAGCTAGTGCTTAAGTCAACATAAAATGATGGTTAAGTCATGTACTCAGGTAGCAAAGTGTGTGCCCTCGTGTTTTCAGAGCATAATGCTGGACCTCACCAAAATGAGGTTATAGATCATACTGTAATATATCATTAGCCAGCACAATATCAATTCCAGTACTCATATACAAGATTCACTATGAAATTCATAAGGGTAATGAGGCACTCAAATCGATTGCCCCAAGGAAGTGGAGCATCTCCCTTCGTGGCTATTTAAGAACAGGATAAACATGGACAAGGTGCCTCCCTGCTTCCCAGATACCCTTTTCTGTGATTCCGCAAAAAAAATGTTGTCAAGGTATTCTAACACAATTTCAAAATCCAAATGCATTCAAATATATCAACATGCATCTCAGCCAAAGAAAGCATCAAAGCCATCAATATGTTCTTCAATAGCTACAGTTTCGTCCCCATGCTTCACTGGGTATGTCCCACATGTTTGAGGCCTCACCACAGTGAGCAACTCACAGAGTCAAAGCAGCTACCTAGTCCAAGCACCAGTAAAATCCTTGAAATCATTGTTCTTTCTCTTCTGAACACTTAACATTTACGGAAATCTATAACTGAGACCCCAGTTCAAGGACAGCTTTAGGTTAAGTTCATCACAACTACTCTCTTTGTGGCAATATGGTCCCTTGGCAAGTCGGTCACTCATGTCTTCCCTTGCTTGCCGCAACCTCTGACAACCACTGGAAACAGATGTTTGGATTTCCAAAACAGTCATTCACTTCTCAGGTCCACTTCATTTGCTCCCGCTAATAATGGAACAGGTTTCATTTGGAGCAAATTTAGTCGAGCCAGCTAGGTCAAGGAAGTATCAGGTCTTTATTGATTGTCCTTTTGAGATTTTTTTCCCATTTGTCTAGCTGGGAACCATTTCACATGTGCAGGGCTTTTCTTACATACACTGGGCACCGGAAATCAATCAGAGTGCAGGAAACAAAAATCTTGATGGTTCATCAATATTTCAGGCCCCATCAACAACGCATTGAATTTTATTCAGAAAGGGATTGGAAATTTTGTTGAGTTTGCAGCTTTGGAGCAGAGCCAGTCCCATTCAGCAAAACCCAAGCCTCGAGTAGGTGATGGTGCCAGATGCTCCCGCTGCCCCTCGCTGCCACCCAGCCCAGCAGCCCCACATACGATGCCACCCCTGCAGCCACAGAGGGCTGGAGAGCAACAGGGCTTTCACATGATTTATTTGCTTCTCCTGCACTTAGTGTGGCAAAGGGCCCTGCCAGTGTGGCAGGACAGAGGGAGTGGGTGATTTCAGCCTCTCTCAGAGACTTTCGGCCAAAGCTCTTCTGCCCTCACCCTGCTTACAGGTGGCACTGACCATTGGGGGAGCAAAAATTCAGTCTCTACTGGGAATCCCTCCTTTCCTCAGGGCTGGCTTTTATGTTGCTGATTTATTTTGCACCTCAAAGACACAAAATATTATCCAGAAAAACGGACTTCATTTTCAGAAAAGACAAAGGCAGCAGTAAGTCAGGCATAACAGATTCAAAGACATTTAGAAAGATATGAAAACTTATTTCTTTGCAAGAGCGCTACAGCTTTCACTTCTTTCTTTATTCTTTTTGGTTCTTTTCTTTGCAAGACTATTGCAGCTTTATCTTTGCTTAATAAATGGTGGGCATTTCAGTGGCTTGGACTACAGTAGCATTTTGAGGGCCTCTAAGGCAGACCCCAACAGGATCATATCTTGTCCTCATATTTTCTTCTCTGCAGAAGTTTAATTTTCAAAAACTAAGCTCCCCAGTTTCTCTCTGTATTTTCTCTGTGACTGTTTCATTTAAGTCCCAACAGTCTTCTACCAATTGAAAGTGCACTGGACTGACTAATGGAAAAAGCATCATGATTCTGGAAAAGTATTTCCAAAGCATGTATATTCTTGTTTGGCTCACGGTGTTTCTCTCAGTGGGAGAGTTACTATGCTTAGACGAATATGTTATGTACCAGTTAGTCAGGTACCCTGGTGATTACATGTAGCTTTTTAAAGGAACATCATGCCTTTTTGTGCAGTTTTGACTGCCTTTTATGTACTTTTTTGGCAGCTTGCTCTTTCTACTTTTTTTTTTCCCCCCAAACTGCACCATTGTTTTCAAGAGTCTTAGAAAATTAGATATGAATGTTTTGATTTTATTCTTGCTGTTCAATACTTATGCACTTCCCTCTCTATTTTTGCTTTCCTCCCATTCCAATGTGATTAATGAACAGCAGCATGAAAATAAATCTTGCCATTACTGAAAACGCCATTCAGGGCTACAGTTTCCAGAGATCAAAAAAAGAATAACCCACAAAGAAATGGAGGTTTGATTTTTACCTTCTGGCGGGCAAGGCAACATGAAGAGTCAAACATACAGTTAGGAGCTAGCTAAGATGGTAAGCCACAGCCTTCAAGAAGAGGCTGCGTGGACTTGTACTGCCCAGCAAAAGCCCAGGGAGGGATGATTCCCGAGGTGACTGCAGGGAAACCCCGGACTCTACCGCCCTGTTAAAGGCAGGACACAACATGTTTTTTTCCACCGTGGCTGTTTTACATGGATGGGCAGGGGTGCACTCTGCTCCCCCACTTTCTACATGCCTGGCGTGACTTCATCTGCCTGCAGCTGCACTGGGGACCCCCTCTGTCAGCTGTGGGAGGTGGGCTCGGCCAAGACCCTGTGCCATGGTTCCCACCGTCCCCCCTCGCTCAGGCACAGCCTGGCCTCTGACGCCTGGAAAGCTGCGGATGTTAGAAAAGCCTTTTGTGCTTTTTTGCCCTCCTTAGGATAAACAGGGATCCTGAACTGCGGGCAAGCTGCCCAGAAAGGCAGGCAGGCTTGGAAAGGGAGACTAGAGCTTTGTCTTTAACACTTCCCAAGGAAAAAAGATGTTTTATTTACTTTGGAGCAAATAATGGGCATGTGATAAATGTGCAGGAGAGACTGGGCATGGCAGTTTTACTGCAAGAAAAACTCAGTGAGGTAAAGCACTGAACTCTGCCTCTTCCTCTTCTCTCCAAACACCCTTTCAGGCTAAACTCATTTGTTCTGTACTAAAGCTGCGGGGTATTATCCACACATAGTTTTTGGTTTTTTAACCTCGGGAGACTTCATTCATGTGAGGTACCCCAAGGTGTAAAATACACCGCTTTTAAGAAAAAAAAAAACCAAAAACAAGCAAGCCCTATGTTTGACTGGATGTTGCTCATTTTAAACTCTTCCATCCCAGATTACTCTTGTTTTCTATGAAGCCTGCATGCTGAAAAGCACTCCTTCCTTTCTTTAGATCATGAAACACTGAGGAGTAAGTGATATACAGATGCTGTGTAAGTCAGGATTTGGGAAGAACTAGCGGTTGGCCAGGGACATCACAGGACAAGAGTAGCAGGAGGATGCTGAAGGAGGTGCTTCTTGAGGGTCAGAGAAAAGCCTGGGGTGTGGAGAGGGCCTAAGCTTCTCCATTTGCAATAGCACTGGGGAGATCACTGGTGGATCAAGGCAATTACTGGAGAGGACAAAGAGAAACACTCACCAGGGAATGCTCAATGTATTTTACATGACATATATTATGTGACATATGCAGCTAGTTACACAGACTTTTGAGGGTTAACTCCACACCCTGAAATTCCCTTATAATAACAGTAAGGATCACATGCAGATAAAATCTGCTGTGCTACATCATTCTTTCCATCCCCCCCAGGAAGAAAGTATGAAAGCTGTCAGGGCTGGTATCCATGCAGTCCGAAGGCTGATTCCCCCTTCCACATCCCCAGGCTCGTTGTGCACACACCTTCCTAATGGACTAGAATTGGCTTAATTTGATCTTGGCAAAATAAAATTAAGTAAGCGCAAAACCACTGAAGTTATTATAGAGAATGTCTTTCTGAGTCATATTTAGCTTCATGCCATGCCAGGAGATAATCTCCAGCTAAATCCAGCCTCAGCTGAGAAGAAATATGGAACCGATTCAGCTCAGTATACTTCAGATCTCAATAGCGCAGTAACTACAACTACTAACCACTCTTAAAACCTCCTCCTTTCCCAGGCCATTTTAGGAAGCTAATCTGGATGATCACCCTCAAAACTGATTTCAACTTCCAGGTGCAGTTGATTTATTAAATTCAGAAAAAAAACTTTTTTGGAGGTCTCTTATCTACCATAGGTTTAGATTGTCTAAACATGGCTATCCTGCCATGTTTAGACTGCCTGTTCAACTGCCTGTTCCACTGCTTTCCCAGTTTGTTCAAGTTGATCATACAGAGATGGAAAACAGTTTCATCTTTGTTGCAGAACAATGAGAGGTAAGGGTATTCAACTGACAGCAGTTGTGATTAAAATAAATTCACATTCAGATGTCAGATCAAATCCTGAGTAAGTGTAAAATCATTATAACCCTGTTGAATTCATTGAATTTCTGCCCATTTTCATCAGCTGAAGCTCTGACTAGAGCTGGACTCTTCTGAGTAAACTTCAGCTCTCTATTACTTACAAAATTAGTAATTTGATGTTTCTACCCTTTCATTTAAGTAGAGTTCCTCTTCAATGTTTCTTGTAGCTTGAACATGAAGCAGGGATCCTGCACTAATTCTTGCTGAATCAGGACTCAGTGCATATACTACCAATCACTTTTCTCACAAGGGTGCTTAAAATAGCAGCTTCAGCCCATCTGAGCTCACTGGGAAATCTGTCAGCAAATTTCATGTTTCTATTATTACAAGACCAATTTTAGAACCAGAAAAAAAATCATAGCAGTGATAAAGCTCCAGAGTGTTTTAAAAGAATCCAGGTGGAGATGGGTCAGCACTGCAAATACTTTCACAACGAAGTGCCAAAATTTCAGGGTGAATTCACTTTTAACATGTCCATATCATCTTGAATTGACTTGCCACAAACATTTTGGCAATTAAAATGTTGATTGACAGCAGTGTTTACACTTCATTTCTTATGAAGCTGCATATGCAAGTATTATTCATGGTTAATGAGCTTTGCATTACCATTTTGTGTTAGAAATAGTGTGGCCAGCACAAGTAGGGAAGCGATCGTCCCCCTGTACTCGGCACTGGTGAGGCCGCACCTCGAATGCTGTATTCAGTTTTGGGCCCCTCAGTACAAGAAGGACACTGAGGTGCTGGAGCGTGTCCAGAGAAGGGCAATGAAGCTGGTGAAGGGTCTAGAAAACAAGTCTTACAAGGAGCGGCTGAGGGAACTGGAGTTGTTTAGCCTGGAGAAAAGGAGGCTGAGGGGAGACCTTATCATTCTCTACAACTACCTGAAAGGAGGTTATAACAAGGTGGGTGTTGGTCTCTTCTCCCAAGTAACAAGCAATAGGACAAGAGGAAATGGCCTCAAGTTGCACCAGGGGAGGTTTAGATTGGATATTAGGAAAAATTTCTTCCCCAAAAGGGTTGTCAAGCATTGGAACAGGCTGCTCAGGGAAGTGATAGAGTCACCAGCCCTGGAGGTATTTAAAAGACATGTAGATGTGGTGCTTAGGGACATGGTTTAGTGGTGGACTTTGCAGTGTTAGATTAATGGTTGGGCTCAATGATCTTAAAGGTCCTTTCCAACCTAAATGATTCTATGGTTAGCAATTACGTTTGCTAGAAATGCTCACACATTTCTGAGTTTAGGAGAGCAAGTAGGTGTCTGCCCAGATCCTTCCCTATTGCAGGCAATATTGAAGTGTGTGCTTACATCCGAAAGACTTCCTCTAGGCACAGTTCTAAATTCATCTGTTGACATGCAGGACCCCCAGAACTGAAGCTGTAATGAGACTGGGGGAGGTGGACACTGGGTGTTATATGACTTACCGACTAGTAAGCTTAAATAGCTGACGCCTTGCTATTGCCCAGAAACTTTAGAAAAACACAGACAACAAGTGGTTGAAAATCTTGTAATAACACATCTTGAAGGAAATCACAAATCCTTGTAGATGTTCTATAATTAAGGAGCATCCATTATTTAGTCACTTCTGTCAAACGTCACTTTAAAATCAGACCAGTCTAGCACTTGGGTTTTTTTCATGTCATTAAGCTGTTTTAAACCAGATTGCAGGCACCCTGCTTAATAGCAGAAGATAAAGGAGTTCTGACACATTCCTAAAAGAGAAAAGTGGAGAAAATTCCTCAACATCTATGAGCCTTATGAAGTACTAAAAGATTAGGTAACTCCTAATGCCTTGGCTAGTTGTTGTGTTGAAGGGAAAGTCTGATTTAAATACACACACCCACCTCCTGGAATAGTTTTCTGACTCTGTATTCTTATTTCAACCACGTTATGAAGGGTGGCTTTGTATTGGGTTTGCGTGGCCAGGTTTTGGTAGCAGGGGGGCTACAGGGGCGGCTTCTGTGAGAAGTTCCTACAAGCTTCCCCTCTGTCCGATAGAGCCAACGCCACCCGGCTCCAAGACAGACCTGCCACTGGCCGAGGCTGAGCCCGTCAGTGATGGTGGTAGCACCTCTGTGATAACAGATTTAAGAAGGGAGGAAAAAAACCCTTCGCAACTGCAGCCAGAGACAGGAGAGAGAACGTGTGAGAGGAGCAGCCCTGCAGACACCAAGGTCAGTGAAGAAGGAGGGGCAGGAGGTGCTCCAGGCACCAGAGCAGAGATTCCCCTGCAGCCTGTGGTGAAGACCATGGTGAGGCGGGCTGTGCCCCTGCAGCTCATGGAGGTCCACGGTGGAGCAGATATCCACCTGCAACCCGTGGAGGACCCCACGCCGGAGCAGGTGGATGCGCCTGAAGGAAGCCGTGACCCCATGGGAAGCCCGTGCTGGAGCAGGCTCCTGGCAGGACCTGTGGACCCATGGAGAGAGGAGCCCACGCTGGAGCAAGTTTGCTGGCAGGACTTGTGACCCCACAGGGGACCCATGCTGGAGCAGTCTGTTCCTGAAGGACTGCACCCTGTGGAAGGGACCCATGCTGGAGCAGCTCATGAAGAAATGGAGCCCATGGGAAGGACTCACGTTGGAGAAGTTCGTGGAGGACTGTCTCCCATGGGAGGGACCCCACACTGGAGCAGGGGAAGAGTGTGATAAGTCCTCCCCCTGAGGAGGAAGGAGCAGCAGAGACAACGTGTGATGAACTGACTGTAACCCCCATTCCCCATCCCACTGTGCCACTCGGGAGGAGGAGGTAGAGAATAATTGGGAGTAAATTTGAGCCCAGGAAGAAGGGAGGGGTGGAGGGAAGGTGTGTTTAAGATTTGGTTTTATTTCTCATTATCCTACTCTGATTGGATTGGTAACAAATTAAGCTAATTTCCCCAAGCTGAGTCTGTTTTGCCCGTCACAGTAATTGCTGAGTGATCTCTCCCTGTCCTTATCTTGACCCATGAGCCTTTTGTTATATTTTCTCTCCCCTGTCCAGCTGAGGAGGTGGAGTGATAGACTGGCTTTGGTGGGCACCTGGCATCCAGCCAGGGTCAACCCACCACAGTCATAAAGTCCCTCCCAGTGCAGCACAACCCTGGGGTAGTCATGTTGGTGCTGCTGAACTGACTCACTCCTGACAGGGCAGTGGGAAACCAGCCAATATCTGAAGAAATTTTAAATAATGTGAAGTGGCTGGTTTCAGTTGGGAACTGAAGTAAAAATAGAATTAAACTCTAATAATTTGTCACACCTGTGAAATTTGAAGGCTGAACCATGCATTGCAGGTATGTCATTATGAAATATGACTTCATGGTTCTTCGTGGATGTGTTCCTCAGGGTCCAAACACAAGTCTGCATAGGTTGTTTCATGTTTCATTTACTTTGAGCAAACCTATAAAATCTATTACTGTTGCCACAGTCAGTGTAAGAAATACAGATTATGAAGAATGTATTTAAATCCTTATTATCCTCTTTTTTTTTTCAGGCTATCAAGGAGGAAGATGATAAAGAGCAGGGTGACTTACATTTACGGGCAGGTTTTTGGTGTAATTTTCTGTTCCAGTCCTAGGGATAGGCATCAGGACACAGATTTATACATCACAATTTTGGAGTACTAATAATAAACATGCATAAATTATTTTTAAAATGCAATAGTAATTAGGAACCTGAACACTGCATGCTGTTATAAAGTGCAAGGTCCTGCAGCTGGGGCGGGGCAACCCCTGGTATCAATACATGCTGGGGGATGAAGGGATTGAGAGCAGCCCTGCCGAGAAGGACTTGGGGGTACTAGTGGATGAAAAGCTGGACATGAGCCAACAATGTGCGCCTGCAGCCCAGAAAGCCAACTGTATCCTGGGCTGCATCACAAGAAGCGTGGCCAGCAGGTCGAGGGAGGTGATTCCACCCCTCTGCTCTGCTCTGGTGAGACCCCAGCTGGAGTACTGTGTCCAGCTCTGGAGCCCCCAGCACAGGAAAGACATGGACCTGTTGGAGCGGGTCCAGAGGAGGGCCACGAAGATGACCAGAGAGGTGGAACAACTGTCCTATGAAGACAGGCTGAGAGAGTTGGTGTTGTTCAGCCTGAAGAAGAGAAGGCTCCGGGGAGACCTTATTGTGGCCTTTCAATACTTAAAGGGGGCTTATAAGAAAGATGGGGACAAACTTTTTAGCAGGGCCTGTTGCAATAGGACAAGGGGTAATGGTTTTGAACTAAAAGAGGGTAGTTTTAGATATAAGGAAGAAATTTTTTATGATGAGGATGGTGAAAGACTGGAACAGGTTGCCCAGAGAGGTGGTAGATGCACCATCCCTGGAAACATTCAAGGTCATGTTGGATGGGGCTCTGAGCAACCTGATCTAGTTGAAGATGTCCCTGCTCATTGCAGGGGTAGTTGGACTAGATGCCCTTTAAAGGTCCCTTCCAACTCAAACTATTCTATAATTCTATGAAACTAACAGCCTCTCCTAGGCCATAAAGGACTTCCCTTACCCATATGCCCATTCAAAGAAAATGGAATTTATAGTCTCTAGGTGTTGCTTTGAAAAATTGATGTCAATAAAGGAGTAAGACCTGAATATAGGAAGTATTCAGCAAGAAAATTTAAGAAAAAAAAAAAAGAATCTAAAGATTCTGGCTGGAATCTGAATGTTCTGCTGATAAGCAAAAGGATTGCTAACTGGTGCTGCTGACTTGTGCTGTTCCTGCTGCATCTGCCACCATATTATTATTATTTTGCCTCAAGCATTGCTGTGGAGCTCACTTTAGCTAATGATCATGCAACTAACAGTCTGACAGCCTTAATATCTGCAGGAAACAAAGTGGGATTTGTCCCTATACTATTAGCCATGCTTTCTAAACACACTTCCTTTGGCCATATGTATTGAACATTATATTTAATGGCTGCTCTACTATATGCCTACCAGATATGTGCAATAAAGACAAATATTCTAGGGCAGTAGGTAGAAGTCTACATAAACTTCTTTGGCATACCCTTGAAATACAAAACCACTTAGATCATTGCTCAGTTTTTGGAGTAAATGCAAGAGATGAGAAGCAGCAGGCCAGTAGACCAGCAGCCAATAACAATGCCAATTTACTGTAAGACTCAGTTTTTGCCTGAGGTCATCTAATTACATGTATTGTAACAGCAATGAGATGTAACACAAGGACAATTAAAGCTTCCATTTTGAGGAGGTAAGACATTCTAACTCCAATGTGAATCAAAGGGGAGTACAGCCAGCTGGGGTAAAATCAGAAAGGGTTCCTGATCTGTGAGATATTTGAACACAGGGAGGGATTAATCTCTTTAGCAATAGCCACCCTAACCACTGCTGCCCCCAAAGCAATGGGTACCAAGCTGTGTCAGGAGAAAAGCTGGATGCTTGTTGGTGCCTGGGGTGAGCCGAGAAGGCTCAGAAGCCCGAGTCCTCTCTTTGCTCTGGTGCATTTGCTACGGTGCTGCTGAGATGACCTATTTCTTATGGCAGTGAAATAATCTGTGAACTGTCAGGAAAGCATGAGAGAAGGGAACTGGGGAAAGCAGTTTTGGGCAAACTATTGCTGTGTCAGAGTGTCCCTCTAGACTATGTTTCCCTGTTCCACAAATAGCTTTGCATTAAAGAAATCAGGAAAAGTTAAATGACTACATCTTGCTTTTACCACTGTTTTTCCCTTTCTGAATGCTTTTATCACTTTCTCTCCCTCTGGTCACTTGTTTAGTTGCTCAAATTTCACCCCTTCGGCTAAGAAGAGGAGAAGTACTTGAGATTTACTGGTTCTTTTCAAGTGTTCAGTGACAGAGAGAGGAATCTGCTCTCCCGACTTGGACTCAGGAAAGCTTGAGTTTAGGACCTCCTAGCATACATCCAAATGAAGTGCAAGGAAGCATTTGAACCTGTAGAGATCTCCACTTATTCTAAAACATGGCTCAAAGAGTAAATGCTCGCTGCAAGGCAATGTAAAGCTTATTCTCTACACCTTAGCTCTGCTATTTTCCAGCAACCAAGGTTGGGGTCCTGAGTGTTTAGAGATTCCCACTTTGAAGAAAGTGAAATTACAGCCAATGCACTGATACCTGTTTTTTTTGTTTAGAATAAGACTAAAGGATTTAATTCTTCATGCTGTAGGGTGTAATCACCAGAAGTGCTCTGAAAGGGTTGAGCACTAAATAGATAGGCATATTAATTCTCCAAGTCCTTTAATTAGCTTAGTTTCCGTTTCCACATCAGATTCCACTCCCCTATACCTGCCCCAGGGTCTTACAAAACGCATTAAAACTCTTCCCACATGCTGCCATGTTTTGCTCAGTACCAGCTTTCCGCCAAAGCCAGTTTGTACCTTTCACCTCTTCTATACACATCATCCATTCTCTTACATCTCATCAGTTACTGACATTTTTGTTTAACTGGAAGATCTCAGCTGTCTATCTACACTCCCTTAAAAAAATCACCTAAAAAAACCCTACAAAGAAGATTCCTATGGAACCTTACTTTGCTGTCTTACGTATATTTTGTTACGTACTCTATACTATGCCAGGTAGGTATGTATTTTACTGATGTAGGTTCAGAGCTGAATATTTCAGGAATAAAGACAGTCTCATAGGGACAGGGGTGGTATATAAAAGCACTGAACTGGAGTACTGTGTACAGCTATGCATATCACGTGTTTTAGGAAAGATGGAGATCATCTGGAGTAAGTTTAGGGAAGGCAAGAGGAGGAGTTATGAGAAAGATGGGAAAATGGGGTTAGTCTAGAAAATGGGGGATGTGAGAAGTCTTTTAATATTTAAAACATTATTGCAAAATAACCTGAATGAATTAATTTCCATGTGACTGAAGACAGGGGGAAAATGTAATGGGTTTATGCTACAGCATGAGAGATTTAAGATGACCTTTAGGAAAATCTTTCTAACAGTTAATGGTAGTTAAACACTGGAGTATCCACTGGGGAGGGAGTGGAGTACTTAACTGAAGTAATAGGGGATAAATCCACTGCTTTTACAGTGGTCTTGACATAAGATTATTAAAAGTTTAAATGTGTTTCTCTAGAACATCCATCTCTTGCCACTCAGAAAGGCAACTGGCTGTAGACGGCAACTTCCTAGGGAGAAGCAGGAGCATATCTTCAGCACAGCGAAATGTTGCTACTGCAGTCTGCTTTGCTGCAAGATGCGAGGCTGTCTTTGCATTTACTGGTTGATAAAAATTCTGTGCAACAAAACTATGGACCCTTCACTCTTTCTTTTAAGTGGAAAAACAATCATTCCAGTATTCAGGTGGCAAGTGACTTGTTCAGCTGGTTAGTAAACACTGCTAATTATGCTGTGGTTTTGAAGTCTTGAAACCATAAATTTGCACTACTATGCTTGAGACACCACAAAAGAGGCTTAAGGAAATTAAAACAAAAATGAAAAGCAAGTTTTTGTTTTATAAATCACATGCAAAATCACCAGAGTCGTCAGAAGTCCTTTTGGGTTTTCAGAGAAGCTATCTCAAGTTAGATCTCTATCTTCAACAGTTTCATAAATATTGAAATAAGAAAAAAGTTTAATGTAATAAGCAATCTGGCAGAGCACCCAAGAGTTATACTACCTGAATGCTCTCCTCGGTCCCAAACCACCTGTGTTAACCTCGTAGAAGTCTGATGCACTATAGCCTTTTATTCATTGAAAAGGTCCTTTAGTTTAAGCAACACATTAGGTTACAAGGGTCACCTGGAGGTAAAAACATTCAGCATCTCTACACCAGAAAACTCAGAATAGCGAAAGGCATAGGAGGCAATCCTGCCATAGTGGAAACCAGGGCAGGGGCATTTTGGTCAATGGGTGAAGGTCCTGTAGAAGGCTTAATTGTGTACAAGATTTGAGGCATGGAAGGTATTAATTTTAAACAGTAAATGGCAAACTAAACACAAGACTAAATGTAGGGCCTCATAAATAACTACATCTGCAACTTTACATTTACATTATAAAAATAAAATTATTACTAAATTTTGTCAATCTTTGTTACTGTACAAATTCAAGTGAATAATTTAATATTCTCCCTGGTGGTTAGGTTCTACACACACACTTTTATTGTAGCAAGAATTGCTGCTTTCATTTCCATCAATTGTTGGGATTATAAATGTTTGCACTTATCACATCCTTTTCTCTGGAAAATTAGCTGGAGGTGGCAGACATACACATTTTGACACTGAACAAAATCTGCTTAAGCTTAGCAAAGCATCTCCATTGTACAGGAAAGAATATAAATTTACATATTAGGACAAGACTAATGTGGAAAAATCCATTTGCATTTTATAGGAATGCTGTGTACTGTTTAGGAAAAAGGGGAAATTTGCTGCCCAATATTTTTTTCTTTATGGTAACTGTGCTGTATGGGTAGTTCTTCCAAACATTAAAACAACTGGGGCTTATAGTGGAATGGGGCACTTAGAGCATGAGAGAACATTAGAATCTTGCTCTCTATTTCAGTTTAAAAAAATAAAGTTTAAAACAAAGAGCTCCTACTTGAAGTTTCAAATTTAAAGCGAAAAGCACTGAAGAGTTAACTGTGGGTGCATATAGGCTAATTTTATTATAAATATTATAATAATTAATATAGTTAACAATGTAATTAATAATATTAATCATAATATTGACTAATACTTTAAATAAAAGAGTTAAATTTTCTCCTGCTCAGAGTAAGTAGGTATATTCTTTATGACATTCTCTAGCCATCTCACTGGTCCCTGCTATGCTCTGACTTACAATCAGTATAATTTATGGAGCAATCAATATCTCCATTTTTATGACAAAATTACATCTTGTGTCCAAATTAAAGATCTCAAAGCATCTGTATCAGCATGGCAGTAATCAAATTGCTTGGTTGCTCTGTATCACAAGTAGGGAACACATCACAGGAATAAAGAGGGATGGTCACACATGGGTGTAATCTGCTAGTCAGGGAATAGCCATAATAACAAGCCTATGTGAAATACACACTGTTCAATTTTCTGCTTCCAGGGACCCAGTTAGTTTAGTATACTTAGATGCTCAGCATCTCCACTTGTCAGTCAAGCTACCATCTGCTCCCACTCACTGTAACCCCTTCCAGGTTGCCTATATACCACCACGTATCTTCAAATCCCTTCTACTTCAAAGAGTTTGAGACAACCTCTGATCCTTTCCCTCCTGCTTTAAGCATGTCCCAGCTCTGCATTATGCAGGCTGAGAAGTGCTGGCCTCTTATAAGGTTATGTCTACATCATATTTCGAAGACAGATGCAAGTTTGCTCCAAGCTGGTAGGAAGCAAGCCAGCTCGGATGCAGAAGCCACGTGACTGCATTATCAGCACAATGCTGAGCTTGATGCAATAAGCCTGACAGAGAAACAGAATATATTAGCTGAGCTTCAGTCAGTGCAGAGCACAGGCAAAGCAAGCTTACATCTGTCCGCAATCTGTCAGGCAGCTCCATATTGTGCCTGAATCGCATAATTCCCCCTTCAGTCTTATTAGCCCACACACAAACTGAAGCAGGGACAGAAAGCTATTCTATTTGCTTTCTACAGATGAATTTGCTGATATTGGGCTTCTGTCAGAGACGGCACACCTGTGTGGATGGAGTTCAGCTCTGCTCTGCTGTGCCGCCATTTCTATCACAGGTACCACGTCTACATTTGCCAGAAACCCTTTATACTCCACATCTACATTTACATTCGCTCAGTTTACCAGCAAGAGATTATTTTCTGCACTGCTACCTGTTTCCACCCACTGCGAATCAGCTTGCAGAGCCCTGAAACATTTATTAAAAAAAAAATCTGCAATTCTCTTTCCATTTTTGGTCTGTCCAAAAGCACAAGAATGCTGATAATGTAAGACTTGCAAAAGCACTGCTTGCTTTCAGTGGTTGAGCATCACTTAGGATGAAACCCACAGTTAGCCATTTTGAAGCATGTAAACATCATTAGACAATAAAAAGCCTTTATTAACCCTTAGGACCATATACCCCTGGGACATTTTACATGCAAACTTCCCCAAGGTCCATTTTCAACGCTACATCTATTGAGCATACTCTTTTATGAGGCCAGCTGTCATATGCTCTGGCCATTGAGGGCTCTTCTTTAATAAAACTTTGAGGACCCCTGGCTTAGAGTTCTCTGTCCACAGGCATTTTCTCTTTTTTTTTTCCCCCCAAAGAATCCCTGATATATAAAAATATCTTCCTCAAGGAGACACCAACCTGCTGCCTGCAGCATTGTGGATCAGCTCCCTGAAATTGCTGCCTAATGCTTAGGTTGCAGCACTGATCATAAGATGGCCTTGATCCCTGTTTGCATGTTGTTCTCCAGCATGTCTGTAAATTCTGCTCTCAAATCACAGAATTCATGTTGGAGAGATACTCCCCATCCATGCTGCTTTCTTCTATAGGAAGTGAGGGTGTTATTCAACAAAAAGCATCTACCTTCTCAATGGGGCAATAGAGATTACTAACTCTTAAGTGGCATCCAAATTCAATTAAATTAAGAAAATGAGAAGATGCGAACAGGTTTCCAAGAACAAGTACCCATTGCAAAACCCGACATACATGTTCCCCTCCCCCCCGCCCGCCATGCTCCCAGAAATACCCAGGGGCAGTTGGTCCAGGCTGGAGCAAACCGTAGGATCATCTCCAGGCTAAAGAAGCGTGCGACAGGATCAGCATGTCCATGGCTCAGTGGTACCTGGTTCTCTTTTGTGAATCCTGACCTCATTTATCCCTGCAACACAGGATTCATCACCTCTCTTGCAGGCACGTGCACCTGGCTTGACTGAATTTCCACTGTGTCAATCTGCTTCTCAAATGCTTTCAGCCAGTGAGGAACACTGGTGATACCTGAGCAGGAACAGACAAAGCTGACAAAAAATGCTCAGGGCCATTTTGCAGTGGGAAATTATTTCATACTGTGTTTCGCTCAGAAAGGTCTGACAAAAAGTCTACGCCAAGAAACTTCTCTGCCTGCTGTCTTACACAGCTTGCTAGCTAACCAAAGGGACACAAATACTTTGTGTGAAATAATTGCAAACATTTTTATTCAAGAGGTTTTATTCAGCCTTAAATGAAAGACTTAGACATCTGAACACCTGTCTTTTTATTGACAAAAAAGTCTGTTCAGTCTAATATTTGGACTGGAGACGGCCAGCTGTTATATTGCTCTTGAAGTATTGTCCTACGACTGTATGCCAGTGTCTTGCAGTCAGCTCCTCAGGCCGGAGCACTGCGCCTGCACTGTTATCCCAGCTCCACAGGCTCTAGGAGAGCTCTGTGGCTTTGCCTGCACAACATACAGAGATCAGGGATGGGTGCTTATCTCTGCAGCTCCTGCAGAGTGAGATGGCACCTTGTGTATCCCCATGGCTCCCCACAGACACCTACCAAATTTCCCCAGCCTGGAGTCACCAGCACTGACCAGACGTGAGCCGCGGTGGGGAGGAGAGGAAGAAGGGTCCTCCTCAGGGGCAACAGGGAGATGAGACACATAGGTGCACCATATGCCTGGGGACACGGACAGGACGTGGGCCTGTGGGTGGGCCTGGCTCGGCGGGGCCCATGGCCGGGCAGGGCTGTGGGGAGCTGGAGACCGGCCCTGCTGCAGCATCGCTGGGGCAGGGGCTGACGGCCCTGGGGGCTGACGTGGGGCCCTGGGCTGTGGGGGAGCCCTGTGGGGCCGGGCAGGGACAGTCAGGGCCGGTGGTGCCCCCAGGACCCTGGTACCAGGTTTTTTTTTTTATCAAATTGCTATTCTCAGAGACTTTTCTCTCATCTGGACATGTTGATGGTCTTTTGCTGCGTCTCCCTCAGCACTCCCTGACCATGCTTGGTCATACTTGCTCACTGTGGATCACACTCAATCGCTAGTGGCACTAAAGCAGCCACCTCTCCAAAACACACGTTTTGCTCCCTTATTGTACAGTTACTCAGCCCTGCCGTCGGAGAAGTCGGTGCTGCAGCGAGGAGGTGTGCTGTGTCATGCCCGCCTGCAGCTCCAGTAATAGGAATTCCCTGCCTTTCCCCCCCTGGATTTCCAGCTTTCTTCTGACTACCTCCCTTGTCACCTGCAGACTCTCTGAATCAAAAAAATCCCCATTTCCTGGGCTCGGAAGAAGTAGTCAGTGCTCTGCCTCTCAGAGCTGCACTCCAGGGACCATTTTTGTGTCTCCTCACCTACCCCGCCGCGGTCTCAGCTACAGCTGCCCCTGAGCTGCCATGCCCCGGGGAGGCTATTTCACACCCGTGCCGTGCTCCCTGCCTCAGCACTGGCAGCGTCTCTGCTTTACAACCCACCTTTCAGTCATCAAGCTTTATTCGAAGCTTTCTACTTACAGGTTACAATGGCTTCTTGCCAGACGCCCACTCATTTACAAGTAATGGGTTAGCCTTCACCTGCCTTACTCACTGGTAACCCTCCCCTGACTCACGCTCCAGTTCAGGGAGTTCAATCCTGTTGTGCTCTCCTGACATTTTATTTTAAATGCGTCAATATTTGGATGGAGTGACTTACTTTTAAGTTAGACAGAAAGAGAGGTGGAACTAAGGTTCTCCCCTGCAAAAAGGCCAACTTTGATAAACCCAGGGAACTAGGAGATGAAGCCCGTTCAGCTGAGGATCTCGAAGAACTGAATGCTCACAATGCTCCGCGGTTTTTAAAGTAAAAGATGAAAACTTATATAGAACCTTTTTTTTTTTTCTCAAGAAAAGGAAAAAAATGCTGCTGGAAAGGGATATAGACTTTAGTGGATGAACAGGCATCTCAAAAAGGGTATTAGGACTAGGCAGGGAGACACAGGGGACAGATCGGAATGATCACTAGAGAAAGCTGTTTCACAACATCAGTAGTAGAGTTGAAAAGACAGAGCTGTCACCAGGCAAACTGATTTAGTCCACACTAAATCTGAGCTCTCATGAAATTGTCATTTCAGCAATATCTTGTAACAACGAGTCCTACATGACAGCTACACATTTACCCTTTAGTTTCACAATTCAGTATTTTTAAATACATTTTGTTGCTATTAGTTTGACCGCCCCTAACATTAAATCACTGCTGCTCTGGCATTCAGTGCAGAACTGCCTTGTGAAATGTCTCACTCGGTAATTGCGTCCACTGCCCTTTCTTCCCAAGGCCATCGTTACTGTTTTCCTCCCAGGTTTGCAAATCTGCCAGCAGCTCCCACAGTTGTCTCCCAACCGCAAATTTCAGTGACCTCATCTCTGCAGGCCACAGTCTCCCTCACACTTGACAGCAACTCAGATCCACAAATCCACTCTCCAAAGCACAGCTAATTATATTCCTCTACTGCCAGGAAGCTCCAGCATGATCTCAGTGAATCCTAAATCAAACATGGAGCAAACCTAGACCTTTGCAAACAGGTGCGCTCTTTGTTACTGCAGATGTCTGTGCGCATCTTCAGTCTGCGTATGGACGTCCTCGGAGCATGCTTGTGCAGCAGCAGTTTGTCTCAGGCATTCTTTCATGATCATTGGGAGGGATGGCATTTTTTGAATTGTGACAAAAAAGAGTCAGTTTGGTCCTGTCTCCATAGTGTCCCACTCAGTTGCTTTCAGACACAAGCAATGTTCAAGTTCCTCTCAAAGTCATTAAGCTGCATTTTCAGTGGGACAAAGCTAACCTGAAGCTAAAGAAGTTAAGCTGCAATGGGATAAAAATAAGGTACTCTCACGGAGAAATAAATGGTTAAAAGATAGGACACAAAGGATAAAAGTCAGTGGAGGAAGATCGCCAGTGGAGTCCCACAGGAATACACTGACTGATCTAGTCCTACGTGACCTGGAAAGTGGGACAAGATGAAGTAACAAAGTTTGCTGACAATACTGTTATTTGAAGAAGTAAATTTAAATCCAACTGCTAAGAGCTGCAGAGGGATGTCGTAATACAGAATGACTTGGAAATAAAAAGGCAGCTGAATTCAATATTGATAAATGTAAAGTAATGCACATGGGAGAAAAAAGCCCAACTATACATATGCAACGATAGGCTCCAAAATAGCTGTTATCGCTGTGGAAAGCAATCTTGAGGTTATTATAGAGAGGTCTATGAAAATGTCAGCTCAGTGCTCAGTAGCATTTAAAGAAGCAAATCAAATGTTAGGAAAGAAATGAAGACCAAACCAGAAAATATCATGGTGTCACTGTACAGATTCTTAGTGTGACTGCATTTGAATAGTGTGTGCTATTCTGTCCCCATCCTCCCAGCTCAGAAAAGTGGGTGGGAAAAAACAAAGACACTCCAAAGTCTGGAACAGTTTTGATGTGAGAAATCATCAATGAGACCAGGAGCCTTTGTCTGGGAGAACGGAAAACTAGGGAGGGCACACGATAAAAGTCTAAATGATCTTAAGTGGCTAGAAGGATGCAAATGGTCAATAACTGTTTGCTGTCTTCCAATATAACATCAAATGAAATCAATACTGATAGTTTCAAAGGAAGCAAAAGGAGGTAATCCTTCAAACTACAGTTCCGCTGTGTAACTCGTTGCCACAGGAGGCTGCAGGCACAAAAATTCTCTGTGGGCTTAAAAGATTCGTGGAAGGGGAATCCATTTGAGAGTTACTGGATACAAAGACTCAGAGTTTCCCAAAGGTGCAGATCTCGGGAGTGTGAGAGAGGGGTCTGGCAGCGTGGCTGTGTCCTTGCTCTGTTTCTGCATTCCTTTTCCCACTGGGCATCCATTACTGCCCAGTGCTGATGAGCTGTGGTGGGACCTGCTACAAAAGTTCTGGTGTTTTCAGGTTGTCCCCTTAGGGGATCGGAGTCAGCCTCAAAGCTCACCTTTTCCTCCTCAGAAGTGAGTGAGGCAAACTTAGCTCTGATGTCTATTTTATGCTGGAATAAGATATAGTTTGGTCTAAGTCAGAAGGGAGGTGTAAGCTGTGTGACTTGGATTAATTTGGCATTCAGTGGGTGTGCAAACGATGACATACCCACCAATGGAACAGATGGTCTGGGCAGCAGAAAAAATAGCTAGATAGCTATAAAATAAAGCAAGCTCCCTCCAGGCAAGTTCTGATCTTCATTTCACTGGGATAAACCTGAAACAATTTCATGGAAGGGACTGAGCTGTTTACCTCTTTCACTTGAAGTACATCTTAGGTCTTTGCCTAATTTGGCCCCTTGCTGGAATTTACTTGCTGGAAATTAATCTCCTTCCTCCAGGCTGAATTTGGCTCCTTACGCTATTAACTCTCTTGTTGAATCTCTTATACAGTGTCTATGGAGCAGCATTTAGACTGATTCCAGAAAGGTGAAATCAGTCTTATGTACACCTCTCCTCGGCCCTGCACATCTTGGGGGTGGCAGCTGGGGTGAAGAGGTCCCGAGGCCGACAGGGGAGGAGTGATACTTACATCTCTGCAGGCATTGCTCAGCACCACGGGCAAGCAAAAAAACCCTGATACCTCTTTCACTTGAGCTAAATCAATCTTGAAGTTGTTGAAAGCCAGCTAAGGTATCAGTCCTTAAATAAAACCACAACCCTAGACTGCAGTAAAAATACATCCCTAACAGATGCATCCACTGTCTCTCCTTTTCTTCTCTCGCCCTTTCCACGCACCCCACGTAGTTCTCTGTGCCGTGGCTGCTTTGGTGTCAGAGGCGGTGACAGGGAGCACGCAGGTAACACCCAGTATTGCACAAGGAATTTATCAGGTGGGTCCCAAAGCAAAAAAATTTTTACATGCCCTAAAGTGACAGCAAGATAAATAATGACAATGGGATAAACAAAAGTATTCAGATTTTAAACATAATACTAAAATGGAGAGCTCAGTGACAGAGCTTTATCCTAGAATAATATTTTCCACATTGTAGAATGCAGTTTTCTCTATTTTTGTGTAATCTGATAAACACAGTTTCTGTTATCCATAAGCATGAATGTTTGTCAATACCAACTTTAAGTAATAAGAGGCTGATTTGGTTGCAGAAAAAAAAGAATGACTCATCCGGCTGCACATAAAGCACTGCATTCTTGTAAATGTATCCTGTATATTTGTATACTTAAACAAGCCTACGATATGATGATGCTATATTGTTTCCAAGTAGAAACAGTATCCAGATCTCTGTGTGGGTGGATAGGGAGTGGGTGGATATAATAAAAACCTCTATGATGTATTGTACATCTCCCTCTGTTGTTTTGAAATATGGTTCTGAATTATTAAGACCTAAAAATGGAATTGTCCAGTTCTGCCCTTATGCATCATTGTTTACTTCAATAAACCTAAATTTAGCAGGAAATGCTGAATATTTAAGTGTGCAGCATAAGTAAAGAAGAATCCCAACCATTCTGGAAAGTCCCTGTTTCAGAGATGGCAACAGTCTTGGAGAGAAGTGCTTAATTTTATTTTTTTTATTGCTATAATCTGCTGCTAAAGTCTTCTGATTCATGACTCAGCCACTTGATATGCTGTGATGAACTCCTCGCTTTGACAAACCAGGGGGAGAAAACAGAGGGGTCTCTGACTTCATCCTTCATATTCAGGGCATCATTTACCAAGCAGATGCAAACAAATACCCATCTGCATCAGGCATCCTAATTTAACTTTGGCTTACCTTTTCCTTTGGGACCCACTAGTGGAAGACGCTGAGTCTCCTGCTCATTGTTTCCTTGGCTGGTTTTTGCAAACCAGGCCTCGGTGCCTTCCCCATCTGTGTTTTTCCCTTTCGGTGATGCTTGGAAGGAAAGTCATGTGCCTGTCCATGGGGGAGGCCCTGTGCAATTTTGCCTGGCACCTCGGATGGTGGAGGCATGGCTGCCTGTGCTGGGGAGGCACCCTCAGAGCCAGCCATGAAGTGCCTGAGGTGGTTTGTAGAGCAAGATCTGCCCAGCTTGTGATGGAAGGTACTGATAGGAGAGGCACTGACAGAGGTGATGTTGATCTCCTCCAGTTTTTGTCTGTAATTCTCACGCAGGCTTTTTTCCCCTTTGTTTTGGCACTGGCATGTCTAGTGCCTCTCCATCACTGCCTTTGATCTACACCTGAGTGTTTTGCAGTTATGAAAAGTCAGTGGTTAAGGCATAATTGGGCTGTTTCCTTACCCTAGATCTCCAGGAAGTCCATGGCCTCTTCAAAAATCCAAGTTGGATTCATAAGACTAGATAACTCAAGGAAAACATACAAACGGGGCACATCTTGCTGTGGGCCAGCATGCAAATGTACAGCTGTACACAGTGGGGCTGTGCTGTGGGCAATAAGATTTGTTAAAATCACAGAAGCATCCTGGAAGAGTTGCTAAGCACCTCCAGCAAGCTCTGCTCTCCCCTGCCCCACGGCAGCCCTGCCCATCCCTAACGCAAGGGTGTTCTGGGCTAGTCGGAGGCTGCGCGGCCCTGCCTGTCTCCACATGCACCCCTAAAAACATCAGGATCTCTCGCCACCTGCTCACGCAGGAACCAGTGCTGCGCCTGCCCCTTCAGTGCACGCAGCCTAAAACCCCGCTCTGCACACTCAGGGCCTCTCTCCCTGTACACATATACATGCCTGGGGGGACGGTGCCACCTGATCCCACACAATCATAGCCACCCATTTAAAGAAAACAGGAATCTGAAATCGGCCTCAGACCCCAGCATGCCACTGCCCAGTCTGGAATACTAAATAAAGTCCGTATTTTGTGGGTCTGAGGAGATTCACCACTATGTACGAAAGGCCTTCGCTGCTCACCTGCTCCCTATTCTGTATACATCCTCATCTACCTCACTGACTTTAGCCCTTCTTTATTCACTACCATACAGTTTTTCTTCACTAGTAACAGATAGGTAGAGCCAGAGAAAACTGCACATTTATTAGCCTTTTTAAGAAATTACCTGTGTGTCATTGTACGAGTCAGCCGACTGGCTCTGGCTGCAACCTCCCCTTCTCGAAACCCATCAGCCACGGGGCAGTGCGCAGTTTGGCAACATGTTTGCGTGGGGCTTGTGAGCATGGCTTGAGGTTTCAGGGAGGTAGCGTCACAAAAAGGATTCTACAGAAGGATAGATAAGCAGATACAAAGGCACGCTACATGTTTCTTACACACCAGATTGTATCTTAATTCCTATCGAGACTGAGTATCTAGGCAATTGTGAAACTTCCCGAAGCTAGCAGAGCTTTCTGCGTATCATTTCTCTCCAGAACTTCAGAGATGTACAGATGCCACCTTTTGATTTTCATTTGCTTGTCCAAAACATGGTATACAAAATGGCCCACCTAAAAGGTAAAGTATTTCTAAAACAAATTTCTTAAGGATAAAGGAAAAAAACTATTGATTGTTTCTCATTACGTGTACACCCACTTTATATGTCCTTCCAGTGTAATGTAAATTATGAATCCTGTAATTTCACACTTCCATTTGCAGATAATGATAAGAAATGTCAACATTACAGTTAGTGCACACAGTCTGGGTCAGATCCGCAGCTTCATCTCCAGAGCAGATAAAAGTGTTACATGTACTTATTGTATCACAGAACCATGTGCACGCAATATAATTTCCGGAGAGAGTGGACTGAAAACAGTGCTCAAGTCAGGAGTTATGAAAATGTCTCTGAGTGTGATCACAAAGCTAGAGATTGACAGAGAAAAAATTTGGAAATAGGGAACGTTATTAATACCAGAAGATGTGGGGACTACCATATGATGTGGAAGGCACCCTCTAGGACCTGTTCAATCTTATTCTATTAAAAGAAAGGGAGCAGGGAGTGCTTGCTAACCTGGTAACAAGGCATACTATTGTGCTGAAGAAGTGTGAAGCAACAATAAATGAAACTTGTTTGAATTATGCTTTCAGAGCCCACTGAGGAACAAGCAGTCACAGAGGTAATCTAGAGTACGGTAAACATAGTTTACAGCAGTATATTGCAATTACAGATCACACAACTATTGTTTAAAATGAAGGGCTTTGAAGTCTATACTTGCTGCAGTAGGTGCTGCATGACTGCTTGTAAAGTAGATAAGTCTACAAATGGCTTGGATGCTCTCCACTCATTTATAATACATAGTTCTGGCCTCATACAGGTTAATTACAATGTCTGAGGCCAGATAGGAAACACTTATTTTAAAATATTACAGTAATCTTTTCTCACTCTCAGGTAGCTTATGCCTCAAATGCAAACCTGCCTTGTTTTTTAGGAACTCATTCAACCGATATTGAAGTCAAAAGTCAGCCTACCGATGGAGCTAGCTGATAACTTTTTGACCACTGGCAGCATCCCAGCTGATGATGGTTCTCAAGGGCCTAGACTTTTCAACAATAATTCTGGGGGTTTTGTTGTGCTTTAACAGCAGATGGGAGGGATAGCTTAGTTTCTCATGCATCTGTATAAGACATAAAAACTGCAGTTAACAGCTCCATTCCTGAGATAAAGTGACAATTTCCACTGTGAGGATAAAGCCCACCTGTTAAAATCATTTTCAGGACAGAGCCTGAGGCTAAAGAATGAACTCTTGCAGCCAGCAAGAACCACCTTAAATATTACCATCCTCCACCTTTCAAAAAAGACGTTCCTCTTCAGCCTTGCCTTCTCTGAAAAAAAAAAAAGTACATTTGCATAGATTTATACATACAAATACATGTATGTTTGTTTTATATATATATAAAACAAAAACAAGACCCTATTAAGGAAAAACAAAACCCTATTAAAACAAAGCATTACTCCAAACACACCATTTTCCCCAAGAGAGTGATGCGGCTGAGCTGTTAGTGGCAAATAGCAGATCCATCATTTCAGGCTTGTGCTTGGATATTACTATGAAGAAAGTAAAATGAAAAGCCACATCAAGCATAATGGAGCACTCACTCTCCACACGCCAGAACCACCAGCCGTGGAGAAGAGAACACCCTCGTAAGAATGAGGAGGCTGGCACATCTCTGAGCTAGACTTCAGGCTGCCTGCAGGCTTCAGGTAACAGCGCGCTGGCATAACGATTACGAGGTGCATAACCCTGTCCCAAACCTGTAGCTTTTTTGCAGCACCCCAACTGAGGCAGAAACAAGGCGACCACAAGATTTTACCCACCAATACAGAGTCCACTCATTTCCCTCATCTCCAGAGTACAGAAGAGCAGCTTCCCTCTGTGTCTTTAACCAGGTCCTGTACCTGCTCTTCTCCCAGCAAGAACCTGATTGCTTTGTAAATGTCACATTCACATCCAGCCTTCAAACCCAGCTCTACTTTAACTTATGCCAACACAACTGTGCTGTGCAGGCAACCGTAACGCTGCCCCAGCTCTTGGAGTGTTTTGGCTGCCTGGAGGACAGGGTGGCTTTGTGTGGAGGTAGTGCTAGGTGGCATCTGGGGGACGATGTGCAGGTTTCCATGCAAAAGTTTCCTGGTGGGGCTATGCATGCTTTTAGGGGACTGTGCAGACTATGCAGTGCAGGCTAAGGGGCAGAGCTGCGGTAACGTCTGCGGTGCAAATGGGTTGGTGCAAAAAAGTGAATTTGGGGCGCAAAGACTCAAGACCTGGCTAGCTGCTTCAGCCCCCTTCCTTCAGCTTGACTGAGCTGAGGATGCTCAGGCTTAACTGAAGTCTTCTCAAGCACCTCACCACACCATGGCAAGCCTGACCCACATGCAATTCAGGAGAAGGGATGCAGAAAACTCTGGTCTCAATCTCTAATATCTGTTAAGCAGATTGTGAGTTTCCCTCTCTCCAGAGCAGACCAGGATAAAAGTGCCGTGTTGTCCTTCCCCAGATGAATCACAAGGTTTATTTCAATAGAAGGTATCACATATTATCAAATGAAATTACTAAATTCTTACCCAATTATTTTAATGTAATCAAAGTTCAGAAGGAAGCAGGAACTTTTCTTAGCTAAACAAGAAGTAGTGCAACACCCCTGGAACCTTGGTGGAGAAACGAGGCAAAAACCAGCCTTTTCAGGACATTGGTGAGTATGTTAATGTACTCCCTTACCTACCACTGCACTGTATATAATAAAGGCTTTACATTCATATATACTCTCTCCTCTCTTTGCATAACCAGAATAAATCTAATCAGTTAAAAAAAAAAAAAAAGAATTAAACCCAGATCGCATTTAGCTGGGAGAAAGGCATGGGCTTGAAGGGGGGAGCAGAGGCACACAAGTATGGTGGTCTGGTTGGAAGACCTGGTCCCAATGTGCAGGGGAAGGCAGATGAAAAAGGGCGCAAGGGCTCCGTCCTGTTTGAGAGAGATAGGGCGTGCAGCTAGGGAGGGGGAAAAGAGCACGACGATTGTTCAATATGCGGACTTGGGGTGTGAGGAATGCAAATTTATTTCCAGTATAAATTAAAGCTACATCTCGAAGTGCAGGGCCAGACTCTTCCAACTGATCAGGCTCCATTTACATAGATCTGGAACTGGGATATCATAGGGGAATAATTGCAACAACTGCACTGAGGATTTTCTTCAGGATGTGAAAGGTACCCAGGAATTCACTCAGAGAAAAACTCATGCCATTAAACTGTTGAATGTGGAAGTTGTTTAAGCAGATGTTTTCCTTACGCTTGTTGTCTAACAAGCACAAAATCCTGTAACTGAAAAAAAAATACCAGAAATAAAGAAGGATCCAATATGCTATTTCTCAAATTCTAAAGCTGAAGGGTTGTGTAGGTGTTTACCCGGTGTCTCTGGGTTTGGAAAGGCAACCTGAATTAGCGTGGCTGGCTGGCTGTTGAAAGGCCGTGAGCTAGCTGGGGCACTGCAGGGTGACAGTTGGGCAATCTATTGCAAGGATTTGGCGGCTTTGATACAGGAGAAAATTATACCGGGTATTTATGCAGGCTATTGCTAAGCTGTTTAAAGCAACACACAGATTAATAAATAATTGAAATAGCTTAAAGGAATAAGAGGATAAATTTATTGTAATCAAGTAACAAATGATGCAAAATATGGCAGGATCCCAAACTCCATTAAGAATAGGTGTGTGACTAAGTGGCATCTTGATCAAATGCATTGCCAGCCTACGAATAGGTGTGTTATTTTCACTGAACAGCCTACAGATAATTAAGCAATACTTAAACGTGTAATACATCTGCCATTCCTTTCTTTGTCAGACCACTGGAGAGACAAAGGGCAAATACCCAGAGCCTCGTAGGAGGCCATGGAAGAGCCAGACATCATGGAAGAACCAGACATCATGGAGCCAAATACCTGATCTTAAAAATCTTTACCTTGAGACAATATTCCATTTCAGGACATACTGAATAGCGAGTAATACCAGTGAAATGATCCTCAGACCTGACATTTCAGCAACAGCTCACGAAGAGTGAGTAAGCAAAGCTGAAATGCCCTATTACTATCATAGCTGACAAAACTACAGTAAAGTCTTTCCCTCTTTGTCATGCATGCTGTAACTAAAACATGAACTGGCTAATGGCACCATTCTTGAAAAAATACTACATTAGTATTTTCCTGGAGGATGCCCACTCACAAAAATGGTATTTCCACTAACAAGAGGAAAGTTTTGCTGCAGGAGCTGAGATAATATTTTACAAAGTATGGGAATTATCTTAATATATTTCACCTGTTTTCTTCCTGAAAATAGAAGCTGCATAACAGTTGTATAAATAAAATGCTATTATATAGAGTTAAAATACTAATTCATATAAGCATTAAGTTACATGATTCTCCTGCCCCTCTTCTTGGAAAAAAGAGAGGGTAAATACATTCTTACCTCCTCTGGATTAAAAAAGTTGCTGGCAGAAATGAAAAAGCTAAGGAATGAGAGAAGAGATTTTTTTAACAACATTAAACAAAGCACATAAGCTTTAGTGAGAGCTGCTCAAAGATACCAGAAAACCCTATAGCATACCATTATCACTTTAATCTACCTCTCAAGTAAACTGTCAATCCCACACACTATCCAAACTTTCCATACCATCTGGCAGGAAGTTTACACAGAACCCGAGAAAATTCTTCTGATTCTAGTCTGGATGGACCTAACAGTGTGATTTGTGAGGTTGCTCTAACTAGGCACTACATTTGGATACTTGTCTCACACATAGCCAAATTTCTTGGCCCTTGGAAAAGACATTCGGGTTTTATTGAGAGAATGGAAAACAAGAAGTATGCATTCAAGTATTTATTCAAGTATTAGGAACCTGAACACTTGTAGACTATATATCAGCAGAGAGCAAGATGTTGAAGTCTGGCCCTGCTGGCAGAGACCCAGCAAGATCTCTTCTACAAGACTTACTTAGATTAGAAGAACAAATAAATGCAGTAGCTTTATCAAAATGAGCTATTGCACTGTATGCATGCTTTATAACCAAGCAATAACAATAATAATGTTCTACAATCAAGTAGCTCCATAATATCCTATAGCAACACCTCATTAACTCTTCTGGATATGATCTGACTTCCAGTCAGGAATATGAGTTACCAACTACACACATCTCACTCAGAGAGCTAACTTATTACACTGGTGATATGGCCTCAGGATGAGTCCTTTGGCTGTCCTGTAGCTGTCGGAGATGTAAAAATATGGGCAGGCTTTCAGCTCCAGAAGCGCCAAGCATATATGCACTATGCAGTAACCTGACTGTACAGGGCAAGCCTTTTAAAACGGCTTCATGATACAAATCATGAAGGTGAAGGTGCAGGACAAGCTGGGGATCAGGCCCAGCCAGCATGGCTTCATGAAAGGCAGGTCCTGCCTGACCAACCTGATCTCCTTCTATGACCGGGTGACCCGCCTAGTAGATGAGGGCAAGGCTGTGGATGTTGTCTACCTGGACTTTAGTAAGGCCTTTGACACGGTCTCCCACGGCATTCTCCTGGAGAAGCTGGCAGCTCACGGCTTGGATGGGCATACACTTTGCTGGGTAAGAAACTGGCTGGATGGCCGAGCCCAGAGAGTGGTGGTGAATGGAGAGAAATCCAGTTGGCGGCCGGTCACGAGCGGTGTTCCCCAGGGCTCGGTTCTGGGGCCGGTTTTGTTCAATGTCTTCATCAATGATCTGGATGAGGGGATTGAGTGCACCCTCAGCAAGTTTGCAGATGACACCAAGCTGGGCGGGAGTGTCGATCTGCTCGAGGGAAGGAAGGCCCTGCAGA
>WAAD01026194.1:453719-483548 GCA_013389945.1 Fregata magnificens
GGCAGGCGGGCCGTGGTTGGGGACCGGCCGGCGGGATGCGCGTCTTCACGGGCCCCGCACCCCCGGGGGGACCAGACGGGTCCCGGCCGCATGGGTCGGGTTCCCCAGGGGAGCCGCGGGTGCTGGGCACCCTGGAAAGCGTCAGCCGCTGCTGCCGGCTGCGCCAGAACCTGGTGCGGTGCCTTGAGAGGCCTTTACACAGCAGCCGAGCAAGAGCACAGCCGCCTTCTTGGGGGTGCTGCCGCAAAGTTATCACCTAGGTGGGTTTCTCATTCACTTAATTCAGAATTTTTCCTGCTTGAGAGCTGCAGAGCTAGGCTCAAGAGGAGAAGGATATCTCAGAGGTAGTCCAGAGGCAGCAGGGAGACTCCATATAACCGCCTCTGGAGTCTGGGCCATCTCAGAAGCAGCAGGTTGTCCAGCCCTCAAGTGTATTTAAGAGCAACGTAATCCAGAGCAAGCAGCTGTAGATGAAAACAAGTCTGAATTTCTAAATTTGGAGTCTGTTTCCTAGCATCTGATCCAAAGAACTCTCTCGCGCTCCCCCACCTCCTGTTGTTAAACAGTTGCATCTTAATTCATTTTGTCTTAATTTCATTACCTTCTGTCGACAGTACTTTCCTAAATGTCCTCTTCTTCATCTTCTTCAGCGATACATCTCAGCTTAAGTAAATTAGTCACTGCACGCAACATGAAGAAAGCCTAGAGGTGGTGTGAATGAAAACTGCGTGTCTGGGTGGCGCCTGCTATTACTGCTCCCTTGGCAGGAGAGACCTCAGATCCGTCCAGTCCTGCCTGTTTTATGAGAAAGCCAGCAGGAATCCCCTGGAGATAAGAGAGAGCAAGGGCTCAACTTTTAGAGGGGTTACGGTGCCTAAATATTTTTTGCAAAGTGCATGGGCAGGTGAACTAGGGAGCTATAGGGAGGGACTTGTGGCAGTAAAGATGATCTTAAGATGCCAGAAAAACCCAAGGTGTGATTTTGACATTTTCAATGGGAGAAGTATTAGATCCAGAGTACTATTTACATAGCAACTTTTGGGTAATTATGTTTTATAACCCTGTACGCACTTGCAAGATGGAAGACTTAAGACTAGATTTTGCATCAAAGTCACAGAGAATTAGGCTTCTTTGAAAACCTTTGAAAATATCTTTGAATGTCCTTCATCTTTTTGAACTGCCTTAATTCCATTAAAACCTGGCCCTAATGTAGAGTGCAGTTATGGCACAATATAGATAATACTACTGTTCAAATGATAGTCTACCTATTAGAAATCTTGAATTCCTTGAACTCTTGAATTCTTGAATGCCTTGCCTTTTAGGCAGCTTTCGTGACTATCAGCACTGGGCTTGCAAGGCAATTTCAATTCCTAATCTGCAAATTGCTCTGTGTCCTGTTGGGTTTATTTAAAAGTCTGCCTTGTGGGCGATGGTGGTATCGGAAACGGGGGATTATGCCTTCTTAATGCAATTACACAGGAGCTGAAGCAGAGCCACAAAGGAGGATGAAGTTTTATTCAAACATCTGTCAGCCGTGACATAGACCAGATAGATAAGATTGAATTATTTTGCTCTCTGATGTTATGTTACCACTGCATTCTTGAATTACATGGAAGAATTAATCTGGACAACAATGCATCCCAGGGTGATGAAGATACAACTCTTTTCCCTTATGTCACCCCATGATTGAATTTAGGAAATATAGGACAAAGCTTCGCATCTCAAGATTTTCTGTCACGAGAGGATCACGTTTTACCTGTTCTTTTTCAGACTACTGTGGTGTTGAGTCTTCTACCGTTTTCCTTTTTGTAATCCCAAACCAACATTTGTCCATAACCATGGTGTATTATTGTGGTTTCATTTATTTTAAAAATCTTCAGTAAACCAAAACCAATTGCATATTTAATTCTGGGAGCAGTTAATGACAGATACGTATTATTCAGATGAAGTGTATCTCTGTGTACTTCCAGAACAGTCAGCGGTGGGATGAATTTCTGGACTGAACATTCTGGTGTAAATCCGAGCCCTTCGCTTTACACCCAGTTTGTGCTGGTTTAGCTGTGTATTTACTTTGCACTTCCAGGCAGTTTGTGCTGGGTTAACAATGAAACCCCATATGCCTGTGCTGAAAGAAGAAGTAATCCCTTTTGCCTTCGTTGGGTAAATTTTTAAATTTTTGACATAGGAAGAAAGAGGACTTGAGTGCCTCTCCAGAAATGTCTGACTTCTCTTCTGTGATACTCACTAGCAGTGAGCAATGGAGGATTCAACACAAAGGTAAACTGATACCAAAGAAATTCAGGAATCGGTAGTAAAAAAGCCTTTTATAACAAAGCCTTCATTCAGACAACTGGCTGGCAGCTTCACTATTGGCAGGCCAAGTCTGTATAAAGGGTGGAGGAAGCAGAACAAATTAAGCCTGTTGTGTTCCCCCCCTAAGAAAAAAGGGTTGCTCATGAAGTTGCAGCCCCTTTTCTAAACAGCAGCCAGCTCCAGCTTCTCAGAGTGTTGATCTGGTGTATCAGCTTCATATTGCTTATTTACACTCAATCTAAGTAATCATTAGAAATGGAAGTTAAAAGATGCTTTATGAGCTTGATTTTTCTGCTAACCTGTGGCTGATAGTCCTTTATTCCCATGAGCGGTCGTTGTAAGTGGCTCCTGAGTATGCCTCCTTGCTTTTTTATGCTGACTTCTTAGAAACACGTATTCCTGCGATTTGGAGGTGTTTCTAAGGATAACACTGTGGCAAAAGAGTCTTCAACTCAATAGGCTTTCTCCTCCCATGCCAGATAGCTCTTTCCGGACAGTTTTTTCTTCACTAGGGCAAGAGACAAGCTGATTTGCCATTGATTTACCTTTCTGAGGATGTTCTGGTGTCTTACAAGCAAAGGCATGGTGCCTCCATCCTTTGGGACCAGAGGCCTGAGCGTGGTCCCTCATTCATCTTTAGCAAAGAGCTGGCATGAATTTCTGTGGCCTGCCCCAACGTGAAGTGGTCCTGCCGTTGCAATGCAGGCTGCTGGAGTATAAAGTGAGTCTGGGAAGGGAAGATCCTTATCGCTTAGGGCCCAGGGGAAGTGGGGCTTCTCTCTGCCCCTGCAGGGCATTGATCGAGTCATTTAAACCAGACAGGTGACATGAAACCACTTTCCAAGGTAGAAGCGGAAGAATAGGCTGTGCTGTTTCAGACCCAGGTTGGTCTCTTTTTGACAGCGATCAGTAAAGTAAATAATTGTGTGAAGACTGTATGTAACTCATATATACCAAATAAAAGTTGCCCTGGCACCATAATGATGGTGTTTATTAACAATGAGTATTTTTTTTTTTCACCTGAATGTTGCTTTTTAAACATAGTTGGTTTTGAGAACTGAGTGTATACAAATTAGGCAAAGCTTCCTGTGCCAGCTGGATGAGCAGGAACTGCTTCATACTTTCTATTATTAGACCCCGTTTTCAGTTATTTATACATTTTCCTAACTTAAGGCATTTGCCTTGAAATTTTCTATGTCTTACCTACTTCTGAGAAAAACAAGAAATAAAAGGTTTGCTGTTTAGTCAGTGATAAAAAAGTGTCCCACTGCTCCGATGAGCTCCGTGTCTTCGAGCAAGTTCTTGAAACTGGAGAGGAGCATGTGCAAGGGAGAATTCCTACACTGACGGGAAAGCCCCTTTTCTTTCCTTGTGCAGCTCTGCCCACACTGAGTGAAGTTACAGCCCTGTGTTCAGCAGATGCTTTTCTGAGCTTAACATCAATATCCTTTACAGGATATCCTTTGCAGAGGTCAAGAACAGAAAGCACCCTGGCACTTCAGGGTGCCGGGAACATCCCATGCCCAGAGAAGGAATGAAACCTGGGCAGGGGGCTGCGGAAAGATACAGTCTTGTGGCTAAAGTTGTCTAATGCTGCCTTGTAGAACCAGATTTTAGCCATCTCTCTTCCCTGCACTGCCTGAAGGTTGCAGAGCAAATGACTTAAACCGCTTCTGACCAGCCATGTCACTTAACGTACCATAGGTTTTGTTAGTCTAACCTGAAAAACTTGTGGTTGGATTGGCAAAAGTACTTAGTACTCACAATTTTAACCAAAAGGAATTGTACTTTGAATATTGCAAAATGCTACGAATCCTAAATAGTCTGAAAATCAAGCTTTGAATGTCTTAAATTAGGCACTTAAAATCGGTGGTCATTTCTGATTATTTTTAATCGCTATGTTATTGTTCCCTGCTTCACCAGGATGCCAGCTTAAGTTAAACAAGTCTTTCACTCCTGTAATGTATTACAAAAAGAGACTAAAAGAGTATTAAGTTATGCAGAGTGCTATAAAAGGTGTGCAGTAACTGCCATCTGAATATGTATGTAATTCGTACTTAAATCCATTTTCCTTAGTTCAGGTTAAAAAACCACACTGCTGTATTAGTGAAACATCCATGTACATAGAGAGCTTTTCTATGCCATGTTCTTCTAATGTAGCAGTTACTTCCTGAAGACATCACTGAATATGGAACACTTAACTAAAATTTAAGTAGATAGTACTTCGCTTAATAAAATGTGCCCTAATCAACATGTCTTATCTTTCAGGAAGTTGCACTGTGGTGAATCAATACCTTAACCAAGAAAAAATATGTTTTATATAAATAATCACTCAACTTCCCCTGATAAATAACTGAGCTTCTCTTTTTTTCTGTTGAAGAAGAAGAAGAATACGATGAGCCTCCACGGTGCAAGGCGGGACAAGATATTGTGCTGCAGTCACCTGTCGACTGGGTGCTTTTGGATGGCCGAGAAAGCTCAGATGACCGTGGAATTGTGCAGTACGAGTGGACGCTGCTGCAAGGTGACTCATCGGTTGAAATGAAGGTACACGCTGCAACCTTGCAGATGGCCAGTCATTCGCAGACTGTTGTGTTCATTATAGCGCAGTTTTAAATGTAGAGCTAGAAATATTAAATGTATTCAAATGCATATGGCTACCAGGTGCCAAAATTAGGATGACTGTACAACTTGAGCATTCATTTCATAGAACCATAGAGCAGCCCAGGTTGGAAGGGATCTCAAAAGATCATCTGGTCCAACCTTTTGTGGGTGAGGGAGCCTAGATGAGATTATCTAGTGGCCTGTCCAGTCACATTTTGAAAACCCCTGGTGATGGGGACTCTACCATGTCCCTGGGGAGGTTGTTCCAGTGATTATTTCTAGTGTTTTATACAGCTCATCTGTGTCCAGGATGGCACGAGACAGCCAGTAGCAAACAAGTAGATGCTAATACTCTACTGTATTTCAGCTTTGCTCTCTTTCACCATTGTTTGTGCTCACTGCACTTGGTTTTTGGCTTCTGTGATCCAGGTTAGAGACACCTTAGTAATTCAGTTACTAAAAATAATAAGATATTTTCACCAACAGTCTTCTGTCAATGCTTACGGAGAAACTGTAAAGAAATGTGTGATGTAGACCTTATAAGATATCTTGAGATGCTGTTTTATTGCATCGTACAATTTCTGTGTATCTGTGCAATTTGGTTTCAACTTAAAATTAACCATCAAGAGAGGGATTCTCCATCCTACCCTTCTTTGTGAATGCTCGAGCAGCAGAAAAGCAAAGGAAAGATGTCTCAAACCCATAGAGTCTACTCACAGTCTGTTCGCAGCCCACAATATTCAGGACTCAGCAGGGACTCCACCTAGAGCGGGAGGGACAAGTTGAAGGGGAGAGGGTGTGGACCATAGACCTTGCTGTTGCTGAGATGCTGCCGATGGATAGGAAGAGTTTAAACAGGACAGGATGAGCAACGGGAACAGTCCAAAACCCAAGAGGCCATGTGTACCAGTACCACCATGAGCAGTACCTGACAGCTGCTGCTTGTGTCTGCTCAGCTCAGTAATGTCAAAGACAAGTTGGACAAACTACTGATGTCAACAAAGTTACTCAAGATTTGTAATGATGGAGCAAACCAGACTTTTGCCTAACATAAAGAGCTAGCTAAATGGATTGAAACCTAAAATTGTCATCATGGAAAAACTCAACAGAGCAACTGGTTATTCCTTAGTCTCCTGGAGGGCAGTGTAGGTTACGTGTATGTAATTGGAAATCACCATGTCATAGTTAGGAAGCATAGTGCTGGATGAACCCTAAGAAGACAGTTGGGTTTCTCTGGTGAATAGTTACTGAAATTCATGCACAAGTAATTTTTTACAACCATACTCCTTGCAGAAAACACAGCAGGGGTATTCAAAAGTATGTTAAGCCAGTGCTACGTACTTTTGCAAGTTTTATCTTCTACTGCAAGATCCACATCTGTGGAAGGGTGACTCCAGTCAGCCAGTTCTGAATTACTTGAGGCTGTATTGCAATTTGAAGCTATGTGAAAGACCACTGTGAGTTTGTTTATCTTCATTTATTATTTTATTGGCTTGAAAATTAAAAAGTTAAAAGGCTTTCATAAGGAGTGCAAACAGCATAATACATAGAAAAAACCTGAATGAAGCTTTAAGAATAGTTGCTAGATATCATCTGGACAAAATGAACATTTTATTATCAAGAGTTGTTAATCTGACCCTTTGCAGCATTATTTTCTGTAAATAGCAATCAAATACTCTTTGAATTTATCTGTGATGTACTAATATAGCTAGAGTAACACAAAAATTAAAAGTTAATTAAAAAATTTAAAGATCGTGTTTTTACTTTTACTCAGAGTCACTCCATAAAATAGAGACCGGTCTTATATTTATTTAAACCTGCAAAATTATCATTGATCTGGTGATTTCTTTAGATTTGATAAATGAAAACAATCTTGACACAGGTTGATGTTTAGATAGATACTTTTCCATTGTGTTCAAATGGGCAGGGTTTTCTCTCACAGATATGTACCCTGATGATTATCCATGATAATTTAATTTTTAGAGTTGAATTAATAGTTGTGATTATTCGTACAGTCTTCAGTTGCTAACTGTCATGCTTTAGTTGCTATCCTGAAGTTACTGGATTTCATGTCATGTGTTCCTAGAAAACTATATATGAATCCATAGCTACGAGGGAGAATGGGGCTGTGTTTAAATAAGATAAGAGGCAGCTGTTGCACTGCACTTACTTATGTACCAAAGAATAAATAGAAGGCGCAGGATGGGGAAGGACTGCTATAAAGAGATCTCATTGTATTGTAGAAGGAAGCCAGTGGAATTTTTTTTTTATTGTGACTGATTATTGCTTCTTAGATAATTTGCTTCTCAGATTGCTACCCACATGCTGTAGCTGCGCAGCTCTGTGACACTTGTGGGCAATTCTTGGGCTTTTAAAATGCTGATTATCTGGAAATTTGCTATCTAGTTTGAGCCAAAGTTTGTAAGAAAGCAGGTACAGTCAGGTATTCTTCATGGCAGGATGGAGATAAAAAGGAAAGCACAGAGGTTGCCAGGAGGAGTGGCAGCGTATTCAGGAGTGGGTGGTGTTTCTCTGGCTCTGCACTGAGAAGAGAGTTGGACTCCACGGCTCATGAGTTTTAAATACCGTATTTGCTCTCCCAGCAGTCACAATGAACAGCAGCAGGTGTTTTTTAGAGCATGTTTATTTCTATAATACAATAAAGAATAAAATTCTAAGGTGTCAGATACTCCATCAGGAGGTAATCAACAGCAAGATCAGATAACTGAGTGCATTCGGATAAATAGAAAAGGAAAGACATTGCAGTTAGGAAATTCACTTACTGGATGAGAAAAGTGAATTTATCAATACACCCTGCTATAAAGCTAGGTCTAGGACTCTATTATTATATTTATCGAAAATTCCTGTTCTCTTTTAGGCATGAAAACCAACTTTAAATAAGCAAAACCAAAGGTCTTTATTGAATTTTGGTTTTAATATTAAAGATAGTCACAGAGGCTTTTAGTGTACATTTCAGTTACTTATAAAGATAGCCCTGTGTGCTTCATTTGTAAAAATAGGCTACATGTCCATTAAACCTGCAGAGCTTCTTTGTAGTTACTGAACTATGTGTTACTGAATTCTCAGAGAGCTGGAGTTATTTGTGACTAGTAATTGTCGCAAGGTTAGAAGAAGTTCAGCATTTGATAAAATACCATACTCATTTTATACAAACTTATTTCTAAATGACCATTGTACTAGTAATGCCAGTTTGGAAACTGTTTTAGATTACCATAAAATAAGTTATTTGCTTTTTTTTTTAATGATCTAATCCAATTTAAATTGTTTATATATACGTATCTCTGACATGACTTTCTGAAACCTGATGTTTAGGTCACTCACTAGAGATGAACTTACTTGCAGTTTAGAGCAAGGCATGGAAATTCAGCGTGGGGCATGGAAAAATTCAGTCTGGCAATTTGTAAAAGTTGCAGGTGACTGCATTAAATGTCATACTGGACAGAGGTGGGCAGTCTTATTAATACAGCAATGCCATCAGTCACCTTATCATAAATCAATATATAGCAGAAGTGACTTCTGTGAATATATGTATATTGTCTAAAGACTAACTCTGTTGATAGGGAGCAAAATATTTTACTGCCTACCCTCCAAAATTACATTTCTAACCGCTGAAAAATTGGGTTAAATTTAGGGTTCTGTTTATTCTCCAGTGCTAAGATCCACAGCTCCAGGTAATTGCATGTACCATGAAAAACAGTACATAAATGTCAAGTGTGTTTATTTTTACAAAGGGATGCAAAAAAAGACCAAAACATTACAGGTTGATACACATGCTTGATTGGGCTGGCTAGACTTAAGAGAAGTGTTTAACCTGCGTGAAAAGCATTGTACAGAAATGAGCTCCCTATTCCTAGAAATCTATGGATGGACCCTTTGTACCATTGGTTTTTTTTGCTGTGTTTCTTTAATCAGGTACCACAGCCAGGAACACTGAAACTGTCTCACGTCCAGGAAGGCGGGTATATTTTCCAGCTAACTGTGACAGACACTGCAGGTCAGCGGAGCTCTGACAACGTCTCTGTGACCGTTCTGCCCATGGTTCATTCTGCAGTAGGTGAGAAAATGACTGGAGCAGTTGCCTGTGTGACACCTGGGGTATGATATTCAGAGCAAGGGTCTTGATGGAGGCAGAAATCTTATTCTCCATTTCTAGTGTATTATTTTGCTCTTATTCGTTACATAATGACATCTCTTTCAGTTTTGAATTGCTGTTTCAAACTGAGGAAGCAAGCAAGCATCGCTTGTTTGTTAGAGCAGTAATACTTTCAAGCATTTAAATGTTCAGCCTTGTATTGCTAATAAGCTTGCAGGGTTGGAAAAATGAAATACTGCCATATGTATCAGGTACATGATAACAGTTCATTGTATAGTCAGACAGTGCGTGGAATGTGACAAGGCTTGTGCTATAGGGAAGACCCAGTTAAAAGCAGTTAATAGTAGGTGTGACACACAAACCAGTAATAATATTGGCCTGCTTCTGTAGTCTAAAAGATGGGATGGTTTCTTGTTTTCATGCCTTTAAGCTTTTCTCTGTAATGGTTGTTATCAAAGCCTCATGTTACTGGGGAAACTGCAACTGGCATTGACCCATCATTTTAAAACTCTGAGCTCGAGAAACACGTACAAAGCATAAAAGGTAGAAAGTAAGTTAGATTTCAGTGGCTGTCAATTCTGCACCTTTTAGGATAATAACTTCTGATTACATTGTAATTAGCAGGTTGCTAATAGAGATCTGCTGCTCTGGCACAAAGTAAAGATTAAACTAGCATCATGACTATGTTCAGCTGAACCAGTAAAAGCTTTGCTCTGCACCAGCGCAGTATCTCTATGTGAGAGGGTAGTCCCGGTGACAGTAAATTGGTATTACAAAAAACCCATTAGGAGTCTGTTTAATAATGCCTGTATTCCAGTAATGGGTGATAGAGTTGTATTCATTAACATTTAGTTCAGCTAAAGCAGCCAGAGAGGTTTGCTGATTTATTTACTTGCTGCTGTGGGTATCTGTGGTATCTTTTGGGTGGCGCACACAGAGGATTTGCTGCCGCCTTTCTTCTTCTAATTCCCCAAGTCCGTTTGCAATTCAAGTGCTACTGCTATAGTTAAACCAGTCCACGGTGCCTTAATGCATGCAAGACCTGTGCTACTATTAGTTTAGGAGATGCATTTTCTAAGTATGATTTTAGGGGTTTTAAATAGGTGCCTGTGTTCCTGCCGTACTTTCCTTAGCATTGCACAGCTTTTTGGTACATAGCAGGATAACAACTGAAGGCTGTGACTTCCTTATGCAAATTGATTTGCTGTTACAACATTAACCAAACACTGAATTTGATAGTGCTTTACAAAGCAATGAACTACACCGCTGTTGGAAAGACAAAAGCAGGGATGTAAACACTTGATAATTACAAGGTCAGAATGGGTTTCAGGAAAGCTTTGAGTATGCAAAATGAAATGTCCAGGGACACTCTCCATTTCCAGGGGAATCTAAATGTTAAAGCAGGCAGCAATCAGTTCTTTCTGGTGAAGGTCACTTGTGAGACCTTGTGCTTAGTGCTGTTCTGGCATGTGCTGTATTGGATTTACATTGCTGATGTAAACAAATGACAAGCATTCTTTTAGTATTTTAATTAGGTTGCAGAAAACATGCCATAAAAGACCCCATATAGTCCATATGTGTGCATGTAAAATAACATATTGTCAGAAATACAGAATGGGTATGTAGTAGGAATTATGTGTTAGAGGGATGCAGTTACAGCCACAGAGATTTCATTTATTTATTTTCAGGACTGTCCTGGGTCTAGTAAGCCTGGGAAGATCTCCTTTCAGCTTAGGCCAGTAGAGTTTAAAGTGCTGTAGGGGTGCTGCACAAGGTGTAAGGTGCAGCAGCCCCCAGGCTGAGTATTCCTGTAGTAAAGAGATTGCCAGAATAGTGATGAGGGTGCTAGGAACAGCTATTAGCTATATTAGCTTTTGTGCCTATATAGCGTCATATAGCTGAGCCTGGCCTTTTTTCAACTTTCTGCCTTGTTCGTGGTCCTTCTTGACATAGCATGGTTTTGCTTTGTCCTTGGTGCTGCAGATTTTAGTCATTGACTAAGTATTTACTGCTTGGATTTCTCTTTTGGTAATTTGGGAACTGTTTCTCAACAGCCTGTGTCGGGGTTTGTTCTCGCTACCAGTTTATCTGCGATGATGGCTGCTGCATTGACATCACGTTTGCTTGCGATGGCGTGAGACAGTGCCCTGATGGATCGGATGAAACTTTCTGCCAGAACTGTAAGTGCACCGGGCCACAGTGTAGATTGTGAAAGTAACTGCAGCCTGAATGACCAAAGGGAAATGATGCCCCTTCTGTGGCCTCTCTCCCCATGAGCAACCCAGCTTGGGCCCACCGTAGAGCCTTTCATTGGAAATAGCAGGTGGGAAAGTTTAATGTCCGTGTACAGCAGATGCTCAGAAATTAACTCCCTTTTCTTCAAAGCATACCAAAACTGTCGAAGGTCCCCAAATGACAGATTTTGTGTTAGAGTTCTCAACATTTGAAAGATCAGTTCTTTACTTGCATGATGATTCTGGAAACAAGGACCCCGGTCTTGATCTGAAAGAGTGTCTCAAAGGTGTGCTTCAAAGTGCAGTTAGACACCTTGCAAGAGTCGGAAACACTGGAAATGTGAGCACGTAGGGGAACCAGTTGATTCACCATCGCTCTGTTCACTTTCATTAGTCATCCTCAATATGTGCCCATGCTCAGCTAAGTGAACGGAAGTCGTCAGCAGGTGAATTGGCATGATGGCTAACCTCTCTTTCATTGGTATTTCAGTTGCTGGATTTCACTTTAGGGTTCATGTGTATATTTTTGTTTCTGTTAACACAGTCAGTCCAGGCCGGAAGACAGTGACTCACGCAGCTCTTGGCACTACCCAGCAAAGGACTGTAGGACTGGCAGAAAACACAGATGAAAACTTCTCTGCAGAAAACACCCTGAAAGCCACTGCCAGAAATCAGCTGCTTCTTTCAGTGGATGCAGACATGTCTAACCAATCGCTTTCTCAGGGACTAAAGAAACAAATCAGTGGATTTGTGCCAGGTAAGAATTGAAATGAACCAGTTTCAATAAATCTTCCTCTCTCGAGGAAGAAAATGTCTTGCACCTCAAATTAATTAAATTGTCTTTTGGTGCCTGGCTAAGAGAAAAAATTTGCAAATGTACAAAATGCAAAATAAGCTTGTAATAATTAAGTTACAACTAGGTATTGCTTTATAAAGTCAAGTCAGGTGCAAAAAGAAAGTTAAAATGTAGAAATGCTAGGAAAAGAATACAGTCTTAAGGAACAAAACATGCAGTGAGCTAAATACAAATTCTGCCACAGGTTCAGCTATGTAAGCTGATTTATAAGGCTCTTTAAATCTGTAGGGGGGTACCTTCAGGAGAACATAACAAAGTACTGTTCAACTTGGATGAGAGTAATTGCATCTCTCCTGGTGCTAACTGATTACTTTTTTTTCCCCCCTGAAGTAATATCTTGATTATTATGGGCACTTTTTTTCTGAAGTGTGTCTCCAGGGCAGGAGAAATCTTTTGTCACTATAGAGAAGGCTCAGTCTTTGGTAACAAGCAACCCTAGGTCCCCAGTAGTATTCTCCGTAGTGGCTGCAAGCCTGTCGTGAGTCAGCGTGTAGTGATATTACAGGCAGAGTCACCAACCCTTGCCTTGGTAGAACTCCAGAAGCTGCAGTGAAACTGGTGTGTCTTTTAAGGTTCTTGCTGGTGAATTAAAATGATCTGAAATGGCAATTGTATGAAAGCAAAGCTGCGTGCACAGAGCCTAAAATGGGTGCGAGACCTCCCACTTTTATTTCTTCGGAGTTCAGAATGATTCTTGCTGCCCAAGATGCAGCTAATTATAAACAGCTTTATTTTCTTGCTGCAACAGAGCAGTGCTCGGTGCCCTCTGCTGCTGACTCTTGTAAAGGGCACTTCCCTGGTTGGCACTTTGATGTTTCTTCAGATACTTGTAGTTCATCTGTGGCAACTGCAAAGGGAGTGAAAACAACATTCTGCAAGAATTTTACTGCCGCGGTGAATGTGTAGGAACTGATAGCAAAATTCTCTCTCAAATGTTTCCCCCTTTTCTGGCAGTGTGGATGACCTCGGTGCTCCTTATTGGAATGACTTGAAATTCTGAAGTCTGCCCCAAACCCTTCTCGCTCGCATAGTCCTGAGTGACACCTGATATGGGGCCACCAAAACTAAACATCAAATTGCCAAAGGGTGTTGCAGGCTCCAGTGGAAAGTCAGCTGCTAAGTAGGTCTCAAAAACCATTGGGCTTGTGAATCCAGAAGTAAAACCAGAATTGAGGTTGCCAACTTCAGCAACCTATAATCAGAGGTTATAATTGGAAGTGCATGTAAAAGCGTGGCACTTTTGCATAGTTATTTTCTGTGTTTACCCGTTGCACAGTAACTTCCTTGCACCATTTTTGCTCTCAAGGTAGCCTTTTGCACAGCAGTAGACAATAAAAGAAAAAGATTATTATAAAACTAAAAAAATGTGATGGGGCTTCAGTGATTAGTGTACTACCAGAAGCTGTTGTAATCTTTTTAATTTCAGACAGGCGAGATTTTCGGCTGACCATGTCTGGTTTTAATTCTTGTGGTTTTAGTACTGCTCTTTTGATAAGGCTCAGTCAGAATTTAATTTCAGTTAAATGAAACTTAAGGATTTCCTTGTAGAATAGAAGGACCCAGTCCTTAGTGACCCAGGAGCCCAATACTTTTAACCAAAAAAGCTGCAAACAGCTCAGCGAGTTTTTTAGATCACATATGGATCAGTTCCAAAGAGGGTGCATGTGGTGGGACATGAAGAGGTGCTAGGTACCTGGGTCCAAAGGGCAACTGCCAAAATCTGCTCTGAGTTGCTGTCTTCTCATGCAGACACTTAAAATCCATAGGAGTCACATGCTGTACATTAATGATTCCCAGAGGTCCAGGGAGGTTCAAGTCCTGCCCCACTGGCAAGCACCACAGTCTTTATGGAGTTGAGGAGACAGGCATCTAACCTATTCCTAAAAATCCACCCAGATCCGTTAATTAGATTTCTCTCCATCACTGCCATCTCAAGGAGGTTACAGACCAAATCTAACAATTGGGTGCTACAAAAATGAGAGACACAGAAACACTGGAGCAGCTCCATGAAGCCCATCTGCAAAAGGGTTCAGGAGGGCAATTAATTGCTAGATGCATTTTTGAGGAGAGGTAAGCAGCACTGAACAGAAATCATACCAACTGCCTCAAAAGTTCAGCAATTCCACTGGCAGAAATCCTGTTCTGGGATGGACTGTCTCCTGAGACAGTGCCGGGCCCGCTGCTGGTGCCAAGGCAGAACCAGTGCCTCTGAGTCAGACTGTTGCTTGTTAGCCTAGAGTTGACTTTGCAAGCATCCAGGCTCCTGATACGCTATTATAAATAAATTTGAAAAATAAGCTTTAATGATTTTAATGTCAACATGGTGAAAAGCTGTCTACTTCAGATACATATTAAGGGATATGGCTTTACAGAGGCAGCACAGGTTCCAGCTTTTCACTTGAGTGTGCTCCATTCAGGGCTACATTTGTCTTATTTCTTAGTTGGCATTTGCAGATCGTCATGGAAATACAAGCCAGGAAGGAAAATGTGATGCTCTTAGATCCACTGACTGCAAGGCAGAGCAAGGGAAGGTGTTAAGGGTAATTTACCTACCAGAGACAGCATTGTAGGTGGCTGCTAGACATGATGCTTGATACAGGAGCTTTCAGCTGACTTTTAAAGAACAGAAGTTTTTCCCAAGAAGTTGCAGGACTGGGGAGTTGCTTTGTTTTCTTTTTTACATTTGTTTTTATTACAGTGGTGGTTACAGTACCAGTAAAGGCAGGTCCCTTCTGCTACTTACCTCCCCATAAGCCGCTTTCATCTCTGAGAATCCAATAAAGATGTCCAATAAAGGGATCTCCTTGTCAAGGACCACCGTATTTATCTTTTCTCCATTTTAAAAGGAGCTGGGCTAAGCTGTGATGTTTTGGGCTGTGGGATAGTTCCTTGCAGCAGGAATATGAGCTGTCTGCCTATCAGGGTAATACTAGGGGAAATTTGTCCCCGAATCCATTTTCTCCTAATAGTTTCTCTGTTCCCAATTTCCCTTAACCTGCTTTCTTTACTCCAGTAGTCCCTCATGTTTGGCTCTGACTTGATACAAGCTTTTTAAGGATTTACGCTTAAGTGTGAAAATGTGAAAATATGCAAGTCCAAGGTAAGGACTGTTTAAAACTTCTACCTGACCTGGCAGGGGATCTACTCACAGTAAAGAGGTGGGGGGGGGGAACCCAAAACAAACCAGAAGTCAGTCATTGTTGACAGTGGGTGAATCTTGTTCTGCACTCCTGCCTTTCCAGTGGGATTCCTCTACAGCAGGGTGACTCCAGGGGAACACCAAGTCCAACTTAGAGGTAACCTCCTCAGGCACTCAGGGCATGGAGTCTTCTGCAACAGACTCATGGTTTACTTTTGCCCAAGCTGGAAGGACAAACATTTTCTTCTGTAGCTGGGAGCGGATGCAGGAATAGGCATTTGATGTCAATAAAGGAGTCCTTTCCCCATGCAGACATATCTCCATAGTGAAGTAACCCAGACTGCATCTCCTCCAAAGGCCAGTGCAGCATTTCTGCATGGCTGTCTCCGAAGTGCGCTGGCGTCCTTTTCCAGGGACGCTCTCAAGCCCAGCTGCATATTCTGGCACTGCTGCATTTGTAAATGAATATAGCAAAGATATAGTTGCAGCAAAGCACGCTGGAGTGAGCAGTGGGCTGGTTTCTAAGCAGCAGTAGCCAGTCTAGCAAACACGGTCATGCAGACGGGTTGAATTCACAAGCAGCCTGAAGATTTGCACTCCCCAGCATAGCCAGCTCAAGCGTATAAATCACCATAATAGCTTTGCATTCCCCTGGCACAGGGTCTCTGCCTCTTCCCAGGCTGCCTGCACCAGCTGTTGTGCAGTACTGTTCAGGGCTGGGATTACAACATTTGACTGAGTGCCCGAGCCCTAGTCCTGTTTTTGCTGCGGAAGCACCGACAGCAGTAGCCATAACCTAGATCTCTGATTTAGGGTAACTGGAAATTTGCAATTTCCTAGGCACGGACTAGAAAATGAAGAGAAAGTGAAAACAAAACGAAACCCACATAATATGCTTTATGTCAGGCTCCTAAACATGTTTGGGGAAATCTCTCTTTGTTTTCTAGTTGATAACAGATAAGATGTTGAGCAGTATTGACTCTGATAGCCCCTCCAGTCTTGTAAGAACAGCCACAAGTCTTAACAAAAACCTGCAAGCTTTATTGAAAGGATTCTGTTATTATTCTTCTACCCTTCCAAAATTTTCCCACTAAACGTCTCTCCCGATACATTTGCCAGATGTCTTTGCAAGCAGTTGACTTAAATATTCCCTTTACTCAAATGGCAGGGAAAGAAATTTATAAAACAGGCATTCAGATCTAGCCTTGTCATATAGGCTGGAGCAGCTCTAAGAAGAGCCGATGTCTTTTGGGTATTATTTCCAAAATAAAGACAAATATTCATTTAATTTCATTTAGGGAAGACAGAAGCAGAAAACAGCTGCTGGTTTTAGTCTCAATTATATTCAGGTTATTTTGCACAGCTCTGATACCATACAGGTACCTTAAAGCCAGTACAGTTTACACTTAGGACTTCCTTAAGTCCCGTCTACATACCAGAACGACTTAAAGAGCCCGAATGAGAAGGAGGGCTGCGGCTTGTTTCTACACATTTCCTAGCAGGTGAAGTTGGTGTTTATGCACCCGTAGCCATAATGGCAGGGCAGTAAAGCCAGAGCCTGGGAGGCTGTGTTGTGCCTTAGAGTGGGGACATTAGCAGTAACCTCATGCCAGTACATATGAAACAATTTAAGCTTTAATTAACGGTCACGTCTATTTGCTGCTGCCACTGACAGGGACATGTTCTGCAGTGCTTTGGAGCTGTTGGTGGTGGGTGGGAGTTACGCGTGGTGCATGTTCCAAGCTAATTGACTTAAACACTTCCTTAACACCCACCACTATATGTAATTCCAACGTTTCACATTCATATTTTACAGATATTGTAGCATAGTATGTTTCCACTGGCATTATCACCATTCCGAGGGCTGCCAGCAAATATATCACAGCACAAAGTGCCCTTCAATATTTATCAGTAAAAAACAAATATAGTCATTACATTTAAAAACATAGGCGTATTTCTGATTTTTGCGAGGGTGTGTTGGTGGATTAAGCTGTCACTCTTGCACGAAGCGTCCCCATAGCTATTGGTGTAGGACTTCAGTGGGAGGGCAGGAGGAGGGAGTCCCATCTGAGTTACTCTTTGCTCCTGTGAAGCAAAACTGCAGCTGCCTGCACTCCCAGGATGAACGCTTCTTGGCAGCAAACTTTGTGTTGTCTCTTCTTGTGTAGTTACAATGCTCTGCTATATCTTCGGTACTACACAAAGCTGAAGTGACTCCTAGTCACCCTCTTTGAAATGTTTTCCCCACGTATTTTTATGTCTTCCAAGTACATAAGTTCTACATCTGTGTGTGTCATGTAACAGGCAAAAATTAAGGTAATTTGTGTAGCCAACCTATGCATTTCCTGCTTTACAAGTTCCAAGGGTGGAGATCAACATAACTTGCAATGGCCTCATTTTCACCTATATATAACTGGTTTAGTAGTGTTTTAGCTCAGACTGGTCTATACCCTCTTATGGAAGCTTGTAAAAGAGAATTTATATCCATCTTTTTTTTCAGTGGAAAATGACCCACTTGGGTTTGGTTGAGATGCATTGTGGTTTGCAATGCAAAATTGAATTTACATTTTAGCTTTAGTTTCACATTATTTCAAAAATTCAAGTTATACAATAGGAGTCAGAAGTTCTTAAACTGTTTTTACTAAATGTAAGCGCTTTCACATTATTTAATTCTAGTGTCCTGTGGATAAGCCTTCCTGAGTCACTGAACTGCAATATTCATTTATCTTGCTTGACTTTGTGCAGATAACAGTTCCTCAGGGAAAAGAACAGATGATCAAAATGGGAATGGCATAATTGTGCCAAAGAGAGATCAGCTTGGAGGCGGTCGTCCAGTCCCAGAAACAGGTAAGACTGACCATGTGAATTCATTTTGAATTTTGTTAGTTTTTCAGTCAGGTGCTATAGATCCAGATACTATAGTCATAGAATCATAGAATCATTAAGGTTGGAAAAGACCTCTAAGATCATCAAGTCCAACCATCAACCCAATACCACCATGCCTCCTAAACCATGTCCCGAAGTGCCACGTCTACATGTTTTTTGAGCACCTCCAGGGATGGTGACTCCACCACCTCTCTGGGTGGCCTGTTCTAATGCTTGACCACTCTTTCAGTAAAGACATTTTTCCTAATATCCAATCTAAACCTCCCCTGACGCAACTTGAGGCCATTTCCTCTCGTCCTATCACTGGTTACTTGGGAGAAGACACCAACACCCACTTCACTACAACCTCCTTTCAGGTAGTGGTAGAGGTCTCCCCTCAGCCCCCTCCTCTCCAGACTAAATGATCCCAGTTCCCTCAGCCAGTCCTCATAAGACTTTTTCTCCAGACCCTTCACCAGCTTCGTTGCCCTTCTCTGGACACGCTCCAGCACCTCAGTGTCCTTCTTGTACTGAGGGGCCCAAAACTGAACACAGTACTCGAGGTGCGGCCTCACCAGTGCCGAGGACAGGGGCACAATCACTTCCCTACTCCTGCTGGTCACACTATTCCTGATACAAGCCAGGATGCTGTTGGCCTTCTTGGCCACCTGGGCATACTGCCGGCTCATGTTCAGCCGGCTGTCGACCAGCACCCCCAGGTCCTTTTCCACCAGGCAGCTTTCTAGCCGCTCCTCCCCAAGCCTGTAGCACTGCATGGGGTTGTTGTCAAGTCAAGAATTGAATAATGTACTTCCATATTCTGAACTGTTCCTAACTTGTATAATCATACAGTTTAGCTTCTCAGCATGAATTGCTCCAAATATTAGCACCCAAGTGATAGACTAGGTGTATTTTTAAAGAAAAATTTCAGGTTTTCTCTACTGATTTCTCACTGTATTGAATAAAGTGTAATTTCTTTTAACCTCATTGTAGGTGCTGTGTTACCCTTAGCCTTAGGCTTGGCCATCACTGCTTTACTGCTGCTTATGGTTGCTTGCAGACTACGTTTAGTAAGACAGAAGCTTAAAAAAGCTCGACCCATTACATCTGAAGAGTCTGATTACCTCATCAATGGGATGTATCTCTAAAAATTGGATTTAGGTCAGTTGTTTTCTCCCCTTTCTCCTGTGTCCATGAACCTCTGCCTCTATAAAAGGACCAAAACCTTTAGTTAAGTTTCAAGTGTAGAAGAAACCTACGAGATGAGGAACATGTTCTTCCCCTTCGGTGATAAAATAAAAAAGTGGTAGATGCCCGTGCTCAGAAAATAAGCAGCGTTCAGGCTCCAGAGAGTCACTCCAGCTGGCTCTTGTGCAGAAGACACAGCAAGGTGGGGATACCCCAAACTGGATGCGGGGTGCCCTCGCCCTCCCTGCAGCAGTTGGGGTCCCAGCCGCATCAGAGCGTGCCCCTGGGCCAGGGCACTGGAGCAGCCAAGGCCCAGCAGCCCCGGCCACACTGGCCAAGGCATAAAGGGAAGCCTGTGCCACCCTGCTCTTCTCAAGTGCTGCCAGAGCTGTGCTCCGCTCTGGGGACCGGGATACTCCAGACCAACGCGTTACTTCACTGTCCAGCAGAGACTGATTTGTGTACTTTCCACCTGATGCACTGGGAGTATTTTCATTAAAGAATTTGTCTTGCTTTGTTAATTAAAAGCAATTGCTATCTAAGCACCAGCTTTTGTAACGGAATTTGGGATTTAAGGAACAAAGCATCTTTTTTTCATTCGTAGTTTAAACCTCTGTGCAGCTAACAGAGTCATGCTTACTAAATGCTAAAATGAAAAAATACAAGTCCTCAGCGGATTACTTTGGACTTATCAGTGCTCAACAGCAGTCATGTGCGATCCCAGAGCTATGGCTGTCCCTGGAGCTCAGGGCTTGTTCAGCCTTCTCCACCCCTAGCTCGACACCCTCCATAGGGTGAGAGAGCAGCACGCAGCGGCTTTTACCTGAGACACCGGAGTGTAGGATTCCTGCTGGTTATCCCATAGCTCCCTGCAAAGCTTGAAAGCTTTGGCAACCTGCCTTCACCCCAGCAAAATTCTCATAGAATTAGAGCAAGTAATTGATATGTGTGAGTGAACTTCAGATGTGTTAACAGTAAAATGTGTACAGTACATGTTATATATACATATACACACCGTGCTATCTTGTTTGACTGTCCAAGGATGTCACATTCATCATGGGTCCCAGTAAAAACAGAGGCAAATGAGGCATGCATCTTTTTGTATGTTGTCTTTTGTACTTCAGTAACTTCGAGTCAGCGAGAATATTGCCATGGTATACAAATAGTTCTTCAAGTTGCTCAGTCTTGATTACTTTATGTAAAATAGCTCTAATAAACCTATTTTATTCTTATATTTCTCGCATTGCCTTTATTTTCAGCTACCAGCTAAATTTTGCGCTGCAAGACCATAGCATGAGAGCAGACAGAAGAACATTCCTCCTCTCTGTGAAACAGCCTTAAAAGAAGCTGGAATGTGTATGATGGGGGGAGTTGTTGAGATATTTTGTTGTAGGAAGACTGCGAAGAGCAGGGCATGTACCTCCATGACCTGTGTCTCAAGCAGAAGCTGAGAGAGCAGAACAGCAGTTGCAGAGCTGGCTGTGCCAACCGCTCAGGGAGTCCGGTTGCCAGTGCTCCTTTCTCAGAGCCCTCCTGCCGCGTTAGGCAAAGTCTGGTTGTACTTCAGCATTACATTGGGTCCAGGAGACCTTCTGCTGATGCTGCCCATTTCTAACTTTGGAGCACAGCCTCTCTTCCATCCCAGCCTACAGCAGGCATGGCAAATAGCGCAAAGACCCAAAAGACCACATTTTAAATACAGCCTTCTAGGAAAGACGCACTGCCCATCTGGTTGGGGTATTAATTTTCCATCATTGAAATTTGTTTGGGGTTTTGATTAAATGTCTAATTCTCCTTCACCATCTTACTATAGCAGCAAGAAAAGTAGTCTTTTCTCACTGTGCCCATAGTGCTCCTATTACCGAAACCTATTACTCCGGCACACAGCCAGCAGGAGAACAAAAGGTTTGGTTTTGTTCTTCCAGGCAGGACAACAGTGAGATCCCACACAGAGCACAAGCCAGCCAGGACAGCCGTGGCGCGAGAAGCTGCTCAGCTTTCCAGTCACTTTACCCGAGAGCAGGCTTTGTTGCTGTATTGCTGCAAGTGGAATCAACCTCCATGGATTTTGCGTATGACAGCCAAGAATAAACACCTCCAAGCAAAGCTGGAGCGAGAGCAGCAGACAGCAAGCGTAGCGCAGGACCCTAGCTATCGCTATGTTATAGTTGCCACAGTCTTCCCAGGGACTCTTCTTTTTAGGAAGGGAGATTGTGACAGTTGCTGCTGTGTAGACCACCAGCCTGAGGCGTGTTACTTCTCGGGTAATTGCAAACTCCACAGCTGGACTGAAATAAAAAAAAGTTTGCACCTTACCAGAAAGCCTGGGCATCGTCAGCTAGATGAAAAGCAAGACAAAGTTAGCAAAGTAACAGATTGGCTTGGCAGCTCCTGCAATTAATACACACTGGTCTCAATAACATGTGTTTTCATTTAATAGCTTTCATGCTATTTGACTTTAAATAAGTGATACTGAACTACTGAGCCAGAGCACATCTGAGCACTAGCAGAAAAAGCTGTGGCAAGACACCCTTGTTGACATTGTGGGGGTGCTGCCCCTTCTCCCCAGGCTGCTCCCAGCCGTTGCCTCCTGCTGACACCACTTCTGTAGCCCCTTCCCAGCTGCTCCCAAGGTTGGGGCTCGCTCTCTGATTGCAAAGGAGCACTCAGAGCAGGCACTGCTTCTACCCCGTCTTCATGGTTACATTGCTAACTGCTTTCATGGCTTCTCATGCAAACCTCAGGAGCTAGGGAGGTTTACACAGTGTTTACACTGCAGCAGAAGTCAGATATTCTGTGTGAAAATCATGACTATTTGAGGTCTGTCAGATCTGTTTTTCCTGTCCTAAACACTGACATGTGTCTATCTACACATCTCGGAATATGCTCAGTCCACCTATTTTTACTACCAGCATGTTTTAGACAGATAAGCAGAGAATATTGATTGCTCTGATAGCATATACCTGTGGATATTACTCCTCTGTGTATTGGGAGAGGTCATTGCAATTTGTTTCGTCAGTGTATTTTAATGTTGATCAAGATACATATTTTGGTTAGATCACTTTTTATATTTTCAATTGTTTTGCCCTTAAGACCAACTTACTTACGTACACTTAAGGGCACAAATTATTTCAAAGTAACTAGCAATACTTACCTGAGTTTTCTCCATAATTAGAGGTCAGTTTTTTTCAGTAATGTGGGTTGCTTGCTGCCCACTTTTGCAGGGGATCCTAGCCTGAACATCCCCTCTGTAGTCTTTCAGTAGCGCTGCAGGATTATAGCAGGGGCAGTTCCAAAAGCACATTTGCAAAACAAAAAGGCTGAAATAGGTCAGCGTGATGCTCCATTTGCTTTTTAAATCCTAGATAAAGCATAGGAGTTTCAATCCCAAACTCCACAGAGCAAGCCAGAGGCACAAACCAATAGCAACACAAACCCGCCACCCCAAAACAAAGAGAGCGCCTTTCTAGTAAGCCCCGACAGAATTCAGAGTCACGCATCGCTGAGGTCTACACTCGCTGCTTCCATGAGCATCAGGAATTGGGATTTTTTGGTTTCTAGTGGCAAAAGCTAAAACAAAGTAAAAACAAAGGGAAAAAGCTAGAAAAGATTCAGAGAGAGCTGATGGACATAAAGACCAGGCAGAGGCAATAAACACGTAGTAATCAGTACGAAAGAAAAGAGCCCATGAAACAATCGGCTTGACCTGAGTAAGAAAAGGGAAACATGCTGTAAACAGGGTAAATTTAGAGGCGGGGGGGGGGGGGGGNTCAACTAACAGTTACTCAAAACAAGTCAGAAAGTGAGAATGTAGGGCTACAAATGCATTTGTACTACAACAGAAACACTTGCTGAACACTGCACTCTGCACTGGAGCTCTGAAAAACGAATGAAGAGAAGTCTAGAAGGACTGAATCAGCACAAGAAGCCAATTCAGAAACAAGTTCTTAAAGAGACCTGCTAGAATTTTAATTTTTGTGTTTGTAAGGCTCCTGGCTGACAGTCATAAACCACTCATAAATCAATGAAAAGTGTATTTTGAGCAGGCTGAAAGAAAACAGACAAGGCAGAAAGGTTCAGTGGTGCGAAGGATTGAGAGTCACAGCTTGCAAGGATGTCATCAGCTGCTCGGCCAACAGAAATGTTTAATCCTGTTTTAAAGAGAGCAGAGCAAGAAATTTTAACATAGTTCTTCACAACTACCAGATCCTAATGCACAAGAGAGATGCATTTAAGATATCTACGTTCAAAACAAATGACCGGACAAGATAGATATAGAGGGAGCAGAAAACTTGAATGGGTGCAGGACTGGAAAGGACTTGAAAGCAGGCAGCACAATGGAAATTTGGGACTATGGGGAAAGCGTCCCTGAAGGCTAATTCCATGCACGAGAGAAGACTTCCCTGAGGCTGCCTGTATACCCAGAGGAGATGAGCTTCTCCAGAGCTCTGATCAGAGCATTAGTCTAAGCAGATGCTCTGAATCACCCGTTTCCCTAACCAGAGGCCTTTGAGAGCATCCTCCTAGTCCATAAGGCACCTGAAACAAAAGTTACTGATTAACCTCAGATGCCCTTTCTCCATTATAGCAAAAAAAGGATTTGGCAGAACATGGTAAACAAGATACTTAATCTGTTCATAATAAAGACACATAAGATGCAAATATATGCCTAAACATGGCTGAAAACAGGACTTCAGCTTCTCAGTAGCTTCATAGAATGTTTTCAAGAATATGTAGCAGGTCAGTTCCTCAGAAGCATATGATGAAAATGGCTGGACTACAAAGAAACATGAAAAAAATCAAAGTGAGATCTCAGAGAAAGTCCATCAACAATCTTTATGAAAGTAATCTGTTCTTGCTAAAACAGAGTTTTGTTAAAAAGGCACAGGATTAAGTCTTTCCACTTTTCAAGTTTGGTGTGATTAGACACAGCATGAGTTCTTGCCATTTCTCCTTCCTGAAGCTTTCAGGCAATTTCCAATGGGCAGCTGGAGCTCCTCCATACGTATTTCAGCAATAACTACATCCATTCAATTAATAAAGAAATATGATTTTAGTTCCTGAGCACATTCTGCTGAGCATCTCATTAACACCCTGCCAAGAGCACGAGAGAATGGTAACAGCCTTTCACAGGAAAAGTCAGAATGCATCAGCTGCGTTATGTATTTGTGCTGCCTATAAAACTACCACCTGGAACAGGAAGCAGCCCTGCACGTCAAGGATGAAATGTGGGAGGTAAATATACACACATAGGAAAGTTTATGGCATCTCTGCCTGCGTAAGGCCAAGTTTTAGTCCAAGCTGATTTCCTCAGACCTGGCTGAGGCATGGAAACCCAAACCTTGCCACTGGGCGCTCTGAGCACGCAAGTGCATGTCAATTATAGTAAAGGCAAAAGGGTTTGTGATACCTTAAGAGTGTCTGTGCACTTCCCAGAACTGGTCTTCAACCCTTCACAATTATAAGCAGATGGACAAAAACTCAAATAGAGCCAAAGGCAAACCATATGAGCCCACAAAACCAACTTAAACCCCATGCTTGAAACCTTCTATTGTATACCACAGCATTTAAACTCTAATTTACACTTCCTGATGTGTAAAGTCTGGACATCCTGAAATGCAAAAGACCAATTTCAGACCTCAATCTCCTGCATCCCCTGCACACATGCTGCCTTTTGGGGAGCACTTCCCCTCTGTGTTTGTTTTGTTTGGTTGGTGTTTTGTGCTGCATAATGTGCTTGCATCACCTCATCATGCCTTTTTGCTGAGCCAGGACCACTGCTCATTCACTTCAGCAGAATACCTCTTCCACATCATTTGGGACAAAGAACAAGGGTTCCATAAAGGTAATTAGTACTATTGATCTTCCTAACTGCATCATAATGTGTTGCACCTCAAAAATCAGCTAACTAGAACCAGAGATACAAATTACGAGCTTGGTTTCCGTTACTCATCCTTTAGCATTATGTCAAAATCAAGAAGGAATTGCAATCATATCCTCTTTCTGTGAACCGCATTTAAATAAAATGCAGCATATCCTAGGGCACAATAAGGAGTAAAAGGAAGAAAACGCTGCTGTTGGAAGAATGGGTTAACACCCTTCTTTCTGGCAGGAACGACAGTGTTAGTGCAGAGTTTTCCTCTGGGCATTCTAGTTTACCTCTTTGTGCTGATGGTGAATTCCAGAGTCCCTCCACACTCGAAAAAACCCCGGAGCTTGTCACCCTGTCACAAAGACACTGCACACACAGAGAGAACTGCTGCCAGCTGGACGCTCCAGTGCCTACCACACAGAGCCCCCCTGCTCCAGGCGCTATTGCCCATTTCAGACTCGCTGACTACAAAACATTCCAGGAATCATCCAGGTGGCCTCGACCAGTAGTGCTGGCACACAACCTCTGTGCGCCAGTTTCCCCTCAAAAAAAAAAAAAAAAAAAAAAAAAAAAAAAAAAAAGAAAAAAGGCAATCAGAAAAAGGTCATGTAATGGTCTCTCTGCCCTGAAGTTAGCTGGCTAGTTTGAATGGAAATAGTGAATAAACAGGTAATTCCTGCTACCTTAACAGAAAGCATCCATACAGCACACCAAACTGCTCTTCTCTGCAGAGCATCCACAGCTGTTTGTGGGTTTTCAGGATACAGGTATGGGCTCTTGGTTCCTCTGCTCAGACCCTGGAGGTCTTCTGCTGTCTGACCCCTGGAAACAACCGGACGACTGACTATCACTGGTTCAGCCAATCTGTTCTCCCAAGATGTTCTGGCTTAGAGGTGATCATAACAATCCAGTGAAACATCACTGCACCTCTTGTAACTGCTGCAACATGCTGCAATACATTAATTAACTGAAAACAGACACATAGTTCTGGTCATTTAGTAAAGCAGTATTTTTATACATGCTTGCTTTCTTTTTGGACATTTGAAGTCCTGTGAAGATTAAAAAAACCCCAATCAAACACAAAAACAGACACCTGGATTCAGCTTCCTCTCAATTTATTTGGCAAAGTAGCAATCCAGACAGTTCACACAGCATTTATTCAAGCTCTTCAAATCTTCTGCGTTTCAACTTGTCCTCTTCTCCAAGAAGCTTTTACTTCAGAACCATTGCTCCATCATGGAGGGGTTTTCACTTTCCAATTCCTAAATGCTACTCCTGGATAGTCCTTTCTGTCTGAGTACCTTGACTATCACCAACCCCTTCAGTGGAATGGGTGCACTAATCCCAACGGCCTTGGTCCCTGAAGTCTTATACCTCCTGAAGTGGTTCTCCCCAAAAAAGTTGTCGCCGGGTCTCAGCTTTATCACCTCTTCCAAGTTAGGCTAGCTTATTACACTGTGTCCAGAGACAAGAAATTGGATACAGTTGAGCTCATATCTTTCATTTAACTGATTAAATTAGTGAGAAGATGTAAATAAAGCTGAACTCAAATTGAATGATACAGTGACCAAAAGGTTGAACATTAGCATGCATCATTTAAGATATTTCACTTCAACACCAAGAACTAGATTCACAGTTCATTGTGGGTTAGTACAAATTTGTCAGGCGCAAGTGGGTTTTTCTGAATTGTATTTTCTAGAATACACGCTATATTAATTCCTTTATGAGATTAATCTTTGTATATGTGCTCCCAGGCTGCAGTCAGATCAGGAGGTGGTACATTAACTTCCAAACATCTAAATAAATTGATACATATCTTTTACACAGGAATAGAATGGGGCTGACCTTCAAAAGGAAGATTATTTAAAGTGTTCCTCTTTCATAATCAGAGGCCTTTGAATTTTAAGCTTTGTGCTTTCAGGGATTAATCCTATCACAAAATTATTGCTGTTCCACCACAAAAAGTAAAATATATTTTTGCAGTGATCACTATGGGTTGTTTTATACAAGTTATTTTATTCTGTAATCCTTTTTACCATAAAAAAAAAGAACATAATGATAACATGCTGTTTACTTCAATTCCTGGTTGCTCAAATCTGAGCAAGACTACTCGAGACACACTTCTGCCCTTTCCCAAAGCAGCTCACCTTCCTGTACTGCTTTGCAATTTGCTGTTGGCATTTTACAGTACCAAACAGAAAACTCAGGGCAGAAAAAAAGGTTTATACTCTTCCAATGACTCTTCTGTATGAAAATTAAACAACTGCATCTCCATCTGTACTTAGGAGTCCAGGATTCCTTATTCCTTCTGCATGTATCAAGTTTGCCTTGTATAGCAATTAAGAATTCACTTCCTAAAAAGCCAGAATTTTTCCTGGGTGCCCACAGTTAGAAAAATGAGAATGTTAATACAGCAAATGGCTTTGCCAAAAGCAATGTTCTTTCATAACCAAACTGGATTTTTTTTTTTTTTAATAAAGAATCTAGCAATCTATATCTCGGTTGTCTACCACATATCAATGCTCATCTTTCACACAAGCACGCAAGCCCCCTTTTGCTTTTAACTTTATTTGGCAAAGCAGCATGGCATAAACTGTTTGGTGATTGGGACACAGCTTATATCATATTTACGGCCTTAAATCCATGTGCACCACATCAGTAGTGAGCTATAAACCAAAACAGAATTTCAAGACTCCATTAATCAATCTCAGAAGGAAAGGGAAAACCATGTTTGTTATATCCAACTTGAACAGCAATGTTTGGTAAGACCTGCCACCCACCTCTGATGTCTTGAAGTTTAATATATACAAATGCCTGGTTTTAAGGTAATAAAGCAGCTGATTGTATCTACTACATGCTAGTCTATGACACCATGTCAAAAGCTTAAAAAGGAAGTTCATCTCCTTTTAGTAGCATCTAGCAGACATCGGAACACAGAAAACCTGGTATTACCTACGTAGTGTCATAAGGTGCACAGAAGCAGTTTTACCAAGGGACACAGGAGCTGAGAGAAGTGAGTGTTCAAGTACCCCCATCAAAATTAGAGTTCACAAGCTATAGGTCTTTATCTGCAGTTTTGCAGAAATTCACTTTGAACAGATGAAAGTAAAATAAAGGCATGTTAAATAAAACAGTGCCCACATAAAACTTTCCACCATTTCTTTATCAGATTTGCCTTGAGCATCTAAAAAAAATAAAACAAACACCACGCTTTTCCATGCTGATAACAACAGTATAACGAAGTCCAAAACAAGCTGCAATGCTGTTGGTTTTCAAAAAGCTTTTAGAACTGGAGATGAGCAGTCCACTGTAACACTATGTTTGGGTCAAGATGATGTAGCTTTTACAATTCATCCCTGTAGAAAGAAAACACATGGAGTTATATTTCTCCTCCCCTTGGAAATCATATTTGAAAAGTTTTGATACTGAATCAGATTACATTTAAGTGCTCAAGCACATCAGCAAAACCTCAGAAGTCTCTTAAAGCATTTAAGGGAAAAAAAAACCCAACAAAAAAACCAAAGGAAAGGCAACAGCAATCCCGTATCATCTCATACTATTATGTGATATATCGTGAAATATGGGTCCCTCCATTTTACATTTAACGCATCATCTGCTTTAATGAACATCCCCCGCACCACACAGCTAGTTACACAGCTACCTGTCATCCAAACTCTGTTGGCTACACACTGGCAGGAAACTGAGCCAACTTACTAGACAGAGTATTGGCAAAAAACATTCTCTGTAGCTGCCAAAAAGGCAAGTTTAGCTTCAGCTGCAGTCTCTCAAGAAAGCCAGGAACAAAATCTCCCATCAATGTCATGCAGTTTGTACCACCTATCTTATTTATTTCGCAGAGGAGCTCGACTAGCTCCTGGAGGAACTATGCTAAATCAGCACTAGGTCATGGAAGGGGTGGGGGCGGGGTGGTGTGGGTGTGTGCGTGTTAAAAGGAGATTCAGGTAAGAGAAAGGATGTATCCAGAAGTCTCTCTAAATCACTATGAGGAATCTAGAAAATGCAGGCTTTTGTTCCTGCAGGGCATTTAAAACACATTGAAACAGGAAACCCATAGAACCCATATTCCAACAGTGAAATTACCATATAGTAGTGATTTGTTTAAATACTTCTAAAGCATTAACTTTACTGCAAAATGTCCATCAAATCTGAAAGCTGTGCACTGTGCCATCATAAATGCTGGAAAATTCAAACAGAAGTGTTTGCTTATTTTTTCCCCCCAAGGCACAAATGATTTATAAACTCACAATGAGTTTTCTGCAATTTTTCTTTTACTAGGTGCATCACCCTCATTAGCCAAAGCAAACACTGTCTGAATTAAGAAAAACTTCACTAATGTGATTGCTGGCTCAATACACAATAGTATTTCCAGCTATCATGCAAACTAACCCACAAAAATGTAGTGCTACATGCATACAAGCAAAAGCTTTATAGTTACAAAGGCATTATCCTTCAGGAATCATGTAGCATGAAATGACAGCATGCAAAACATTTTAAAAGCAACTGAAAAGGCTGTTGCAACTAGTGCTTAAATTACTAGTTTTCTATCTAATGCAGCTGGGATGCAAACCTTGTGATTTGTTAGTGATAAATATTTGCATTCTTTGCACTGCCTTCTAATGGTGA
>WAAD01026196.1:2319-38066 GCA_013389945.1 Fregata magnificens
ATTGCTTGGTTAGATTTACACTGCACTGACCAACTGCAAAGTAATTAAACAAGGATTTAAGGCTTTAAGAGATTTCCTGATATCAAAGCAACTGCTGTGTAATCATATACCATGAAGTTTAAAGGAAAGGGCGGGCAGGGGAACCCACACATTGCTTTCATAGTACATCTCCTTTTCCATATCATTAGTGCAGAGCATATTAATGAAATAATTACCCAGTTTTGCTCCAGCAGTTACAGGCTCACTAGGCAGGGATGGCTCACTGATTCCATACTTGTTAACGGATCGCACGCGGAAACAGTATGATTTTCCTTTAACAAGATCAAAGAGTGCAAATCTTGGGGAATTAACTGGCATATCCAGATTAACCATTTGCCAGGAATTGCTGCCTACAATCGACTGTAATGAAAAAGGTGATGATTTACAACTCATGTTGTAACTCAAGCTTAAAACCGTCCTGAGCAATAACAAAGCTGACCTTTAAAGGGAAGTAGTCTAAAAACCAAACAAACGAACAAAAACCCAAACCAAAAACGTAAATGATGTATTTCTTGTTGATAGACCCAAACTTTCCTTGGCAACAGAGGGCCCCTTTCCAGCAGAAGTGGTACAGCAGGTGGGAAATGAGTATGTATGAAAGGAGATTGGTAGAAGATACTGATTAACCAGCAAAATGATTAGTGGGGAACAGGAAAGTGAACTATTGTGCAGTTCTTCACAGCTTTTCCACACTTAAGGGCCCACAGAGCAGGAACAGTCTTTCTGTTGAAACTCTGCTGCTGTTCTGTGGTGTAAAACTTACTTGTTTATTCTTTGTTAATCATTACTACTTGAGTTGGTGTCAAGAGCCAGGATCATAGCTCAAGTAAACTGTGGAGCTGGAGAGAGGCTGAGCAAGCCATTTTTGAGGTTGTAGTTCTCCAGTTATCGACACAGTGAATAGCCTTGCCTGTGCTATAGACCCTCTGAGAAATAAATCATTCTGTTCTGCAATTTCCCTTCTATGTGATATTATTTTCTTACCTTTTCCACATAATAATTCAGTGGCTCTCTGCCTCTTGGGTCTGGTTCGTCCCAGGCCAAAGCCACATAATCTTCTCTGACCTCACTTGCATGAACATTGGTGGGTGGCAAAGGAATTTTAATATGTCCTATGGGAAGTCAGAATAGGCTATGCTTTAGTTATAACATGGCAGGAAAAAAAAGTTCTTTTACAATGGATTATGTTTTCCCACTATAAAGTAAGATTCTTCAATATAAAGGAGGAAACTTAAACCCTTTGGGGACATAGAGGCAAACCAAAATTATTATAAAAGGCTGTGCTGTTTAGGATAGTTTCTGATCCTTGTGCAGCTTACAATGATGTTTCACCATGTATTTTCCTAAGTGTGTTTTCTCCAGAGTCATGTTACTACAGATCTCATTGTTGTAGAACAATCATTCCTGTCTGAGAGAATGGCTCAGTATAAATTTGGACTTACCTTCCAGGTCATCCTTGAAAATTTCTATCGTCCTGCCTTCGTCGTATGGAATAACTGTAATGTCAAACAGGGCAATGTTATCCACTAAGAGAAGATGCTTGGGGCTTGTCAAGAAAGACAGAGCCCAGGACTGTGTCATTTCGTTTTATGCATAATTATGTACATTTCATTACACATACAATGAAATGTCCTAACTGGTATTTTGATCTTTTTCTGTTCAGAGTAGTGCTAAGGTGGGTTCAGCAAAGGCACAGCAAGGCAGTATGTTGCAATGATACTTGTGAGAATGGGGAGAATCTGGACAATCTGCCTTCAGTTATACCTGCAGCCTCACATTGTACTTAGGGAGAAAATTTTCCTGGTTTTAGTACAAACCTGTCACTCTCTTGTCCTTGCTGGGGTCATGTGTTGTCACTGGATCACTGGTTTTTGAAGGATGACTGATGCCCACTTTATTGACAGCCTTTACTCGGAACTGGTATGTCTGTCCTTCAGCAAGGTGCAGGACAGGGTATCTGCAGGTTTTCACAGGCTTGTCATTGCATGGGACCCAATCCTCTGACCCAGCAACACACCTGAAATGAAACACAGCCCATGGAGTTCCTTCATGGTTTTTCCATAACATGATTGTGAGCTTTTTCTTCTCAAAGATGATTAACATACAGACCTTTCAATATAGTATCCCAGGATCGGACTTCCTCCATTATGACTGGGTGCTACCCAAGAAAGAGTCAAGCAGTCTTTATTTACATCATGGCATTTCACATTGAGTGGGGATCCAGGTGCACCAGCTGTTTCTGCTGCAGCATCTATGGAAACACCAAGTGATAATGGTTAGGGTTTTTTCTTATCTGTACCAAAATTTTCATTCAGTAGCTTAATTTTTAGTGTCTAAGGGCCTACATCCCAGTAATACAAGTCATATTTTCTAATACCTAAATCACTACTGAAAATAAGATTTGACATTTTGATAATTGTATCCATGCACAAAATTGGGAGATATTTTCTTGTGTGTGAGGTTGTGAGTCCCTTTTTGCCAAGGTATTAGGAAAGGAGCTTTTGTTCTAAGTAGGATAGAATCATGCTTATACCTCTAACAAACACATAAGTGGTCTGCTCTTTATATCCATCCACTGAGGGGACACGGATAGTGTAGAATCCCTCATCTTCTTTGTAAGCACATGAGACGGTCAGAGAAGCCTCTTGGTCTTGGTACTTTAGTTCCCGACATTCAGAGTTCTGCAGCAACTCACCTGTGAAGCACGAGAAGGGGTAAAGGAACTCCACCTGAACTGGTTGAGTCAGGAGTGGCATATTTCCAAATGCAAAAAAACTCACAGAGCAAGGGATCTGTAAGACACTCCTGATATTATTATGCCTCCGAGTTAAGAGTCATGGACTCTGATCCTACTTTGTTGCTATGCCTCTCTGTTCCCTTTGTACGCAAATGCAGAGCAAAAAGCATGGTCCGTGTCCTGAAGAGCTTGCAGTCCAAGCGAAAAAGAGTAATAAAATGCAGCTTCAGATGAATTAGTGAGTAAAAGGTACTCTTCACACCAGGTAACTGGATGCTCTGAAGTCTGCCAAATATTATGCCAGCTCTAACTGAGGATATGTTACCGCTCAGCATACAGGATCTTTTGTCTGAGTGGTCCTCGAAAACAAGAAAGCGGAATGGCACATACTGTGCATTTTGTGTATTTTTATCAGATCTGAGATATAAGCTGTAGCCAAATTCTCCTCAAATCACTAAAACTCAACAAGCCCTGCTATTTTCACAGCTGATCTGGCAGAAGTGCTGGAATGGCAAGAGCAGTCTTACTGTGTTGCTTCTGCTTTCCAAAACTTAATAGCACAGCAAGATTACCAGTTTGGCTGAGATCGACATCCTTGGTTGCCAGCAGAACAACACAGAATATCCCAAAGGTTTTTTCGCTAGAGAGCCATTGGCTTTTCAAATGCTTGGTGCTTTCATTGCACAGAACTAAGGCTCTTAAACTATTCTTATGAGCAGAAGTAAGTAATTACCTCCAAAACATTATAGTGGTGTCATCCTTTTACAAATGAGGAAAACATACAAATTAAATAATAACATCTGTAGCTTGGGAAGAGCAGAGGGCAGCTCAAGAATCCTGAATTCCAACTCTCTTCTGCGAACATTAGATCACAGCTATGAATTCAAGTGGTATATTCATATAGGTATGCATATATAAACTTAGCTGTTGCATACAAACCATCTCTGAACCAGGTAATGTCTCGTTGGTGTTCAAGTAAATCAGAAGAGAAGTAACAGGAGAGGGTGAAAGGCTCCTTTTCTCTTGAAAATAAGGGTTTCAGTGGAAAAGCAAAATCTGCTTCTCTGGCCATAAGGGATCCTATGAAATAAAAGTCAGCATGATGGACTTCCCAGAGACTTCCTCCTTGTAGTATTTTTATTATCATATATTTAGAGTGGTACCTGAGCCTTGCACTTTTCATGTGCAGTCAGGCCAATAGGAAAAGCTATAGCTCAGAAAAAAAGAATCAAATTGTTTCAGGCTATACAAATAAAAGGAACAATAATAACAATCATTTACTCACTTCTGTATATTTCTGAGTCAAATCCGGACTCCTTTCCATAATATTCTATAAGACAAGAAGAAAATACATTTAGCAAATCTCACGCCAGTGTTTATCTTCCCCTCAAAAACATACAATGATGCTCAGCAAACTATGTTTTTCCCTCAAACCAGCTCTTAATGTGAACCTTCAGAGTGTCATCATATGGTAAAACATTAATTCATTTGACAACTGGTGACTTTCACAAACAACCAAGGATGCGTCTACATAGGAAATTGTTCATATGACTATACTAGTATAAGCAATACTGCTTTAAATGCTCATGTGCACACAGTTTTTCATAGCTAAGGAACTTTTTTTTTCAGTTTGGCTTCTGTCTTTCTAAGCTGCACTAGGAAAGTTATGCTGAATAAAAGCGTGCAATACAGAGAGCTACAACTTTTGTCATATGTGTGTACCAATATGGTACTGTCCAAATTAGAAGTGTGACAATCTAGGATCACCCATAACTGAAATGCTTCAATTATGTCCCTGTTTGGAGACAGAACATGACAGCTACTCATTGCCACATACAGCACGGAAAAGGAAAGAAAAAAATCTTGGTGTCATAAACATTACTGGAAGTGGAATTTGGCCAAACCCCTGGCTTTAAGCAGCATTCCCGGAGGATGATGTGGGATTCTTGAAGACTACCAATGACTGGGACGTCAAGCTTTAACCAAAAGAAAGGATATCTGTCCTGAGACACTGAGGTAATTCCTGGAGCCGAGGGAAGTGTGTACCCTACCAAATCACTTGTTTCAAAGGCCATAGATTCTTTGGAGGCATCGTGTGAGTGCTGGCCTGCTTCACCTGATCTAGCCTGTGAGAACTGCTGGCATCACAGCACAAAATGAAATGATTTGGAGCTGAAATCTAAGAACGGATGCACTTAACACAGGATGAAATTGAGATACTTTCTTATCTTTATAAACTGCAAGAAATGCACATAAAATAATGCCTATTTTTTCAGTGAATGAAGCTTGGCAGTAGCAGAGCTCACTCATAAGCAAAAGATGAGAACTGAGTATTAATCGCTGAAGAGGAAAGAAATGGAAAGCACAAGAGGCAAAGCACAGCTTCATCCCAGGTCCTGTGAGACCCTCAGTGATGTCTTTAGGGAAAGTGAACTTCTGCTGTAGGAACCACAGATCCTGGAGGCCCTCCCCTGGCATCAAGGGCATTCCAGACAGCGTGGGGCCAGGAAAAGAGATGCCATCGGCCTGCCTGGGGGATGAGGAATGTTTCCAGTGGAGGCAGGATTAAGGCCTTGGTGTAGTCTCTATTTTCAGAATGTTAAATGCAAATAGCAAAAGGAAGAATCATGTTACTGGGATGGCATTAGACAGGGTCAAGGGAAAAGGAGCAGTGTGGGCCTCTCACCCGCAATCACAAGGAACTATGTTTGCAAGGTGCTTGAAATGCTGATCAGGCCTCATGAAGGACAGTTTAATCAGGCACTTAGAGGTGAGGAGAGCAGTCCCATCCAAGGTTTTCCGTGATAGACCACAGCTTTTATTCTACCGTCGTGCCTGCTCTGATCCTAAAGATGCTGATGGGAATTGGGAGGAGTATGTGATTATTGCCGTGGATTTTTTTTCAGAGAGCTGCTTCTGCTTTATGGCAAAGGCCCAGTTCCTGAGTTCTGGACATACTATAAAAACCTTTATACAAGAGAAGCATTGCACACCTGGTAACTTTTTCTGTGTTTCTGCATTAGGGTAAGAGGAATTTAGGAATCTGGGAAGGCTTGCAAATGAAGGTTTTCTGGGCTATTATACACGTCTCTTTAGAATTGGTAAGCGTGTGCTGCATAGCATATTTCCAGATATGCTGAATTTTGCCATTGTTTAATTAAAGGATCTGAAAGATATCATAAACGATACACTTCTATTACAATTCTGGAGTCACATTCTTCTGTATGTATATGTATCCCCAAGAGGTATTCAGATGTGATAAAAATATGGCATGCAAAGACTAAGGATGTTAATAACATAACCTATGACAGAGCCAAGATTCTATGAAAGCACTAACACTGAATATACTATCTAAACAAAAGAAGACCCCTTCTGTCTGAAAAAATAGTTAAAGCTGGCTTTGCAAGTCAGTCAGTCGAAGAAACCCATCTCTTCATGACCAGTAAGATCTCCAAAGGAAACCTGTTCCCTTCCTATTCACCTGTTACCATTTGAATTACTCCCTGGACTCTGTCAGTCTCACTGAGGCATTTAGTTGTCTATGGTTCTGTGGGTCTATTCTGTTCCGGCTTTTTATGACAAAATTGTTACTTTTATATATAAGTGTATATATATATGAAACGTGAACAGCTAAACTATGATCCTATGAGACTGAACTGCATATTTCTTAAAGCTTGATATAATTTCCCTTTTTAAGTACTGGTAGTTTACTTCCTTCACCATATGTCTGGATTTGGCTTCTGCAGAATGTGTATCTATGGAGTCTATGCCAGTTATTTTAGGAACAGCACAGATCCAAAGAAGAAAATCTTGTATTTGCTCTTGGTAGTTACCGATTTGAGAGAGAAATACAATATTCTATGCAATATTGCATTGAGAGATCCCCTCAAAAGCCACAGTACTTGTTAACCAATTTCTTGCTTATCTTTAGAAATCCAGCAGACTCTTTCTAAGCCTGTTATGTATTTAACTGTATGGCTGTTTCATCAGTCCAGAAGAAATAAGTACCTAATTTTAGTACAATTTCAGCAGAGTGGAAGGACAGCCGTGTCCATATGGAATCTGAAAGATATTTCCTGAGTCCAGAAGTGGCCGAGAAAAAGAAGCCGTTATATCAGCCATATACATATTATTAGTTAGTGGTAGCTAAGGATTATTTTACCCAGTTGTGCCTTCCCCTCACTAATAACTGAGAGAAATTCTCCTCTCCTATTAACAGAGTGCTCACTTCTTTCTCTGTTTTTCCAGAGTGCTTGTATGTTCCTATGATATAATGTATAGCATTGAAAATATTTTGAAGAATCTAAAGAATTTGTAAATTCCAAACTAAAGGAACATTTTCTACTTACTTCTGACAAGCACTGTAGCAAATGAATAAGCCTCGCCGTATTGATTCTTAACTTCAACACTATATTCAGCAGAATCTTCCATGGAGCATCTGGAAAAAAAACATTTCCCCTCCATTTAGGTTTCAGTTAGTGTTCATACTTCACGGGACAAATTCAAAGGGGTTTCCCTTTAATCCCAGACGTTAGAACTAGATATTTGTTTTTCATCAAGAACCTGCTTTTACTTTCAACTACAAGGATTTCTTATACTTAGTGGCCAATTTTTTTTTCTCTTGATACACAGAAGCAAAACATTTCAAGTAATGAACAAGCAAAAGACCTGTGGAACACTTGGTTCCACTGAAGATATGCATGTATTTTTATCACATGTATAATTCACGGAGTTGAACTAATGTCATTCTGATTACATTGATCCATCCTAAATCACATTAGTGTGTCTGCTTGTGAAGTGCTCCTAATGTGCATGGCCTTAACCTGAATGAGAAGATTTTGGCCATGCCTAAAAAGAGCAAAACCAATTAAGGCTCTAAATTTTTTTTTTAAGATTTTTTAAACCTGGTGAACTGCTGTTGAGATTGCTTCGTAATGGGAAAGGTTTAGCTCAGACACAGCACACTAAAGTCAAGCAGGGTCAGATTCCAGAAGAATTATCTTTTTTTGTTTAGCATACGCAAACTGGGAGTTTCAGCAGAGCAGGTCTTACTCAGCTGAAAAAACAACTCAGGCAAGAGCACATACATTACCTGCTGATGTGCAGGGTCAGCATCCCAAACTTGTTTTTTATCTTGTATTTTCCTGCTGGGGCTAGGCGAGGATCAATACGGACTCCATTTTTATACCTAGTTGAACACAAAGGAAACATGCTGCTTAGGAAAGAACAGAGAAATCATCTTATAAAATTAACACTTTATTTTAAAATTATCCATGTCAAACACAACAGAGGCACAACAGAACAGAGGAGTAGACACAATTCCCTCTTTTACAGGTCTCCCACATCAATCCAAAACAGCCTTGCAGCTAACCTAGATCCTCTCCCATAGTCCTGCGTGTGCTTCTTCCTTAGGGCTGCTTGCAGACTGCCTACGAGCAGCTTAGCGTTGGCTTGTTGCTTCCTCCTCAGTTTACGCTCCCTGCTTTGCAGGTTGTGTGAGGGAGTTCAAGCAGATGTCTCTTGCTTCTTTGTGTTCACTGAGGATCTGTGGGAGGTTCATATTCTCTTTGCTCTTTGACTAATTCAAAGAGGTTGTTATGGAAGGACACAGGACATCAGGAGCTCTGACAGTAGCGGAGTTAGCTGCCTACAAAGTCATTAGTAATCCAAATGTTTGCGTACGTCAAACCTTCCATGGGAGGAATGGTCAATCGCTTTAACAAACTGATCAACGTACACTTTGTAAATTGTTTTTTGAGGTGATCTTTTGTTTATTTCCATTCCTCTGTTATTAATGGTAAATGCTGCAGTCAGGCCCAGTACGTAACACTTCCTCTCCTGTGGTTTGGTAAATACGCAAAGCTGAGTAAATGAAAGAGATGGTTTGTATTTTACAGATTGTAGAAGCAATAGCAGTTTAATGCTAAAACTTGCATGGCATCCAAGGTAGCCAAGCCTTGATGGTGTGTATGTATGTGGTGATTTAGTGCTGGCAATAGATTCTGGTTTCCAAGACTTAAATCCCAAGTTTGCCTGCAGGACAGAGGACAGCACCAAGGGAAGCAGGGAAATCTACATCAATATCAGTCCTGTCCCAGAAGGAGCTCCGTAGGACTGTCCGCTGCCTCCAGGGCCCACTGAATACTTAATGTCTTTACTGGTCCTAACAGTGGAACTGGAGAATTGAAAGTGTTTTCTGTGATTTCTGAAGCTCTCCCTTCCTTTTTTCTAGCAGGACACAGATGTTACTCCTCTGGTTGCTTCCTGAAACGCACACAGACTGTTAGCCACATGGGCAGCATGAGTCATTACTATCAACTGACATACCAAGTAACCTGCGGTGGTGGGGAAGCCAGGACTGTACATGCCAGCTTCACTTCCATCCTCTCCCAGACTGCATGTACTCTGAGGGGGATCCAGAACATAGGCGGTCGCCCCGAACGCAGCTCAATGTATTCCTTCTCCACACGTGCCTTTTCTACAGCCTATGACAAGGATAGACTAAATAAAGGCGATAGAAAGGGATTGTGTTCTGACTACACAAACTCTTGTACAAAGGGACATGTGTGATAATGCTTCAGTGGCAGAGTATAAGGCCTTATTTCTAATGGTTTTGAGGTTGTCCTAACACCTGATTAGGTTTAGTGTCCTCTCCAGAATGCTAGTTAGTCTTGGCAATTTTAATCCTGTTGGCGTTTCTGCTACCAATAGAGATGTCTGATCTGACCTTCCTCCGAAGGGCCTTCCGGTCAGCTCTCACACGCAGCAGTCTGCAGTTCCGAATAACCTCCTTTTCCAACTTTTCCATGTCATTCCCAAACCAAACTCTCTTTTGCCCCCTCTGTTCTAGCTCTAGGATGGCAGCTTCTCTTCTAATCTTGTAATCCCTGCAACAGAGGATGATAAAAGCCAACAGAAGTTAGGATAATGCTTTTTATTTTGTTTTGGTCTTTTTTGGTTGTTTTATAGCACATATTTTTGGTTAAAACAGAACAAGTGCTAAGGACAGAAACATCAGCTTGCATGCAGTATGGGTATGAATGTCAGGCAATTATGCCTCATAGGAACCAGCAGTGCTAACATGAAATATAACACTTTAACAGCACAAGAAGGGGATCCACTATATGACCACTTTTAATCCCAGGCAGGGAACTGGGAGAAGGATTAAAGGGAGGAGGGACGTTGCTAACTACTTAGGTTGTTCAGCCATCACAGAAGGATGGACAGCAGGATCATTGCCAAGATTTTCTAGGAAAGAGGGGGAGTTCCATCTGTTACCATGAATTTGTTAATCTGACTGTATTTTCCATTTCCTGTGAAACCTGGTTTCTATTAAGACCTTGCTTGTGAGCAGGCCAATATTACTCATTATCACAGGTGATAGGATTTTGTTTCCTGCATTTTAGTTAAGATCTGGCATTTTTCTTTTTAAAGGAGGAACCTCTTGATTGAACCTGCTCTTTTTGTTTCCAATGAAATAAGGTGGGAACTGTGACCCCTATATACAAAGGCGATGTTGCATACAAGGTTGTATTTGAGTTCTAATGATTTCTGACTTACTGTGGTATTTCGGAGGTCAAGGCAAGGGCAGCTGCTATCGATAACTCTGAAAGGCTGAAAGTCTCTTCTTCCTCACTTCCAGAGGCAGACACACATAAAAGAATCCAGACAAAGTTCCATAATTTCATAAATTCAAAATTCAACAAATCTCTGAACGCTCAGTGCCGAGTGTAGAAAGTCCTGTCTGGACCTGATTTACTCGGCCTGTCCCTAACTCTGTGGCTTACCTGGTTTTGAACTTTTTCTTTCTAGTTGTGGAGGTCATTTGCAAGCTCTGTTGCCTCTCCTCCTTTTGCTCCTCCTCTCTGTGGTGGAAGAAGGTTCGGGTTCCCATGCTGGGAAGTCAAAAACGAACTTTCTTGCTGGACTAGAATAAAACATAAAGTGGCTTTCAAATAAGACACCTTAACAGAATCTCTTGAAGTTATCATTAAGTCCTTGCTTTGCTTTGACATTCAAGGGCTGTGAATGAAAGTTCATATAATACTATCTTTTGGCATTCAAACTATGAATGGGGGTTGTTTCATGATGCTTCTGTGAAAAATTGAATCAGGTGAAGAAATAGTAAGTCTTTAAAGGCAGCTGAAGCTGTACAGAACAGTAAGTAGGCAGCATTTTGTGGGTAGATTTGTTTTCCTAGGACTGGTCTTATGCTCTAAATCTGGTGGATATTCTTCCAGGGAGTTCCATTAGATCAGACCCCCAATATAGCCTGCAGACGAATGAAGAGCATCATGAGAAGGGAGATCAGAGGGACATGGAAGATTAGGGACAAAATAAGGTATGGAACATCAGATAGTGAGATACGGAGGAAAAGTTTAGAAAATAAGCAGATTTTTAGTCTGGAAACTATATTGCAGGGATAGCTATGATGCCAAATAGCCTGTGACCTGCCACCCGGGTTGTGATCTCACCATGTTCTGACCCCGCCTGGATGTGCCAGGGATTAGATAAGGCAATGCTGCTGAACCAAACACACAGGCTGCTGTGCATAAATCACTTGGTGTCTGTGGTAGTTGGAAAATCCAAGTGGATTTTCTGGAACTAACCAGTTCCAGTTGCCATTGCCAAAACAGAGCCCTTCTTCAGCCTGTATTCCCATCTGCGTATCTAGGCTGCTGACAAGAACAGTTATAGTTCAATACTTTAAGAGGATAATGCTTTATTCAGTCCTTTGAGTGCATCCTGAGACATGAGTTGTTTCTTCTTAGGTCTTAGCAAAAGGTTGATAAACCATGGAGAGAACATAGCATTCTTCAAAACGTTAGCCTTAAAGGAGTTACTCAGTGAACAGCAGGATTTTCCCCAGAGTGACTGGAGAAGCCTTCCCAGAGAGATCCCACTCCTACAGGTGAAACACAGGGAGCAAACATCAGCGCTTTTGGCTCCCATCCATCTCCTGCATTAGCTGCTAAAGAACTAGGCTGTTGCTGCAGCCTCTCCTCTGGGAATAAGCAGCATGCTGCTTTTAGGCACTGACTAATAAGTGGGCATTAAGCAAAAGTAAATTTTAAAAGTGTATATCTCTTCTTATCTCATTCTGTCCAGTAATTGGTTCAGAAATGTACAGCACAATCCTTAAACTGTTCAGATTTTCAAGTCCTAAGAGCTTAGGTTACTTTATAAAAACAGCTTTGGAAATGTAATTGTTGCTGAATGATATTTGTTCAAACATACTTGTAAATCTTTCCCTAGCTCATGTTCCATTATTGAAATTTTCCCTCGGCAAATTTTGCACCTGGATTTTAGTTTTACTGCTTTCTAATCCTAAAATGGTAAAAAATACAAACCCCTCAGCTTTTACTAGTAGTACAGTTTTCTGTTAATGTAAACAAATTTCTTAAAAAACTGTCCATGGAAAAGCACAGTTGTGTGGAAAAGCAGAGTTGTTGTGGTAAATGCAAAATATCCCAAAATGCAAATGAAAATACAGAATTATCACAATAATATTTCCTCAGTAGACGTTAACTTTGGAAGAAACAAAGAAATGTTGGCAAGTACAAGAAAGAGAAAATAAAACAAACAGGCTTTTATGGAAAAAAAATCTTTGTAATTTCACAGAATACTACTCTATTCAGGACTATTTCAGCTGCAGAATGACTACTGGGCATCAGATCTTTGTTTCCATTTTCATGAACAGTTACCGATCCAGGTTAATTTTTGCTATATAATGTTTTTTATTTTACCCTGGAAATTTTTCAGTGCTTTATAATCTGGTGTTTATTGTAAAGATACAGAGTTCTGATCTGCTAAAACCTACACGCTTCAATCCAAGTGTATATTTTTTTTCTAAACAGACCAGTAAACCAGAATAGATTCTTTTGAGAAAACATGAAGTAAACCAGTATTTTCATAAGAACAACACTGGAAAAACAGTAATGACACTTTAAAGCAGATACAATCACGAAGCACAGTCTATCTCTGAAGTGCAATTCAAATAAAATGATCATACAAAATAACCAATGCTGCTATGAAGATCTTATAAAATCTTACTATAAACAGTAGTTTATTTACAGATAAACCAAACTCACCCTGTGAAGGCTACAGTGAGAGTGCCTGTCCTCATGAAAGAGACGGGACAAAGGAGTGTTTCCTTCTCCCTGTTGATGAGACTAAGAATGACTCTCCCCAAAAGAATGTTCCCCATGTTTGAGTGCCCATCCTGGAGTCTTAAATATAGCATCCTACCATGCCATCGCAATGACAATGGGGAGACCCATGCAGGGGTTACGCAGTTGGAGCTGTTTACTGCAGTGGCAAATAATCACAAACTCTTTTTCAGATTGGGCAAAATATTGCCTTTGCCAAATGATATAAGGAAAGACAGGTGCCTCCAAAATTCAGGCATCAGAGTATTGGATTATGCTCTGCTCATTTAGGGTAGAAGCTCACAAAGCATCTAAAATGAATTATGAATGTTTTAATCTCCTCCAGGAATTTCCCTTGGGTTAACATTGCCATTGCTGCATAATGGAGCGAAATCATTTACTTTGACATCGCTTTAGTGAATGCCAACTCCAGCCAAATTATGTCAGTGTATAATTAGATCAGGAGCTAACAGCAGCTCTTATGTTTTGGTTGGCTGCGACTATTACACTTTCCTTATTACAAGCAACTGAAGGCTTGCTGCCGCAATAGCGGGTGAACTTCCATATCCAGCTGCCCATGGTGGTATCTAAGAGTCTGGGGTAAGGTACAAGAACAGAGACTGCTGGTTTTCCATTTATTTGAGATAGGCTTGCAGCTTCAGCATTCAGGATAAACCCTTCCCAGTAATGTAAGAAGCGGGTGATATTTTTTGTGGTGTCAGCAGGGGAAATGAAGGTTTGAAAGCAGTGAAGCTCTGAGGCTGCCATACCAGTTTGTGAGCCAGATGTTTTCCAGCTACATTTTATTAGATGAGGAGTCAGCGCATCAGTATTGGGCTTCTCGCAGCCGCTAGAAGTCTGTAAAGAGGATATGTAAGAACATAAAATTGCCATACTGGATGAAGCTGAAGGTCTGTCCAGCCCAGTATCCTGTCTCTTGAGTGTGGCCTGTAGCTTTTCCTGAGCTGGACACAATGCTTTATTGTCGCTAATAGTCCTATCCCTGTTAAATTGCCTAGTTCCTTTTTGAACACTTCATGATTCTGGCCTCCACAAGGCCATGTGGAAATGAATTCCACTATCAAATTTGGCACAGTTTGAGTCACCCTGCCCGTGTCAGTAGGTTCCATTTCTAAGAACCTTTGTTCGCTTCACCATCCAAATAAAACAAAGCTGAAACCCAGCAGGATCAGCACTAGAACTACAAGGACTTCTGTGTGTGAAGTTTATTTAGTGGCTGTGTTTCAGACATTCCTAAGAAAGCAATAAACAGGTACTACTGGGCAGGCATGACTAAATGCGTTTTGGCATAAGCTGAGCTGTCAAAGTGAAGGAACACTTTTCTTCCACTGGTTTTGAACCATTGCATGATCACTTGAATGCTTTCCTGAATTTTGTATTATGAGAAGTAATGAGTAACTATCATCTACTCTGCTTAGTATTAATAACTTCATTCACCTTTGTCATATCAACCCTCTGTTGTATGTTTTAAGGAGAAGCATCTTAACTTATGCTCTCCTCATATGGATGCTGTTTCAAACCTCTGACCACTTTTGTCACCTTTTTCTTACAAAATCTCTTATAATCATGTCTCACAGCTCTCATTATCTCAGCCTGAGAAGAGAGAAGATATACATGGACATTTTAAATCCTCTGAACAAGGACATGTAAGGCCACTGGTTAGCACCGTGATCCAGCTGCTGTGCAAGTTCTTTCACGTGGTTCTGCTGCATCATACCTCCCCATCACTAACAAACAGCCATGTTGTTAGGCCAATGTGATGCCAGAGCTAAGATATAAAATCTATTTTGTCAGGGTCCCTAATACTTTCAGAGCTGCCTCTCAACTCTGCTTCATTCTGTCTCCAGAATTTGGAGCTTTTAATTTGTTCCTTGAGTAAGATTGTCCTCAAAGAACATGTTAAAAAATCATCGGTGATTTTTTATAGTCTTCAAGCAGGGCACCTTTCAATGCCAAAACCAATAACGAGCAAATAACGAGGGAGAACGTGAGCCTCTGCCTGCAGCAATGTGTTCATCCCTGTGCAAGGATCCCTGGTGAGCTATGAGCAGGGCTGCTGGTGTGGGGAGTGGCTAAGTGACAGCCCCCAGATTTAGCTGAGAAGACAAAGAGTAATACTTTGCTATAGGGTTACAGCTGCCACCTGCTATGCTGGTATCCTTGTGACAACTGGAACTGCAGTGCTCACCTGTCATCGTCGTGACATCTGCCTAGGGATAAGCATGGTCTTTGTGGCAAGGCACTTCTAGTTTTTATTATCTAGAGCTACCAAAACTGTTATCTGGAAAAGTCAAGATAAATGAGGAACAGTCTGTTGTTAGATACAGATGGCTTGCATGGGAAGACCTTTGAAACAATGTTGAAATCCTGCTCTATATCTGAAAATGTCCTTACACAGAATGAGAATGAGATAATTGGATCCTACTGTAGCTGTTTGCTGGGATGCGTTTTGAAACAAACAAGGCTATTGATTTGATTATGAAAAGCAACGAAGCGGAAGGCAATAAGGTCAGCACATGTTGATGGGGGATGGATGAGCACTTTCCTTGCACAGCTACAATAAAGCTCAGTAGCGTCAACATCTCTTTCCAAGCTTTTCTGAAGAGAAATAGTTTTAGAAGGGATGATCTTCCTGTTAAATTTAAGAGGTGACTCATGAGAAAAGAATCGATCTCCTCCTGCTTAGTATATCAAGGCCTAAAAGATAAATATTGACTTAGCCATGATCAGAGCAGCAAGCTGAGAATATTGCTGTCAATCACCTCCTTAAGGCATGGCTTACAGAGTCTCTCTCTTGACTGCGTTCCCTGTTCATTACAGTTGCTGCTGTTAGGGGTAGAACAGACGAGGATAGGATGGGGCAATAGCTGGGTTGTAAGCCTTTAAGATAATTCCTGCCATATGCAGCCTTTGAGAGTAGTCAGAGACAATGTAGCTGTTAAGGTATTTAAGGTGCCTAAAGAAGAGATTGACAATCCCAGCTGTGGGACACTTTGCATCTTTAGGGACCTACAGCCATTCTAACAATCTTGGTCCTAGGCTTTCTGCGCCTCAGTTCCCATCTCGCCTCCTGGGGCACCAAGATGATACATTTATTAAGGGCTGGACATGATCAGACCCTGTGGCAGGGGGTCTGCAGGGGATTTGAAAAGGCTTTTAAATAGGAAATGTATTTTTAGCAGCATCTTCAAATGCTCTCCTAAGGCCCCCTTCCCTTCTGCACTACGCTGCCCATACTGACCCTGTGCTGAGGGTTGTGTTTCACAACATGAGCCAAAATGTTGACATTGTGGCATTTGTTTATTCCCTGAGTAGCATCACTGGGAATGTTGTTGATATAAGATATGCAGCCCACAGGCAACTCTGAATAAGGTAATCAGCATCACTGGCTTGAAATGCAGCCTCTCCACGGGGGGAGTTAGTGGGGCAGAATGTTACCTTGCGGTCTCGCGCTCCTTGGAAACAACACAGCTGGGCTGCTGCAACTTCTATGACTGCAGTGTTTCTGTGTGTATTGTTTTTGATGGTATAGTTTGGACACAGAGTACATGAAACAGCTCAGACGACATTCCACAAAACCTTTGATACTGAATGGCATGAAGTAAAGCTAGCACAATGGAAATGTCCTTCCGCATTGCTGCCCAGAGCGTGCACATATTCATACCTTTCATACCCTGTGCCATGACACCTCTTCACCACATCTGGCATTTTGACCTTTTGGCCTCCTATGACGCGGCCATAGTGCTTTGTTCATTATTGATGCTGGAGTTAGGAGCTGAACCTTCACTTGTAAAGTTTCTAAGACTATTCCTTTAATCCTGGGCTGAATCATCAAACCCATTTACTTCATAAGGCTACACTTTATCTGCAAAATCACACCAAAGCAAGTGGAATTTCGCCTTTAGCCTCAGCTTCCCTGAACTGAGAAAACACCGAAGTGCGCTCATGGTGAGAACAGCTGAGTTTTGCTTCTAGTCAGCCTTTCGCTGGCAGAGCTCTTCAAGTGAGTAGTTCCCCATACCATTCAAAGCCTTGCTTATTCCTGTAAATGGTTTCAGTTCTCCTCTAAAACTGATGTCATCAGACACTCACACGTTTTCACCACACCAGTGGAAGTCAACAGGCTGAACTATGCTTTCCTCTTAATGAAAAATAATTGCCTCCTCTGTCCCCCGAATAAATACCATTTAGCTTGGTTTTGGTAAAGGTGCAGTGCTAGAGGAATTTGGCTCTCGGTTTATATTGGTTTTGGTTCGTTCCAGCCCTGGAGGTGGGTGTGCTGCTAACAGGAGCGGAGGAGGGCTCTGCAATCGTAGACTCCTCTCTGTCGTGCAAATGAAGCATGTTCCTCATCGACAGTGCCAGTGACGGGTGGGAGGAAGCAGCTCAAAAACCTCCCTAGTCTCCTTCGTAGATTACTGAGTGCATGAATTGAGATTAGTGTAAATTGAGATTGAGGTCTGAACTGAGATTAGTGTAAATCCTCACATTCCTGCCTACGTGGAATGTGATCTTAGCTGCTTCGTCCCTGGGGATTTCAAGGGAAGAAGAGAATGTGTGACTATTTCAGAGAAAGAAATGAGCAGCAGCTGAGAAATATGTCAGAACTGGGTCAAGACTGCGTTAATCTGTTGCAGAGATGAAAAAGGCTTTATCTTTCTACAGGCATTAAAGAGCACAGCAGGATAGGGGACAGGTAGTTTCACAGAACTGCTGCATCAGGGCTATTACCACAGTTTCAATGACTGCTTTAAAGGCAGAGTCCATTTCATGGAAGTAGTCTATTGTTTCGCACGAATCGTATATCCAAGGGTAGAACACCAATATATATTTGATTCTTTTACTGTACCATGATACATTTAATTCTTTTAGGTTTGCATACATCTGCACCTGAATTTCTTCAAAGGGTGGATATATCTTGGACCTGGATCTTTGGTGTTGATAAAGAGCAAATACAGTTTCTCTTGTGAATTTTGCTAAATTTTCAGTAAACTGAATCTGGAATTTGAACTTGAATCTTAACTTAGCTTTTAAAATAGTCCAATTCATAATAAATTTGAAGAATATGCAAGAAATAAAGGCCTATTATTTAAGTGCAAAGATACAGTATTGCAGCATACCAAGAAGTAATTATATCAGTAAAGGTACCTATCTCCATGATAGAACAATAGTGGAAGCAGTCTGACAACTCTGTGCCATGTTAATACATCCAAGATTAGCAATGTTTATTTGCATTGCACTGTTTGCAGGGTAGGCTACTATTTAATGCAAGCAAACATAATCTGAATTTTAATATCATTAAATCATCCTAATAAAATTCTGTGTTTTCATCCTGATCCCACAGTACTTTTAAGTCCAAATCTTTGAACAGCTTAGTGAGAGGAGTGCCATTGTCCCAGTCTGAGATAGTGTCTTGGGACACAACATTATTCAGTTTTGTGCAGCTTAGCTCCTTCGCTGCTGTTAACATTTCTGTTTCTTGAGTCTCTGGGAACTGCAATTTATTTGCAGAATATGAGAATGAATCTGGCAACATCCACCGCTCTGTGTTGTTCTCTCCAGGGAAGCTGTTACCAGTACTGACTGAGAAAAGGAGGGTTGCTGATGACAGTGATTCATTCTCCGGAGCATAGTCTGTGTCAACTTTCGCTGAAGACCATAAGAGTGGCAGTTCTGCTGTCTGTTGTCTATAACACCCTCCTTGTTCCAGCAAAGGCAGTGACAGCTGGGATACATGCACTTTACTTTCCATCCCATCAGTCTGCAACAGCAGTTGCTGTATTTGCTCAGGGCTCCCCTGTAAGAGAACTGACTCTCTTGTGTCACTGCTGTTCCACAATGCCAAGTTTGTCTTCTGTTCTTTGTAATTCCAATGGTTGTAGCTCTTGCCCAGCATCTGGGTTATGAGCTTTCCACCAACAAAACTGTCTGGAGAAACTTCCTTTAGCATTTGGTTTGGCTGCAAATTCTTCTTGTCAACATGGTCCGTACCTTTGACACACATGCCATAGGTTAGGGGCAGAATTTTGCTGGATGCAGCAGTAGGAATGCTTTGCTCAACTATTTGAGGAGCGTAACCAGTAGGAGCTGTGCTTGCCGAGCAGGGCGGCTGAGTGGGCAGCTGGAATGTCGGTACATCTGTCTGTTGCTGATAGGCAGTTTCTGGTGGACAGAAAGACCATGATGGCTCCCGTGCTCTGTCCAAATGTTGGCTGATCTGTGGTAACTGCACTTCAGGGATGAGAAGTGAAGGCTTGGTTAAATTAACGGGCTTTATAATATGTTCCACTGTCAGTGTAAGAGGCTGGAACGATGAAATCCCTCTGAAGTCCTGTTGAAGTAGATAGACAAACGTGAATTAATAACATGAAGCTGTGACTTTGAAGTTTTGCTTTATATTCTTTAAAATTTTCTTTGGAGAAATATCAGTAAAAGCCAGTAACAACCACCAGGGATCTGCTCTGTTGACAGAAGACCTCTGGGTATTTTCCTGGCAAATGACCCTTCAAAGGAATACAGATGTCTCTCATTATGCATCAGGGCAACTGTGCAATCCTAAAATATGTAAATCAAATTGCCAGTGGGTCATTTAAAAATTGGAAACCAAAATCTTAAAAAACTTTTGACAATTTTAGAAGAAAGGGAATGTCTGAGGGTCTGTGATGTTGAGAGCTTTTCTAACATATTAGTATAGAGCCCTGCTCTCCTCTAGGGACAATATACACAGTTTATTTCCTTTAATAGAATAACCAAGATTCTTCAAATCTGCAGGCATCTTTGCTGTCTTACTTTACAACTCCCTGTAACAAATTTTCTCTACCTGTGGCAGGATGACCAGATTTAAACTGCCAGTAGTCTGCAATGATTGCCTAGACAATACTCTTGTCTGCTGATTCGTCCTCCTCAATTAGCAATGCTATTTAGGTGCATGCACACAGTCCAGAGCATTTTAAAGATTTGCTGCAATGTCTTAGGAACACTTACCAAAGACATAGGCTGTGCACTGTGTTTCTTGACGTATTTATAGATCACATAGCTAATTGCAGCAAACACCAGTCCAGCACAGAATGCGAGTCCCACGAAACAGTAGAGAAGCCATGTGTTGTCTGGTTAGTGGGGAAGAGAACAAGCGGAGAGTGTAGCTTCAGCGAGTTGGATTAGAAAAACTGCATGGGATTAGCTAAATTATATTATAGGTCTAGTCTCATAGGACTAGATTTTTAAATCAGGAAAGTCAGTATTGCTTCAATATCTTTAGCAAGACTATGTTATTTTATACTGGCTGAAACTCAGTCTTTCTTGTGTATCCAATATCCCAGCTGGACTTTTAAATGAGCAGAGTTAACAGCCTCACCTGCTAGTGTTTTAACCCGAAATACTTGAGCTTTGCTGCTTCTCTGGAGGAGATGTATGTATACCGTTCCGTTATATTCAGTGTCTGGGTCCAAGTTGAAAACTTCAAATTCTTTGTTGTGGTCATTCTTTGTCCACTATTTAAAATAAAGGCAAATTCTGTATTTTAGAAAAATTTAATGCATACAAATTCTTCACATCAGATTGCAAAATTCAGCATAAAATTTTATTTACTAATAAGGTGTTATAGGACTATAATAATTCTGTATATATGGAATTCTAAATATATAATTTGCTTTCTACTGTTTCTATAATTAATTTTTGCATTTCCGTTCCTTAGGACTTGAACGAATTAAGTCATTCTCTTTTTTTAGTCACCAGCGATTTTACTTTTTGCTACTTATATGGTACCCTGGGAAACTCCAGTTTCTTTTCCAGAATTTTAGAGGAATGCTTAAAGTTCCTCTTGTCTACTGAGAGTCAAAGACTCTGAGACTTTCCCTTGTACATCAGAAATCTCATCCATCATGTATAAGCTCTGAGGTCCTTCTCCATCTTATGCAAAATGTGATTCACAAAAGTCAGTGGCTAGTGGCCTGAGGTTGTGCTTTACCTTTTGGTGTGTCCTTTGGTTGAATATTGTTAAGTGATAATCAACAGCACTAAATTTGCTATAAATGTCTTCTATGGTTAGCTGGCGGTCATCCTCACCTCTCAGTGGAGTATAGGGGGGCCGTATAAGAAACTTTATGGACCGTACATAAGGAATATACTCCACTTCTGGTGCTCCAATAATGGCTAGAAAAGACAGAACAGGAAGTGTCAGTTGTTAAGATTAAAGCTGATACATTGTCAGATCATCTTATACACACACCCCAGACTCACTGTAAATTATTACTTCTGTTTATATACAAAAAAGTATTTGAGCCATATTTCACTGCACATAGGAAAAATCAAGCAACTGGAGACAGTGTCTTCCCTCAGGGTTCTGCCACCTTTAGGCAGTGTTTGTCCCTAGAAATTCTCACTGCTTCCATGTTGCTTCGCTGTCCTGCACAGGGACATCCTCCTTCGTGCGTATGTGATCAGTGTGAAATCCCACCACAGGGCACTCAGTTAACAGCTACCTAAATTCCTATTCCCATCCTACATCAGATTCTGTCTTTAGAGTAGTTCAGCTCTTTTGTATCTATGCTTATCTTCAATGGAAGGCATATGCGATACCCAGCATTTAAACAGAAGTTTAACCCAATCTATAACAGCATATTTAAAAGCAGCATTCAGTATTCCTCCAAGGCCATGTAGCTTGGAAACATCAAACTGAAAAGAATGGCTCTGGGGGATAGGATCACCTCACCGTGGGTGCTAATGCTCATGCTGCAATGAAAAGTGACCGTTCAATGATCAAAACAACTTATGGCTCTTTCATAGCTTATTCCATGCACAGATCTGAAGTCTTTTCATAACCATTGACTGCTAATGCCACCTTGAATTATTGACAAATATGCAGTGGGAAAATTTCCGTCACAGAGCCAATAAGAGAATTGCCAAAGGCTATGTTGTATGTCTGCGGTAGAGCTCATTTAGGGGTTGGGAACATTAAATATCCATTGGTCTGGTTGCTTATCCTGATTTTCGGGAGTTCACATTTCATAGCTTCTATGACTGTATTACTGGCTGTCCTCAGGTTGCCTATCATGTCTCTTACTAGTTTCCTTCTGCCTCTCGTCAGCCTTAATAGCAGTTCTTCCTTCAAGGACATCGGGCTTTTCCTTTTCTCCTCTAATCCCACTTTGGTGTTGGACCTCAGGGAAGGCCCTGCCCATTTGCTCATTTGGCTCCCTGCCCCATAACAAGCCGCCTTCGGGCCTTCACTCCCTTCCTATCAAGCACAGAGTCTTGCAATACTGAAATTAGAGGAAATGCTGTCCTAAACATCAGTGAGACTTGGAATGAATCCCTAGCAACCAGGAATTACTAGATTTCAGCAGCGGTACGTACTCTCTTTTCTGGGTTCAAATCTTTCTGAGCACACCCAGTTGGAGGAGCAGTAGTTCTGGCCAGTGGCCCTCACCCTGGCGTAGTAATGCTCTGTGAAGTTTTCTGTTTCACGAGTGAGATTGCAGAAAGGCTGCGTGATACTCTGGCACTCACGCTTGTTAAGCCAGGATTTTTCTCCATACCTTAGGACAAAAAAAGCTTTTAGTCTGTTTGGTAGAACAGATGCAATGCAACCCTTCTCCAGAATGATCCAAACCGGCTGTTTTGCCAACTCTTAGTAGCTTTTAAATTCATTATTGCAATTAGCAAGTGGCAGGGAATGTAATGGCAGAGAAACTTCCCCTGGACTGCAGCCCTTAATCCGTTCCAGTTGATGGCTTCTGTGTGGATATCGCCTTGAGGAAGTGCAGCTTATTTCAAGGCACACACAGGAGTGTCCTGCAAGTCAGCGACTCCGGGGTTCTTTGCCCAGCTCTGACACCGAATGATCACGTGCAAGTTCACTGCAGAGTTTGCAGACTTACCCAAAGGCAACAAAACTATTGTGTAGCATTGGTTTGATTTCTCTTAGCTCTAGTGACTGAACCAGAGGAAGACAATTGCTATTACCTGTATTTACAGGTGAGGAAACTACAGAATAGAGAGAAGGAAGTTGCTGAAGGCAAAGAGTAACTCAGTAATGGAGTAAAGCTGGCAACCCAAGATGGAAACGTATTTGCTTAACTGAGCACCATCTACCAGCTTAAATAATTCTGTCTTTTATTGAGTTCTTGTCTAAGCAGAACCATTTCCGTAACAGTAAAACAGGCGGCAGAAACAGCAAAATCTACTTTTCTTTCTTGGCCCTTCTCTCTCTGAGAACAGTAGCCCTAAGAAAACAGAACTCCAAAAAGAAGCAAACTTCACATACTGTTTATATTGGACATCGAATACAGTGCCAGGGGGAGTATCTGCTTCAGTTTCCCATGTCAGGATGTTCTCAAAGTTTGTAGAAGAAAATGCTGCACGTTTCAGACATGATGACCTCTCTGTAGTCACAATGCCTAGGGGAGCAAAGAAACTAGTATTAAAATGCATATTCTGGCGTCTCAGCCCTCAGATGAATATGAGTCCAATGCTGCTCAGCCTATTAGTGAACAGAAATATCTGGCACGCCAATTCCAGTTTGCTAGGGATGGGCTGCAAAGCAGAAGCTTGAACAGAACAGGAATTCAAACCGTGGACGTATCACTGTATACGCCTTGCAGATTGTTGACTCATCCCAAAGAAATGTAAGTAAGTCAGGAATTTTTACAAGAAAGACTTCAAAAACTCAGAGTCTGAAAGAGAATCTTTGAGTTCCTTATCAGGTTTCTTTTAAAGCAGTTAAATGACTGGAAAACTAAGAACAACAACCTGTTTTCACGGCTAGATTCATGTCTATGAATGTCTGCTTTCGGCCCATACTCAGGGCAGTAATATGCTGAGATCAGTTTCACATCATTGAAGATGTGACTGCCATTAACCTCTCATGCTCCATGTTTTATTGGATGGAGGCTGCCTGTACAGAGCGACACACAAAGACCTCATGCCTGGACTCTGATCTGGGTGTGCCAGGGTGAAGGCAAACAACTCAGCTCCCTGCTCTCTGAGCCCTGTGCCTCCTCCCCACAGAGGATGGGTTCTGACTTTGATAAGCAGAAATGTCACTTGCCCCTGACAAACATGCCCCCGGTCTGAGCTGCCTCTGTAGAGCAGAATACCACTGTGATCCACCTGCAGCAAACTGCGTATGAGCAGGCGTTGCAGGAGAGTGTTCTAGAGACTTGGCTCTCTCCTGTCATGGGAATACACAGTGCAAAATTTTCTCAAGGCTGATTCACAAGACCTTCTAACTTGGAGAGTAACCTTCAAAATTGATAAGCTCTGTAAATTCGAATTATAGACACATCCTCAAAGACAGATAATTTATACATTACTCAACTCTTGGTTTGCAGTATTGATAGACACCTTGGACTTGTGTGGGCTTCAGCCTGCACTTGCTGAAAATGAACAGTCCCATAATGGTGCTTGTATGAACACTCAAAATCAATGCCCCCCCCCCCCCAAAAAAAAAAAAGGTATGATAAGTAAGTAAAAGTTTTACAGATGGGAAAACTGAAGACCAGAATGGGGGTCACTTGGACAAGATCACATTATGCAGTTGTGGTAGAGCAGGGACTAAACCACACCAGTTCCTGGATCCTCACTCCAAACTTTCCCTCCAGCAGCCTCCCTGGAGGAGAACTGAGTGTCAGCAGTTTAAACTAGCGTGCTTTATAGGAGGAGAATTAGGCATAAAGACATAGATCAAGTTCTCAGTCTTGATGCATATGGCATTTTGGCAGGGAAGCAACACAGAAATGGATTGCAGTCTAGTCCAAATTTTGTCCTGACCTCATCTGCAGTTCAACACTTGCATCTGCTCATGCACGGCTCAGCACAGTCTTCCTGAGGAGGCAGAAATGCAGCAGTCAGTGGGTTTCCCTGTCTGAGCTGAAAACTGAGTCACCAATACTCATATCAGAAGTAGGAAATCTCCGTCTTCCTACATTTATCCATACTAAAACACAGTTACGCAAAGCAGTGTAACGCAACTACAGTCAAGTGTGGGCAGGGAAAAACCGGGATATTTCACAGTGTGAAAGTCCCTCTGTGTTAGAAGTTTCTGAAGGCGCCTTCCCTACAGTATAAGATCATGGACACAAGAGCAGATGAATTATAAAGTTGCTTGCTGAAAAGTTGGCATTTGAAAATGTAGCAAGTTTATCCTTGATTCACCCAGGAGTGAGTTTGCCACATCTGGAGTAGGTTTAAATGGCTTTTAGGGACATATTATTTGTTTGTACCTCTTTTAAAACCAGGGCTGTTCTTGTATTCATTTGTGTCTCCGCTTAAGACACAGGGGGACTGATCCAAAGCCCCTTGAAGTCAATGAATGTCCTTTACTCCTGTAGGATTTGAGTTGTAACACATCAGTGGCAAACGCTTTGAAGTGAAGGAATCTTTTCTTCTCCCTACTAATCCTTAAAGCACTGAGCACACCAACAGTACTTTGAAAATATTAAAGGGAGAGAGCAACACAGAAGAGAGCTTTTGAACAACCTCAGACAACAGCTCATTCTTTAGGTCTTTTTTCAGTAAACATGATTGAACTACCTCCCATACTACAGGATCGAACAGAAACAACCACTATCAGTGATAGGAAAGGAGAAGTCAGGACTTACCGACCACTGAAAATACAGCCAAGACGATCAGAAATTGCTTCATGAATAACTATGCAAGCTGGGCTGGGAGAGCAGACAGTTGATCCTGTGTGCAGGTGAATCACCTTTTACAAGAGCTAAATTCTTGTTTGTGACGGCAGGTTGGATTTCTTGCCCAGTAACAGGCTGCGGAGCTACTATCCCACCCACATTCGGATCTGAGATCACCAACTAAAGATCTGTGCGCATGTGTAAGAGAGAATGTGAGAGTGACAACAGGAGCACCTCTCCCCTTCTGAGTATGCACACCTAACTGTACAAAGGTACACAAGCCAGAGGCTTAGAAAATCCCCAGCTTTTGAAAGAGAGCCAAATACTATTTTGCTGATAGAGAGCTTCCTGCCTGAAAGCCCTCACTGAGGTTTCTTCATTTTGGGGCTTGCTTTTCTGGTCAGGTAACTTTGAGTTGTTAAAACTCTAGAAATTAAAACTAGTGCTGTGCACCAAGTTGGTTTTATAACTGCTGCAAGCAAGACACCTATTTCCTTTAGAAATACCTTTGAATACTTTCTTAAAATGAAAGTCAGCCAGATGACTAGTTTTTAAGCTCTTCTATTGTTCATACTGGGCATGGATGGGAGCCAAATGCATACTGGGCAGAGCACAAGCTCCTCAAGTCTGCCATGGCTCTGCACTACCAGGCGGCTGCAGAGGTTCGCTCGTTTGATGTAGAAAGGACGTAGCCTTTCCGTAGGAGGAGCATGTGCTGTCCCATGGCTTTTCTCAGAGGCCGCTGTAGACCTACAGTTTATTTTTGTGGCTGCTTACAATATAAGGTTCTGTTCTGAGTATCATGAATGCCATATGGTAAGAACTGGGAGTTTGTATGAAATCTAAACACAAAAGAGATACAGTTCCTTTTCCATAGCATTCTTAGTTTTTTAGGGTGTTGTTAAGTTACATTTTCAGGCTTTTCTCAGAAGAGGGAGAGACATTTCCTTCTCTGGTCAAAAGTGAAAACTAACTGCCTGCCTTCAGGAGATGTGGATGTAGAACCACCAGATGTGTATAACATCTGAAGAACTGGTACAGCTGTATGCTGCTTATTTTACCTGAGATGTCCTAAGCAGAGAAAGCGTCACACATATAACCTGCATTTGAGGCTTAGGAAACTCCCTTAGCCACTGCTTTTGAATTTTTATAGTATAGCTATTCCCTTGACACAGACTGGATAACCTCCCTGGCTTATTTCTCTGGCTTACGTTATCCTATGGTCATAACTGTTCACAAAATGGGGAAGTCTCATCCTCAGTCCTCAGTTTTGCCTAGGACTAACTGGACCATTGCATAAAGCTGGGGTTCCACCAAAGCAAAACCAACTGGACTGTCCTTCTGAGCAATGAGAACCATTCAAATTGTGATCGCTTCAGCCCTAAAAAAGCTTTAACAGAAATATCTGCCCTAAACCACATCAGACAACTGTGTATTAGACAAATTCTTTATGAGCAGTGCTGTTATATTGTCTAAAGCCTATTTAAAGTGCCTACATGCTAGAATTTTTTCTTATTATTACAAGCGAGTCCCATAAGCAACATCATACCTGTAGCCAGTTTAATCAAAGTACAAACCATGTGTGCTTCTGAAGCTGAAAGCATGCTACTTTCACTATTCTATACTTGTGGCCAAATATGTGATAGAAATTATTACCCTTTCTGCTTATCTCTTAATCTCATGGATTTTCTGTTCCTGAAGTTGTTTCTACTCCCTGCCCTGCTTCGATATTAACAAGGCTGTATGCTTCAAACCATGCCACTGATGCATCACTGTCATTTTGTCTTTCTCATCTCACTTGGACAAATGCAGAAGCCTCACAGGCTTATTAAACAAGACACACCTATCCACAAGTATGGCCTACATCTAATTAAGTACAACTCTTTGTTAGGGTGTTTCCTGAATAGCTTGCTCAAGTATTTCCATTTTTTTCCTTCCCTCACGTCACTGCCTCATGCTTCTGCTGTGTGATGACCCATGATGGGGCAGAGGTGAGGGAAATTGTAGTGCACCTGAGACTTATGTTTTGAGAATATAACTTAAAACATTATTTCTGCCCTTATTTCTAGAGAGATGTTACCTTTTGAATAGCCCAGGAAACACCTCTCTGAATCTTTAGGTACCTGAAGATCTCCAAAAGTCTGGTTCCAAGTTTAAAATTAAACACTTAGCTTTCAACTTCTAAACTGTAGAGCCTGAGCCTATGTCAGAAGTTAGCTCCTAAGGAAAAAAACAGACTGGGAGGTTCATAACACAGATTTTCCATGGAACTCTGCTTATAAGTTGGCACAGCTGGGGAAAGAGGAGAAAAATCTTGCGTGCCAGAGATTTGTGAAGATAGTAGATTAAGGCCACAAAGACCAAGGTAGTTATCTCCTCTGAGCTGCTGCAGGGCTCAGGCTGCAGAGCCCCACTCTGGGAGGACTGCATGAAGCCTAGTGACTGCTGATCCAGGGATGTAGGAGATTTGATTCCAGCTCTTGCGCTTATCCAGTAGTTGAGCAATGTCCAGGTTTTTTGGTTGACTGGGTCATGCCTCTTCCAATGAGAGGGGAGGGCTGCTTTTCTCATTACACAGCTACAACTGTTAAGTAAGGTGTAAGATACAGACCGATTGCTCTGGAAGAGGGAGCACTGTGCTCTGGCCATCCCTGACTCTTTTGCCGTGGAAAGCAAGTCTCAAGCCCTGGTGAAAGAAAACATGGAGGAGTGGGGTGCTGCCTCCACCAGTACAGTTCACCTGGCCTGCAGCCTTTCCCCCAGCTTCCATCCTGAGAAAAGCTGGACAAGACAAAGAAGTGATCCCAGGCCATGTTTGCAGAGCTGTGACATGTCAAAATAGTTTTGTAGAGGTTACACAACTTCAGAGCTTCCTGTAACTCAAAGCCTGGGGGTTTTTCCTTGATTGCACAAGAAAATGGGTGGTGATTGTATTTGGATGATCTGTGTCTTTTTAAATGAACAGGATGGATTACAATGCAGGATGTACCTAAGGACACTTTGCGGAGGACAGGTAAGAAAAAAAAGAAAAATTCTAGTTGATTAATCTGTTCTGCCAGCTCCCCTTTTTACTTTAATTCGGGACCTTAATTAGTACATCTTGCTTTCCTCTTTCAAAGCAGTTCCCAACCCCTCCTATTACCCCCTACCTCCTTCTGCTGTTGTTCTCCTGATTCTCTGAAGATGTCAACTTCGATACCCTCCATCAACACCCTTCCCTCATCTGAGACAACTCTCTCTGAATGCAGAGAATGGCTATTGTGTGTCTCCCTCTTTCTTTTAATGCTTTGCTTTTCTGCGTGTCCTTTTACAGGAATAAAATGGGAGAGTATGTTTCTGTGAGATGTGAAGAATGCAAATTAAAAATACACTGAAAAGGTCAGTATTGACCAGTGAAGAGAGGCCTTGTCTCTCCTGCGCCTTTTGCTGGTGGACTTCTGATTTGATTCTTTGCTCAGAGAGATGGTCACAGTCCTGGTCTTTGAGTGACCCAGAGGGAGACCTGGCTGGGAAGTCTCAGGATTCCACTCAAACCAAAGCATTAGGAATGGGAAGCCCATGACTGAGTCCTGTTTTAAAATGTAATGTTTTTCAGGATGAGCTGCAGTCACCCTTTGTAGTTCTGGGAAACATAAAAACACACACACATGGAGTTATATATCAAAATATTATTGCCTCTGCGTAAAGCAGCTCTCAGACATTCTGCACAGCAGGGGGAATTTCAGCATCAGTAAGTATATTTGTATAAAACCAAAAATAAATAAACAAACAAACGTGCTGCAGGTTTATCACTTTGACTGCGGTGCACTCTGTTGCAACACAGAAGGTGATCTCTGTAGGTTGAGGTGGAGATCTTTTCATCCCACAAAAAGCAAAGGTTGTTAAATGTCTCTGTAAGGTACTTCCAGTCAAGCAGGGGTGCAGTTTTGCAGTTACAGAGAAGCAAATGTAACGTTAGCAGTTCATCCTGGCTCAAAATCAACATGCAGGCACAACACTCTGTGTTTTCAGAACCCAGGTGATGTTTTCACACAGGTCTGGGTTGTGTTTTTGCTGTCTCAGAGGTGGTTTTGCCTTTCATAACTCACATGGAAGAGGTAACTTGCTCTGAAGTCTCAAGTGAACACGAGGCACTGCATGTTTGCTGTGTGATACCGACATGATATATCACTGCACGCCTCACCCCTGGCTGGGTTCAAATAGTGTGCCTCATACCAGAGCCTTAACACCTTATTACAGGTGTACTTGTATGGAGGGATGGTGAACGTACATTAGTTACTTAGCAGTAAAAATACACCTTTTGCCTCGATAGGCCAGACATCAGTAGAAAAAACTCTGTCTAGGTGAATAAATACAAAAAGCACCACTATCAGTTATTTGTCCTTGTTCTTGTTTAGGTATCCTTGCCTGGATATCTGGAGCTCTCTAGCATTTTCCAGCCACGTCGCAGAACTGCTAGGGTACTCTAGCTCCTTCCCATGTAATGTGTGTGCTCATAGCCTTTGAATTTAAACTTTTGATCGTATTTTTCCTCCATATTTGAAGTTTCAAATGCGTCACTTAGCACCGTGGATGCAGGAGGTGTTCCTTCTGTAAAATTATCGCTGTCACAGTCACTTGCAATACCTTCATCTTCTGCCACCTGTGATGTCTGAAAGGAAATGAGCAGCTCGGTGCTGGGATCCTCACTGAGCTGTGATATCTCACCGATCTGGACATGCAGATCAACTATTGGCTTCTGGTAACACTTAGTGAAATGATGAGCCTTCCTATGCAGGTAGTGCTCATCAGCTGGAAGTTTGGCACAAATCCCCTCCGTCAGTGTTTGAAGAGGGGTCATTTCCAGGCATTCATCCCTGTCTGTATCATGCTGTCCATGTTCCCCAGACTGTGGGAATCTCACCTCAGTGAGGGATATTCTTCCCAAAGAGGAACCATGAGAAAGGGATGCCTCCTCATTTTCTTGGGATCCTGAGGTATCCACCTCATTCTTTCTCATTGGAAAGAATGAGAAACCCAAGGTACTTAGGTCAAGCACAGATTCACTATCCACAGAGAGACCTCCAGATCCAGAGTCCGAGCTAGTTCCCCCCTGAGCTGTTCTGGATGGTTGACAGTTGAGATGTCTCTTTGGAAACTTAGGCATTTCAGTGTATGGGATGAAAGTACTGCTGTCTTCTTCCTCTTCTTCTTCCTCCTCTTCTGATGATGATGATGATGAGAGGAAAGAAGCCATGCGTGGTAGGTTGTTTCTTGCTAAAGTTTTGTTTGTCTTCCTTTGTGACATTGGCTTCTCTGTGCAGATAAGATAGTCCCTGAAGAATTCCTTTTCACTGGACTCACCATGAAAGGCTGGTCCAGAAGCTTTTAAATGAGATAAATCCTACCAGGGAAAAGAGGCAAGACACACAGATCAGTGAGTTAGTGATGCTTTTAAAGAAACGTTTGGATATAGGACATGCCAGAATCAAAGCTTACTTATAATGGGAATTATGAATGCAAAACTGAGAAGCACAAAGCCCGTGCAACTCCACCACTCCTCCCCAGTTACCCTCTGAAAATCAGCAAGACTTTGAGTCAGGAGGGGACCCAGCATTTGGGCCATACCAAAGCATGAGGCATCTTCTTTCGCTTAGCATCTTGTTTCAGCAAGCAGATGATGAAGGCACTTGTCAGAAGGAGGGAGAGGACAAACACAGGGATCGTGGCAGAAAATGGGAACTTCCATTCCACTGCTGAAAAAGAAAACAACAAAAATAATCTCCTGCTGATGGTGTATCTTATACTAATAATGGGCTATTATGCTCAGCTTTTCTTTCAGAAATCTCAGAAAATGTTAGGCTCAAGATCCTTATTTTACAAATGCAGAGAAAGGATAACAGACTTGCCTAAGATCAGACTCTAAGTCAGAGTCACAGCCACAAATGAATGTTGATACCAGCCAGTGCCTTACATGGTGCAGGTAAAAAATGAGGCTTTATTCACATATTTTTCAGGATAATTTTGAATAGTCCCGAAATTTCATTGTGAGCATAACTCAAGTACAATATTTCAGGATTTTCAGAAAATACTTCAGGGTTGGATTTTTTTAATGAAAATGTTTCTACAAAAAGCAGGGACTTTTCACTAGAAAATCCAACCAGTCCATTTAACAGGAAGCCCATTTTTTTTGTTGAAAAGCTAATTTTGGTGGAAATCTTTGACTTGCCCTAATCCCATTTGATGTCTCACCACATCCTTTTCTCAGCAGGGCCATACCTTTGTAGTTTAATAGCACGCACACTGGTTGGGAGAATTTGCTGTGCTTGAAGTCAATGCTTTGGTAGGAAGATCTGGCACTTAAACAGTAGTTGCCTCGAAGTGCAGTGGTATCGATAGTCACTGTATTCTTCCTAAAGATCCCTTCGTATTGCTTCTGTTTAGAAACAAAAAGGACAGAGGGTTGGAAAGATGATTCTTTCATTATTTGAGTGGTGTTTCTCTACCTTTTTAGCCCATGATTCTCTTCATCGTGTTGTGTGGCTCCAGTGGTTGGAAGGTGCATGGAGAGGCACTTCATGTCTTGCTTGCTGTTTGTAGCAAGCATCTCTCCTAGGGCTTATGGATTCTAGGGTGAGATTTCCAGCTGGTGCTGTGCTCTGTTCTGCCATGACATGCTGTTAGTGGTACCTGAACTAGTTGTTTTAAACCTCAGATATGGCCCTATTATACTGACTTTAGTGTAGCCTCCCCATCACATCTTCCTGATAAAAATAGGGAACTACCAATAAAATAAGGGTGCACACACACCTCTACCTTTTTTCTCTGGCTTTGGTTTAACTCTGGTTTGGCCATTTCATTTTCTCCAGGCCCTGGATCCAGTCCCTCCCTGCCCAGAAATTTGAAGGTATTTCAATTCAAGCTGGGCATCGTTCCTCCGTTTCATCTAAGAAGTGCCACTTTTACTGACCTTGTCTTCAGATCCAGCTTCCCAAAGGTTCAAGTCATACATCCAAGACAAACTCTCCACACAGGTGGCCAAAGGGAAGGAGGCACTCACATGGATTAAGTTCTTCTTGACATTCACATTTAGCACTGGGGGAGCCAGTTCCACTGTAATTGAGTGATCAAACATAAGAATAGTGCTTGCTTGTGTCCTAGCTTCACAGAAGTAATGCTTTTCTGTGACTGGTCTACACTTCTAACTGTTATCTTGTGGTAGATATGAAGGAAGGAGGAAGGCAAAGGAATAACTCTTTTTTAATCTAGCGTACCCCTGCTGGTATGTGGAAAGCTTGAAGCCAGTTTGCTCACCTAGAGCATTGATGAACAAATTCTGACACTTGCTACAAAATTTGTTTTCAAATGATCATGTCTCGTTGTTTGTGCTCACTCAAATCTCTGTCATTCATAAAGCTGCTTGTTACTGTTTCTGTGGTGTGTGGTCTACTCATTTGCTCATGCCAACACTTGTTGGGATGTCCTTTCATCTAGCCTGCAACCTAACAGACACTCACCATCCAAATGGTATTCCTTGAATTGTGATTCTACCCATGGTGACTGGAATCGTCCAGAAACAGCTTTTACTCGAGCCCAGACTTTAACAAAGAAGTTTGGAAGCACACAAGTCAGATTGCAAGAGGTCCTGTGAATATTTTTGCAATGAGGAACCTTTATCCATTTGTCCATGCGTTCCTGGCTAAAAGAGGAGACAAGCATACCTTGATATTAAACATGCTGTTTTGTTATAATTTATAGAGCAAGAGAAGGAAGTGCTTTGGAGGATGGGTACTGAATCTTGCTCAGAGTTTGGAGCACTTTCCAGACAGATAAGGATTGGTTTTGGTGAAAGGTGAAAGGATGCAGCCAGGTAACTGATCATAATGACATTGATTAATATACATGCACAGATGTTTGCCCTGTGCCATACTTTCAATCAGACATCCTTTGAAAGCACTTACCTTTTATACCTCACAGTGTATGTCACATCTGGTGGAGAGTCTTCTCCTGGAGTCCATGTCAAAATCATGTCAAAATCCTTTGACAGTAGTGTAACATTTTGAGGAGGGAGAAGTTGAACATGACCTGATTGAAAGTGAAAATTATGTGAATGATTAAAGATATCTTTGAGGATAGGAAGTATCACCTCGTTTTGACCAAGGTGGTTTCAAAATTTGGGGCAGAGCAGCTCAGTTCATTTGAGACTGGAAGTTGGCTACGGAAGCAGGTATGTCTGTGCTGTAGTCGTGTTTTCCTCATCTCTTATAAAACATTCTTCATCTCAACAGCTTTTAGAATTAGGACCTAAATTTGTGTGAAACATCCCATTCTATAATTTTGAGCGGCTTCCCCCATGGTCTCACTGGATTTCCCTGTCACCTGGTTTGCAACCCCACAAACTCCAACCTGACTCCCTTGCGCTCCCACCTTCTAGGCCCTGGACGAGGCTGACGCAGCTGGCTCACACTGCGTATTCAATCCCATTTCTTCAAAGGCAGATCCTATCATGAATGTAGTGAGGTGCAGCACACAGCCTTGCCACTTGTACTTTCCTGGTACTTACTGTTTCTTGTAGCTAAATATGTACATCGCTAGCCTTCAACAAGACACATTCTATAGACAGATTTTCAATTGCCATTTCTTTACAGTGCTATATTTCACTTTATGTGAATCATTCCCATTTAAACTGCTTAAAATTTACCTGTATATGTCTTTTCTCCTACAAGCAAAGCCACATAGCATAGTGAAATAAAAAGTAACAAAGACAGCTGTACTGTACCTCTAGTCTGCCGCAGGAAGCACAGTGCCATCAGGACGCTGACTCTCCAGGTAGGCATGCCGAAGCAGAACTTTTCCACTTGTAATGTATTTCTTTTCTTGCTACCTTTTCATCATGTTGTTTTCTTGTATTAAGTTGTATGAATTACGGAGGAGCATGCAGTTAATGAACTGCACACACGCGCACAGCCTTGCTTCCTGGTACGGCCCAAATATAGGAGTGCTCATTGAACTGGGAAATGAGCAGATGTGAGAGTGCTTTTGATGACAGAAAGTGTTGTAAAGATTGCAGTGCTACGCCCTCCAGTGTAACATAACTGATCTCTGTCACAGGCTACGTGCAGAAGGAACACAGTAAAACAGTGCAAGCCTTATCTTGGGAGGCACCTCATTAAAAAATTGACCTTTGAAGTTTACCTATGTGGCTGTGAAATATTAATAGAAATAGAATAAGGTTTTACTGCATTAGATATCTGATAATAACCTAGCAATAATAAAAAACAGTAATCAATCAGTAGTATGTGGTATTATGATAGTCTTGTGTTTACAAGAGATCAAGGATTTTCTCTTAATTTATGTTACCAGGTTAAGAACGTTTTTCAGAAGTTAGGGAATTACTCTACTTTACCGATTGGGGAAGTAAAGTACAGAAATGGGACAGGGATCTGCCCCATATACAGTGTGGGTGAATGAAAGGACGTGGATCCTTCTTGTTGAATGCCAGTGCTGTGACTTCCTTATACCTTAGTGACCACTCATCACTTATTTGTTATCAACCCAAAAATATCAGTCAAGATCAGCACCAGTTGTCAGGACTGTGGCAACACACAGATGCTTCTTGGCCCCTGCACTGCTAATTGATGAGCACATCAGCGGTTGGCCTTGGCATTTGCAGGTATGAAACTCTCAAGGTGTTTGTGTTTTCAGCATGTGGTACTTTTAAAGTCCAGAGCTCTCCGGGGCACAGCTCAGTTCCTAAATTGCTGCCGTATGTTACAACCTCACACGTTTTCCTAAAGCGAAGTCATGGAGACAGCAGTTTTGTTCTGTGTGTATCAGAAACATAGCAGGAAACATCCTGGTTCGGCCGTGAGCTGCGCTACCAAGTACAACGTGCCCAGGTGTATGTGCTTGGAATAGCTGTGCCATTGCATCCTGTGCACGGAGAGAGAAGGGGAAAAAATAGCCCAATCAGTTGTGCTGTTTGGTTGGCATGTCTACTCTCCTACTCTTCCCATCACAATCACCTCCAGGCCTGTGCCACGAGGCAACTAAATGGGTCAATGAAGTTACCACACAGAAGATAACACCGACATAGAGAATCATAGAATCATAGAATCAGTAAGGTTGGAAAAGACCTCTAAGATCATCAAGTCCAACCGTCAACTAACACCACCATGACTCCTAAACTAGGCC
>WAAD01026196.1:38571-126050 GCA_013389945.1 Fregata magnificens
GTATCATCTGCAAACTTGCTGAGGGTGCACTCAATCCCCTCATCCAGATCATTAATGAAGACATTGAACAAAACCGGCCCCAGAACCGAGCCCTGGGGAACACCGCTCGTGAAAAGGGGCTTTTCTGGGTCTTCCCCAGATGGAAAACTCACCAAGCCCAGCAGACAGCCTGTTGCTATACCTGTGAATGTCAGGTTCTGGGTACTAAGTGGGAGAAGAGCTGATGGAGCTGGGTTTGTATTGGCAAAAGCTTGTATGTTTACCACAAAGGTAACAAATGTCTCATTTCCCTGAACATGGTACGATTCAAGCCGTAAGAGGAGACACAGTTATAAGTTTCTTCAGTCACAACTTTCTCCAAAAATCTCCATTTCCTCTTACCACGGGCTTCTGTTACCAGTACTTTTCTTGTTCCTTGGCTGTTTTGCTACCTCTGTTTAATTTCTATGAAGTTTCTCTTTCTCATGCAAAATGAACTAAAATCCTTTACAAGGAAAAAACCAAAGCTAAGGATCTGGAGGGCCCTAGGTCTATTCCCCTTTAGCATCCAAACTGCAGAGCTAGTACCAACGCACGGCTCTTATGCTTCCTGTAGCAGCCTGAACAAAATAGGAAGCAATTCTAGAGTCAGTCTCATTAAGGTCTTGCTAAGAGCCCTCAGGCAGCTTCTCTTAAAGGTGACGTGTGATTTTTAGTAAGCGTTTGCAAGAGGTGAATCTTATCATCATCATCATTGTTTCCTGTGAAACATCAGCCCTGAAATCTGGACTCCACCGGACTCTGGCAAAACTCCCCCTGATTTTAGCATGACTGAGAACCTGTCCCAGGAAAAACAACTGTACTGTTGGCAGCAAACCCGGGGCGGGGGGGTGGGGGGGAGGCCTGTGCCACGAGGTGTCGCTGCCTATCAAACAAAATACATTTGTTCCTCCAAGCGACAGGTTCTCATCTAGACCTATTTAAAAACTTGGCAAGCTTCACTAAAACTCCTTCCGCCCTCTGCATTGCCTAGCGCCCTCCTGTACAGTGGCCTACATGAGTATTTTCAACAGCATCCTCTAATTGCAGGCACCGAGTTTGCATTGTACACAGCGAAGTTTTGCTCTGCTGTCCAGCTAGCCTTTGTCCCTGGCCTTGGGTGCTCAGGCAGGCAATGGATCTGGTGCTGGCAGAAGCAAGGCTCGTTACCTGTGTGTGAAGGGCAGGAAGCACCGTTGCACCCGCTGGTGTGGTGGGAGCCTGCTGTGGGGTCTTTTGGCCTGTGATGACTCTATGATTGCAGGCAGGAACGCCTGCTGCAGCAGAGGACTGGGCTTGATAACGCCACTGGTGTCTCTCCGTCATTGGGCAAAGCACGCCACCGTGCCTATCTCCCACTGTTTTACTCATGAGGAGCATAAATGCTTTGGGATGGGGTTGTCATTCCTTAGTATAGTGCCTCATCTGTAGGTGGGCCTCTGCATACTGCTGTAATACCAGTGATACTAGGGGAACTCTCTGGATTTGCCACCTCTTACCTCTCTGCGTGCAACAGATGATTCAGACCACAAGGGCAAACCCTGCAACCTTTCCTGAGTCAGACTGACTGATACCTTCCTTTCTTGAGGAGGGGCACTGCAGGAAATACAGTCTTAATCTTGCAAGGAAGGCACAGCTTGGGCTGTGGTTTGATTTTATGAAACCTTTGGAGGCAATATGCAGTATGAAGTACTGCCATCCCAGCTCCTTCCTTTTGCTCTTACCCCACCCACGCAGTTGTTCTGGCAGAGCTGTGTGTGCTGCATGCTGTGAGCTTGGGAGGACCACTGATCCCGTTGAGAAAAACCCCACATATTAAACAATCTAACAGGGCATTTCGGGTACGAGTGGCACAATGGGAAACCAAACCACTGATCCATAATTGCGGCATGCTTAACATTTCTGACGTGCTCTTACATTTCTATCACCACCATATTGCATGAAGGACTGGCTGAATGTTTTCAGTATTTCTTAACGTGTGAAATAGCCTTCTGAAATAGCCTCCACGTGGAGTCTTCCGCAGTTGATTTTTGTTTCTTTCTGAAATGTTAAGAGCTTTTTTCCCCTTAATGAAACAAGATGTTTTTGGAGAAGGTTTCTGTTGAAACACTGAAAAGTTCCAACTCAAAATTTTTTGGGAAGCAAGTTTTCATTTTCTGCAGGACAAAAATCATTCTTCTCTAGCAGCGTTCATAGTCCTGTGCTAGGTGAGGTTGCTCAACCTACGAGAATGTTGCAGGCGGGGAGAGGAGATGGCAGTTGTCACAAACATTCTGGACACTGAAAATCTCAAGGAATGGGAGTGACATTTCGCAGTGGTTCTCACTGGATGATTTGAGAAATTTCTTAAAGGAATGTGATCCAGATAAAAATTATTTTAAAAGGAGTTTTTGCCTAAGATCTTGGTAAATGGGTGACTAAGACCTTTAGTCATTCAGACTCAGCTCTTTAAATGGTCTTTTCCTTTCCTGCTATTTAATTAACTTCTCTGCTTCGCTAAGGGCGTGATGCTGCAGACAGTTCTGGCAGCACCTGCTATCTGCACTGCTCCTGCAGCTGAGCTTGCCGCCCCTGTGCTTGGTGCTGTACATGTGCTCACAGCTTACAAGGCAGCCCACACCCCACATAACATTTCTCATCTTTTCTCCAGAATGTAGCCGTATATCCCTCTCAACACGGATGAGTACACAGGTATTGTGCCGATAGGCACTGAGGCACATTAAAAATTGGTGACTTCCCCGCAGCAGTTCAGAGGCACAAGCCCAAGGCTTGGCAGTCGGAAAGTAATGTGACTTAGAAAGCTACCTGCAAAGCTTCCTAGCGGAGTCTTCACCAGTGCGAGATTGCTTTTCTTGGCTTAATGTCTTTATTTCTGGAGGTGGTGGAGCTGATGTAACTGTGGTGGCAAAAGTGTGCAGTATGGGCCTGTCTTCAGAGCTGGGCAAAGTAAAACCTGAGGGCAGGAGAGGAATTTTTCCTTCAATATTTTTCACCACCTGTTTGGAAAATTGAATTAGCATGGCGGTGTCTGAAGAGAAAATATTCCTTAGTCCCAAACGAAACAAAAAACGTAATCGGAAATTGAAAGTGAGACTTCACCCAGTTCCAAAGTTTTCCCTGGAAACCACTTGTAATTTTTGCGGAGAACATACTGTTCTTCAAGGAAACCTACACATAGGGGAGGGGCAGAAAATTTTCAAACAACTCGAAAGTCACCAGTTTTGGAAACTTCCTCCCCTGTCCCGGGTTTCTTGCACTGAGAGGACAAGTTTGGGCCTGAGGTGCAGGGATCGCTCTCACTCAGACAACATTCGTCTCTGGCAGTTCTTCTGCCCAACTCTCCCTTCTTTCTCCCTGGCTTATGTAGGTCTGCAGGACGAGTTGTGCAGCAAAGACATTCGTACCATCCAGGAACGTGGAGCGTGGAAACAGCCACCGCCCCTGTGAGTGGCTGCAGCTGTGGCTTTGGCAGCAGGGTGCAAGGCACACACTCCGAGAGGAGGAGATATATCAAAGTGACAGCCTGAGACGGTAAACACCATGGAGCTCTACCAGCGAGCCTGATCCTGGCTTTAGTGAACTAGTTGGTGAACTTGAACCTTCTTGCCTATCCTGGAAAATCTTTTTGTTGAAGGCTTAGCTCTGACCTGGAACTGGGGACGCTTGATCTGCTGCAGCTCAGGAGGGGAAATATTTTCCTCTTTGTGCTTAGAAACTAGCCTGACATACAGGCTGCTGAGTGGTTGGGTTTGATGGAAATTATTTTGGAAGGTTTAGGGAAGCAAATATGGGGAAATGATGGGATGAGCAAAGAACAAAATGCTATTGGGAATTAAGAGGTTAAAAAATCTGCAGAGCTGGGTGATGCCAGATGGTAAAGTAAAATGCAGCAGCGTCCCCTTGACCCAGACAGGCATCTGGGCAACCTGTCACCAGGAGGAAGAGAAGAGAATGGGCTTGATTTGTTTTTTAAACTGAGTCTGAAAAGACTTAAAATGAAAAGCAAAAGCAAAAACAAAACCATAAAATGTTCCCCATACAAGTGCTATGAATCATTTCATGTCCTTTATTTTTTCTTCTGGGGCAGGGTTTTTAAAGGAACTCAGGGCTTTGCCTGTACACAGCAACTGTAGCTGATACAGTTCCTGATAGATACAAGGGGTCATGATTTAAAGAATACAGTAATCCTGTAAAGATACCTGGACCTTCTAGGCCAACCTTTGTGTTAAGGATTCTACCTGTGTCATAGTTTCATTAGACCATCGTACTCTGACAGGTATTAAAGATGGTTAGGCAAGGCCTTAGGAGCTGCCTAAGGAGAGCTTAGCATTTCACAGCTGTTTCAGGCCTGCACAAGCAGCATGTAGTCACAGGTCAGAGGACTCTCCTCCCTTGTAAGCCTCATTACCGTTAATATTGCAGTCTGGCAGACTGGATGGCACTGTGACGCTGATGGAGGAGGGCTGCACAGCTGCCTGGCTGCCCTGGCAGAATACTGGAGCTCAGACTGGATGGGCCAGTGCTAGCAGGGGAAAACAGCGGGCTTCACAGGCATCTCCGTCCCTTCTAGATTTAGGTCCTCTGGTTCAGGGAGAGCTGGTAAGATGCATGCCTGTACCCAGAGGGGACAACCTTCCCTGCATCTCCTCCCCTGTATCAGTGATCTCGTCCATCTTTGCTGCACCATCCCTTGCTGCTTTATCATTTAGCAAGTACAAATCTGCAGAGATTGTTTTTTCCTCGACAAAGAGAAGCCCCTACTGAACAAGGCACAAGCCCTGTGCTCACAGAGTGAAATCATTCTCTCCAACAATGGTACTCGCTCACAGTAAATGAATGTGGAGAAGAGTCTCTTACGTACATGTCTACAGGATGCTGAGAGGGCCTTGCCCCCTTTTGTAGCAGTGGTTACTCATGCTGCAGCTCCAAGCTGACTTCATTTTTACCTTCCCTGTGACCTGCTTTTTGTGTGCAACTCTGTGATGTGCAAACACGGTGCTGCTTTACTGAAATCCTCCTGTAGCAACCCTCCCTGGGCAGCTAGCTGCGTAACAATAGAGGCAGCAACTTGCCTCTTGAGCAAGGGCACCAATTCTGTCAGCTGGCAGTTCAGCTGATTCCCCAGATCCCACATGGACTGCTACAGGAAGGGGACAAAGTGTCACCCCTGATTTTACTTGGTTGAGTTGGGCCTGCCAGCAAGCAGAATCCTTTTCTACCACAAATAAATTAAATGCAGCAGTTACATAGATCTCAGTTAAAGTCCAAACTACAACAAAGTAGACTTAGTTTGGATGCCAGCCTGAGATCAGACAGACTCTGTGCCTTCCCTCTGTGCCTCTCTGAGCAGTGGGGCAGACATGTAGGGTGGTACTGATTAGCCAGTGTACTCAAGCTGATGGCCCGTTTTATGCTGCTTCTCTCGCTTTCCCTGAAACCTGTCCCTTCCCCTTTGCAGTGCCTTTTTATTCATGCTGAAAGCAGTTGGGGAGCTTGCCTGGACATGCAGTAACGGTGAAACTCCAGTGCACACAAAGTAAAACATGTGCTAGCCCACAAGGTGCAGATATAACAACACGGGAACGTCCTGGGGGCACCGTGCCTCCCGAAACCCCTAGCTCTCACTGATCAGCGTGGGAAAAGCGGTGGGGACCCTGCATGTTCCAACAGAAAGGGAGAGACTTAATTCTAGCAACCTGTCTGTTGTACTCTCTGAGCCAAACTGTGCTCTTGGGGGTCATCCCACAGTCTTCAGAGTTTGCCCCTCTTCAAGAGCATTTCCCTACTGTGTGATATGACGTCACCCTGCCTGGTGTGAGGGGTTTCTCTCTTGGCTCAGGACTGTGGGATGCCGGTACGCTGGCCCTGACTGTGAAACTCTCCCCTGCATGTCAAGAGGATGTAGGGATCTCTACATACCCCTTCCAAGCAGGAAATAAATTTTACCTTGCGTGTATTTCACCCAATGGTAGAGTGAGGGCACATGCTGGGAAGGAGGAGTACGACATGGGTGTCGCCAAAATCAGTGGCAACATGGGGAAGCCATGTATGTTCTTTATCTGTTATTTGAACATCATCAGCAGAAGGTGAGTTATCTGCAGAAGTGGATGTGCAGGGAGTCCAGGGAGCACGGCACAGCGAGAGGTGGATTTCCACACACCCCAGCCAAGGCTGTGAGATGCTATTCCCCTGCAACCACTAGTGGCAGCAGCTTCCTGGTGGGGTGGGTAGTCTTCGTTTGAATGTTTGCAATGTTTTGCATTGCAGTATTTGGATGCCAAAACTATACAGTGCCGTAAAAGTTAATTAGCCAGATAACTAATTAAAGACTTCTCCCTTTTATTGTTGCCAACTTGCAATTCAGAAAGGGGCTTGTGTCAAAGTAAATCCAGCCACACACCCCGGTGAAAGAAGTGATAAACCATTCAAGATCCAATTAACCATTCAGGGGACCGGTGCGGGAAAATCCCGTCACTGTCTGGGGGGGAAGAAATGTCCCAACCATATGCAGCACCAGTGCCGCTGGCCCGGCTTTGAATGCCTCTCCAGAGGGGGTCTCGCTGTGGAGGGGAAGGTGACAGCCTGGAACTGAGGGTGGAGGACAGGATTTATAGGTGCCAACAGATGTTACGGTGTTGGAAGAGTCCCCATGAGGGTGACATGTCCTTGGGGACCTGGTTTGATCTCCCTGGTAAAGGTCCAAGATGTGGGTTTACGGGGCTCTGAGCTAAGACAGGATGCATGGGAGGCTGTAAGACACAGGCTTGTGAAAATTGCTGGTGGGTGATCGGTGGTGGCTATGCAGCTCTCCTGCTCTCACAGAGGGTCCCCATCTGCTGAGGAGTCTCACTGGAATGAGGGAAGACCTCACTGGACAAGCAGACATTTATAATCCAAGGCTGTCACTTTTCCGTGGGTCACTGCACAGGAGATTCGTAACTTTTTTTTTTTTTAATCAATCATCAACAGCAACACGTTGTCATTCATATGGGCCAACTTTGCCAGTGGTACAAGAGAGTGCGCATCCAGTCGCTTCAGCAGTGTCCTGACCTGACAATTGCTGGGGTCATTTTGGCCCTAGGGAATATGCAATTAGAGGGTGGAGGGTAGAAGAGCTAAGATGAGGTTCAGACTCCTCTGATCTGGCCACCAGCCAGGAGACGTGCTGTAACTAAGTGGCACTGGGCCCAGAATTTCCAGGAGGGCTGAGCTCCCATCTGAGATCAGGAGAGGGGCCCAGATTTCCACCAGCACTTTGCACGTGCTGGGTGCGCACAGGGTCTGGGCTCTTGTGAAATCCCAACCCTGCTGAGGGTGGCTGAGTGTTTGAAATTCCACCGAGCTGCCCGGCCCTCCCTCCCCACTGAAAAAGGGGGGAATTGAGCAATTTCAGCAAGTGTTCCTAGTCTGGGGAGCTCACGTACTCCGCAGGGCAGACACACAGAGGATGATGCTGGTTTCACCCAGCAACCTGCTGCCTTGCAGAGAGGGGAGTGTTTTAAGGCTTGTAGTTTTGATGACATGACTGCTGAGATCAGTCCACTGGCACATATTTACACCAGATGAGGATCTGGCCAGAGTCCCGATACTGGGAGAATATGCTTCCCACCCCCGCTACTATCAGGCCCAGCCCTCAGATGACAAGAATTTAATTTAAAGGCTCAATCTCTTGTCTGAACAGCTCCCTCCCTCCCCCACTCTGATGAGAGGAAAATCTTCGGAGAGGCATCCAGGCGAGTGGGAAAGCTTTGGAGAGAGCTGTCTCTTGCCCTTTAGCCATCCAGAGAGGAAGAGCTCATCTGAATGAAATGAGGATCAATCAGAGAGAGGCATGGGAAAAGCTGGGAAAAGGAGCCTCCAGTGATGTATATTCATGGGGGGGAAAACCTCCCCCAGACATGCAGAAGCTTTGATGAAAACCCTCCCAGCTGTGCTGCGCCTTTGAAGTGACACAGCAGAAGTGTATTCACGATTACCCAAGAGATAGAAGCAGATGAGTTCTCAATCAGCTGAATCCTTATATTTAGGATAGACTTTAAAGCTTACTTTTTATAACTCCTTCCAAAATTAATGAGAATCATCAGCACGGCACCCCATCGTTCTTCTCCCCTGCTTCCTCCCCCACCCCACCCCAGATAACCTACAAAGCCAGAATCATGTTCCCAGAGCGCAGGGGACGAGGTGGCCTTGGTGTTTCATGCTCCAGAGGAGAACTGGGGAGAGTTCTGAACCATTAGGAGGAAATAAAAGACTAATGGAAATGGGTTACTTTTTTTACCAAAAAGAAGGTTTCTGAGATCTCCCCACATAGCTCGTGTCAAAGTGTCATAGCATTTAATCAGCAGTGTGTCTCCTACTTCAGCATTTGTCTCTATCTGCTCTCCTAATCTGAGTCTTTAAAATCTGAGTCTAAAATCTGTGCTCTGGTTCTTGAGCTGAGCAGTGTTAGAGCTGTTTTCAGCTGGGAGGGCCTTTGTACACAGGGAGACTTATGCAGGGGGTGGGAGGGATGAATTCCCAACATAGCAGTGTCCAGCACAGCACTCTGGATCACCAGCATGGACTGGTAGCACCTGCTATCCAAGGAGTTGAACCCCATCCATTGAGTTTACATGAGCACCCAAAGCCCGTGAAAGCTGTTGAAGATTTTTTACTGCTGGAAGGTTTCTCCATCAATAACCACAGTGGAAAGGTCAGTTCTTGCCAAAAGCTTATTCAGAAATGCACCTTCACCTGGCCTTTGCTTACCTGAATGGGGTGACATGCTAAACACAAAGTGCTGAAAGTTCCTCCTATGAAAAACCTCAAGGAGTATCCAGTAACCCAAACCCCAGGTCATTTCTCCCTCATACTGCCCCTTCGCAGTGTGTGGCTCCCTTGCAGGTACACTTAATGGAAACAGGCAGATGCAATCAGCCAAGTCATGTATGTTTAACACGGTTCAAGGTGCGTTGGCAGTTCCAGATGATCAAAGCCTCTCTTGTGATGCAGTGGCATTGCCAGGGTGTTTTCTTTTAACTCTATCAGATAAGTTGAAAGAAAGTCAGTAGTCAGTTTTGATGTTGTAAGAAACCAATTTGGGAATGGTCAGAGACAAAAAATTGCTCAAGAGTTCAGTTAACTGAGAGCATGGGCATTGCCAAGGCTGAGAGGGGATTTGCACATATTTCTGGTTCTTTTGGTACTAATGTGGCCTGGTTTCACTTTATTCAGTGATTTTACAAGTTCACAGCTGAACTAGAAATGTCAAGTGTCAGTGATTTGAAATGGGAGGTCTTAATCCCTGAGAATCACCCTAAAATCTCCTCTGATGACCTGGCACTGTGATAAGCCTCCACCCAAGAGGATGGGTCTTCCCAGGCTCTTGTTCGTTCTCTTTAGTGCTAATGGCAGTTGGGCACATGCACCCAGCAATGAGGAAATGTCTTCACCAGGTGCCTTTGTGCTCTTAGGAATGTGTTTGCATTAAAAATATATGTTTCTTAAACAGATTTTTCTGCGCAGGATGGTGCAGGCTGTGTCTAGTGTTTAACTACCAGGTGAGGCAGGTGTGGTAACACGTAATCTTTATAACCAGGCTTGAGGAAAAACAGTATAGGCATTAACTTCGGTCCAGTGAAGTCCTAGTATGGTTATGAGAGAGCAGAGGAAGTGCACCGAGAGCGAAGAAATGAGGCTGTTTATCCCATGAATCCAAAAAAGAGGCAGTCTGGTCTAGCAGAAAGGGCATCAGTCTCGGGTTTGAGCTGAGTTCTGCTCGTGGATCTCTTGTGTGACTTTGAGCAAGAGGTGTACCCTTTCTGAGCACAGTTTGCCTTCCCTCTTGCCTCTTGTTTCTTAAGATTAAAACCAGCTTGGGTGGGATATGTACCACGGGCAGTGTGGTGGAGCTCTCACGTTTGCTGGCGTTGCTAATACATGAGTGGAAGTGATGGTGGCAACAAGCATGTGGCATAGCACAGCAGCTCTGAGAGCTCAAACTGCCCCTCACCCACCACCTTGAGAAGGTCCAAACTCCTGTCCTCTTTCCTGGCTGCCACTGCTCCATCATGGATCTGACTCGCACTAACTAGAGACCCTCCTTCCCAGCACACCTCCTTCATAGCAAGCTCTTTAAATCTGGAAGAAACAACTGTTAGTAGGTCTAATGCAGTCATTTTGCTCTGATGTCTGCAAGCTGTTTGCTTTCATTAGTAAGTGTGTAGCTCCATTTGTGGCTTCTCTCATCTCTCAGCCCATTTGTCCAGCTCTGCTCTTGCTTTGATCTGCGCTGTAGGCACTGCTGCATGGCCAGGTCAGCAAGAGAGACTGCAGCTCAGTGACAAGGCTCCTGCGGTGGCCCAATGAGTCAGCCAGAGGCCTCAGAGTAGGGTCTGGAGTTGGGATTTCCACTGATACCCTGGCACATTATGTGTGCGTTATGCACTAGGCAACGACATCACCTGTAGAGAGCAAGACATCGTTAGATGGCATCTCTAGTTGAATACGCTAACTCAGAAAAAGCATGAGATTTTAAATATATATACTTATTTTGCACTACTTTTCTATGTCCCCTTGTTTGAGAACATTTAGTATTATACTCCCATTGTGTTTTCAAGCTGTCTTTTGGCAGTGTCTTGGAAGTGTGAATTTGAAGTGAGCTACTTAAATGTCTTTAGATTCAGTTAGAATTGGAGTGGTCCATACAGACTCAATTAGAATTAGAGGCCTTCTTTGGATTTACTGTAATTTAATTGAAAGTGAGTTCAGATTAACTGCCTCAGTTAAGGCAATCTGATTCTGAACTGGAGCATCTGCGTGAAAGTTCATTGCTATTTTACTGACCTGTTTTAAGTTATTACCATTCATGAACTCAAACTGATTTCCCTGAATTTCCGCCATGTAGACAAGCTCTAGGAGTTTCAGCATCAATCTGAAAGAACTCCACTAGACCTCCAGCGTTTTGCATAGCCTTCAGCTACTTTGGAGAGGAGTGAGGAAGCAATGAGCGGAGGAGGCTGTTGGCATGACCATTAGGAAATACCTCAAAACAGCAAATCTTCCTTCACTGTGAAAGTAAAGGGATAGTTCCTCTGGCCTCTATGTCCAATGAAGAGAGTGGAGCAATAGTTCAGCAGGAGTCTTGCTCAGCCTGTTTGAAGGCATGCAGGAGCTCTTGTTGCATCCTTCATGAATGGAAGTCATTCTTCCTGGTTCCTTAGGGCAGGCAGGGATTTCCTAGACCTGTCCTTTAGGAACAGCCTATGTCCCAGCTGACTCAGGCAACGTCTGAAGAGGCATATCAGCACGCTGGTACTGCTGCCACCAGATGTGTCTGTGCCTCACGCTGCCTGGTCCCCAAGCCATAGCAGCTTGCATTAAGCTACGTGTATTCCCTGACACCACTCAGCTGTGGGGTGAAGGTATGAAAAATGAGGAAAAGGAAAGGAGCCCAACCCACTAACCATTCTCCTGGACATTCCCACCTGAAATCCTGAGCTACTGGCACCCCAGCCTGCAGAGGCTGTTCCTGTGGGACAGGACGCAGCTACTCACACCCTGCTGTTGTTTTCGACATAGGTCCCATGGGACCTTGTAGCAAATGGGCCAAAACCTCTGCCCTTACCACAATGATTGCTCTCTTTTCATGATGGGCACTGCTCAGGAAGCCTTGTGTCCCCCTCATAGCACATCCGTCTTCAAAATATCTCTCTTGGGAAGGGCAAAAGCTTTGTCTGATCTGTGGTGTGCTCATGCATGCGAAGATCTTTAGAAAGGCATGAGATACCTTCTCCTTACATGAGCCAACAAAAATGTCACGTCTTGAGAAAATGAAATGAAATCTAATGTGTCATCTGCCCTGCTGGGCAGGCAAATAAAATCCAGGGGGAGTTTTTAAAGGGGCCTCAAATTTTCAGTGCATGGGTGAAGTTCTAACCTTTCTTGAAAGGAACTAAGGGGAAAAACCAGGACTCAGTGCTTTAATTATTTTTTGTGGTGGGTTTGTACACACAAAGACAATGTTGGACCTCTGCCCTGAGCTCCGCTTAGCCCAAATAGAGAAATGTGGCAGTTTAAACCTGCTAATGTTTGTTCATACTCTCCAGGCTGAGTTACATGACAGGAGAGTGACTGCTAACATCCAGGTGGGTTGGCCGGGGGGATAAGAGTTATTTCAACCCCAGGAGAGTAACTTTGTCCTTTGCCAAGTGGTTCTGCAGGGAAAACTTTTGAAGACCCTTTTCTGTATTAGTTTATGGCCCAGCCCAAAGCAGAATTGTATGGGAAGCATGGGAACAGCAAGGGCTGGCTTCCTGATGCCTTACGTGTTGAGGCATTGCCACCGTAAGGCAGTGTGGATGCTGACCATTACTTAAGGGCTAGTACCATTACACACTGTATTTTTATGGGTACAAAAGCCTGGACATGGCAAAGGGCAAAGAAAAGTCAGGCTCTGGGATGTAGTGTATTCTGCACGGGTCAAGGAGAAAAGCAAAAACCATTGGGTTTTCCTCCCCATTCTGTTTTTGGGCAAGTCACCACACCCTCTCTGAGCAGTATTTCCCCCATTATGTAAACAGTGTGTCAGTAAGAAAATTTTAAGGGAAAATAACTTTTTGTTTAAAAGAAGTAAGTGCCAAATTCCCTTTAAATTTTCCCCCTCTTTTTGAACAAAAATAGAAAATAAATTTTTTTGTTGTTTCCTATCCTCTGCGTTACAGATTAGCTATCTTCTGGAGGTGAATGGGTTTGAGTACTGGTTATATGTTTGCTATTGCTCAGTACTACCCAGCATCAGCTATCATTTCTAAAGGCTCTGCACAGGTGCCTTGAACTTGGGAAAGCTAAGTGTCTTTTTTACTTGTTTCTCGTAGTCACTGCAAAACAACGTGAGGGATTACAAAATGCCTAGCTGAATCAACAAACAGCAATAAGCAGTGCTTGACAATGCCGTCCGTAGAAGCCCATTACCTCCTCTAATTAATCCTCACTTCATTAGGCAGAAAGAAGGCCACTCATGGGAGCGTGGGTGTGATGAGGATACGGCCGCGGTAACTCCTCTCCCCACTGCTGTTTGTTGGTTTCTGTGGCCCTGAAGAGACAAACAGACCCGCCCTGAGCGCCTGCGTGGGTTCAGCAATGAGCACATGCTGAGCAGAGTACTTTTACCATTGCATTTTCTCAACAGGGATTAAAATCCATTTCACCCATGGTTCTTTTGGCTTTCTTTAGGCATGGAGAGGAAACCTCTGTCCCTCTGGGGCAGGGGGATGGTGGTGAACCTCCGCCTGGGTGGACACTGCCGCAGCCTGTGAGCTCCAGTTTGGGCTGTGCCATTACACAAAGATGCTTCTTGCATCACGAGAGATCCCATTCCCTATCTTCAGTCCACGCCCTCTTCATCCTATTTAATTCTGCCCTTACCCAGCAACAACCATTTAGGCAGAAGACACCCTTCCTCACATCTCCACTCCCCTATCAAATGTTAGTTAGAAGCGAGACGGTATTTTGCCTGCATCAAAAGTAAAGGGTCAGGGCCTTCCACTGTCACTTTCCTTGGATGATTTGACAACCGACACGTTTCTGGCATTGAATCTCTCCATGCAAAGCCCTTGGTAAACATCTTTGAGAGGAGAAATGTAGCACCAATCTGCTGCAGCTTTCCTCTAGCCTGAGCCCAAAGGAGACCACTCCATGCTGGAAGACAGCTCAACCAGAGTGGCAGGGTATGTGAAGGCAGCCATTGGCTTGCAATGGGCTGTCTGTTGTGAAAGAGGATTTTTTAGCAGACAAACCTGTAGTTATGAAATGAAGTCTGCCTCAAATATAACAGAGGAGGATCATAGAGGCAGTTACTATAATTACTACTAATGATACTTACACTTACCCATACGTTAGTTCCATATAAACCTTTTTTATTCCCTGTGCAAACAATGAATAATTAGCAGCCTCTATCATTGCCTTTTTAAGAGTTACATCATGTTCCCTGGGACAAAGACCATCTCTTTGAACAGCACCTAGCACTGAGATTTCTAGGGCGTTGAGTGCCACTGTAATAAAAGCATGTCAAAATTGCAAGTGAATTCATTAAGATCAGTAGGGACAAGTTATCTGTAGGGCAAAACTGCTCCCAGTAGACCTTTTCATTAGCTTTTTATTGGTAGTGTAATTTTCTAGGGCGTTATTTCACATTATGGAGGAAATCTGCTTTCGGCTTGTTTCTTTTGCCACTGAAATTGTAAGGCATTTGTTTAGGGGCTCTGATGGATGACAGTTTTGCTGTTTGAGGGGTTTGAAGGGTTTTGGCATTCACCTGCAGTTGTTTCCCTATCACGTACCTTTCTCCTACCTCTGATTTGGCAGTTGCTCAGCCTTATGTGAGTGAAATGTCTCTCTTAGCCTTGATGAGGCATCAGGCATGCACTTGTGAAAACAACACACAATTTTTCTTTCCAACACCATTTTTCCTCCAGACAAAATTGGATTTATTGCATAATAAATATGTTCACTAGAGCTAAGGTGAGTTGGTGGTTAAAACCAACTGTGGTTTACATCCCTTTTCAGACCACCAAAGCCCAGGCTGCTGGTTTGTGCTGATGCATTACCGCTGACAGCAGTAATTTTTAGTGACAGATACAGAAATGTCCTTAGGGAAAATACGAATAATGATGGAAGTTTCCTGTGGGAAAAAAGCTTTTTTTCTTCTTCTTTTTTTTTTTAAGTGCTTTCACCTTTTCTGTTTCAGTTTTCAGTTTCTTCACAGGCATTCAAAAGCTCTTGATCCCATTACTTTCACTATGATTTAAGGTCAGTCCGCATCTTACGAGGAATAATCAGTTTCTTTTAGGATCAAACCTGAAAAATTGGCGGCACTTTCCAGTTGTATTGGATCTAAATGTCAAGCCAGCTGTGGTCTGTATTTGTTGCAATCATTGGAAAGACCACACCTCTGTATGAAACATTGTCTTTTGCATAGCAACTGATACTGTGAGTTAAGCTGGATTGCACAATCTAGACTCTAATCTTGACTGGAAAGATAGCATCAATTCTGAGTCAGAACCATATTTGCCCGTATCTCAGAGACGGGATATTTTTGCACAGCAAATGGCAAAAATTTACATGCATGTAAATGTATTTAATCTTGATCCCACCACTCCAAGTGAGTCCTGGGTCAGGGGAGTCTCCCGCTGAATGCAAATAGCTGTTTATGTATCGCCGTCTGAACAAAGGCTGGATAGGACCCCGCTCGCAGGATCTTACAATCTAAGTGCAAAGGAAGAATTGCAGTAAACAAAGGGGAGGAGACTGATCGGGGAGGATGAAGGTTACAACAGTGAGAGATCCTAAGATTCACCTGTTGTTCTAAACTATTTAGTTGGGTCATAGTCCAGAACCAAAAATTTTCATTAAAAAAACACTGCTAGGTGATAACATTATGCCTACTTACAGGATTTGTAAATCACAATCATGTCAGAGCACGGAAATGACTGACTAAATAACTGCCCACATCTCAGGCCATATTTACACGGACAGGCACAAGCAATCATGAACCTCATCTATCCATACCCTGATCCAACCAAATATGAAGTTGTTTCAGCCTGGAAGTCCATTAGCCTTATTAATATCACATGAACTTGGGCTAACAAGCAAAAACTTGGCACAGATATCAACCACTTTTTCCTCTCAGTTTGTCTAATTGATCAGCATAATTTCATTAAACTCAAAGACAATTCTCTTGGCCTGAACGTAGGTTGAAATTTGTTGCTTTTGAGTCAGATCTAGACGCATGTTTGAGTGCCCAAAAGCATCTCTGTTTTTTCAGCTGTAGCAGCTGGTTTATAAAAGGTAATGCCTCTCACTACAAATCTTTGCCTTGCTTAAACACACTGTGAAATCCTGGTTCCACTGCCATCAGCACGAGCAGTAAAGGATAATGCCCCTTGCGGCAAATCTTACCTTGACTAAACACACTGGGAAATCTTGATATCAGTAGGAGTTCTCCATGCAGCTTCACAAAGTCAGGATTTCTGCTACGCAGAGAAGTGTACTTTAATGTCACATCATGTCCTTAACTCTGACCTGAAAATTATTGATCTTTTTAACTGTTTTGGCTCTTACAGCCTTGATGTCATTCTCAGAATACATTCTTTTACGGAATATGGTGAAATGGAAGAAAACAATTAATTGATACATTTACTGACCTGCCTTTCAGTATTTTGCTGTAGTAATCGTAACTATTACCTCTTGATAATAAGGTACATGTATCTTAATGGGAAACTTAATTGCTGTTGTAGTAGTGGCTGCAGTCCCAGGGCCCCTGTGCTAAGTGCTGGACCAACTCAGAACAGGCGGCCATCCCTGTCCTAAAGAGAGTACAGCTACGATGGCATGTGTCATCACGATGTTTGTATAGTTTTCTTGCTTCTCATTTGAAAGAGTGTTTAATGATAAAATTCTTGGATTTTGTTTTGATCAGGATAGTGACTAAGATATTAATGCTGTAATTAATACTTGTTTCTTTATGTTTGATTATAGTGTGCTTGTGATGTGAGAAGTATAAGGTTAATGGCACATGTAGCAATCCATTGTTTTGTTTCTAATTGGTGAGGTTATGCAGAGGAAATGACAAACACTCATGTTGCTGTCGCGCTGTGAGTCTGGATTAAGCTCTCAACTAGTTTAGTTGTCTCCTGATATGACAAGTAAGTTGTACTGACTGAAAATACCTCAACGCCTAGGACCTGACTTGGGTCTTTTTTTGGAGACATTTTTAGCAGGATTCCCTAGGATGTTTTTTCTCAGCAGACAGTTTGTTGTGGATCCTGTTATCTAAATATCTGAATCATTCCTGCATTTTTAACAAGCTTACCTCCAAATAAACGAGTGCAGTAGAGGACTGATGTTATCACTGAATGAGGTGGAGGTAAAGAGTTTTCCCCAAAGTCCTATAGAAAATCTGCAGCAGAGGCCCTGAGTTCTGGGATAATGCTGCGATCACCTGGCTTTCTTCCTGGCTGTAAGGTGCTTTGGACTCTGATCTGAGTGGGAGGAGATGGAAGGACTGAGCCCGCTGATCAGGGAATACTACAGTTACTTTAATTGTGACAACTAAGTGCCAGGATTTTGATGAGGCCCAATGTATTAATTAGAAATTGATGGTTATTATAATTAATAATACACCAAAATTAATTACTGGGAAGAAAAATTATGTCCGTGTTGATCCATCCACGTGAATGACAGTAGAGATGCCTTCTGTGGCACTTTCTTCCCTTGCCATTGGTACTGTTTTCCTGGAGGGACTGGGCTTTCCAGTTAATTCTCGGAGTGACAGTTTAATGTATTTATCTGATATAATTCATTCCCCTCTGCAGCCCCATCTCCAAGCAACAAAGCAGGAGAAAATAACCGCTCAACCACCCCTTAATCCACTAAGAGTAAAGGCAGAGACACTGTGAACTAGCCTGACAGGAATGATGACGGACAGAGCAAACGGCTGGGGGCCCTGGAGGGAAATCTGCCAAGCTTTGGTCCTATAAACCACCTAATCCCTTTGTATCTGAGTGCCTTTGGAGCTGCTGAAAGTGTTACAGGGCAAAAGATGCTGTTGTGCCTGTTTGCTAGACTCTGAGTCCTGATGTCTGGGTTTTTAAGCTACTTATTATGGGGGTGCTGGGAGTGATATTACAAAGTGGCTCTGAGCCAGCTTAGGTCCGAGAATAAGATTTCCTGGAAGCTCAGGTTTGTACCGCTTCAGGACTGCATAGACCATCATTCTTCTGCTGAGAAACAGATTCCTTGCAGGTGTCCTCAGCTACACACACATGTGCGTGTGCGTGTAGCAATGCCTGAGACCTCGTAAAAATGAGATTCTATCTGGACATGATAATTCGCTTGAAGCAGACAGGAAAACTGAAGCAGAAGGACTTACCCCATAGGTAAATGTTGGAAACTGAAGTACTAGGCAGGAAGGAGGTTACTAAAGGAGTTCTTCCAGAATAATTTTTGGGCTCAATCTTGTCCATTTTTTTTCAGAATAAACCAAAAAATGTGTGCTGATGAAATCTGCTGACTCTTATCCGGACTTTATCATCAAAAGCAGGGGAGGGTCAGAGCGTTCTACAGAAAGAGCGGTGTGACCTTCAGGACCAGAGCAGTAGAAAAAAGATTACATTCAAAGTACAAAATGCAAATTCATGCGTTCAGGGATTAATAACTAATCAGCTATAAACAGGGAATGTTTAATTTGGAGATAACAAAAGAAGGGAAGGACCCTGTACTCGGCACTGGTGAGGCCGCACCTCAAGTACTGTGTTCAGTTTTGGGCCCCTCACTACAAGGACACTGAGGTGCTGGAGCGTGTCCAGAGAAGGGCAACGAAGCTGGTGAGGGGTCTGGAGAACAAGTCTGATGGGGAGCGGCTGAGGGAACTGAGGCTGTTTAGTCTGGAGAAGAGGCTGAGGGGAGACCTCCTCGCTTTCTGCAACCACCTGAAAGGAGGTTGTAGTGAAGCGGGTGTTGGACTCTTCTCCCAAGTAACTAGCGATAGGACAAGAGGAAATGGCCTCAAGTTGCGTCAGGGGAGGTTTAGATCGGATATCAGGAAAAATTTCTTTACCGAAAGAGTGGTCAAGCATTGGAAGAGGCTGCCCAGAGAGGTGGTGGAGTCGTCATCCCTGGAGGCGTTCCAAAAACATGTAGACGTGGCACTCCAGGGCCTGGTTTAGGAGGCATGGTGGTGTTGGACTTGATGATCTTAGAGGTCTTTTCCAACCTTAATGATTCTATGATTCTATGATTCTAAGTGACCACAGCAGATCTGTGAGCTATGGGGACTAGGCAGAAATAAAAGAAAGCTAAATGTGATATTAGGATGCATGGCAGGAAGAGAGTATTACCGGGGGAGCTAGAGAAGTACAAGTGCCCTTGCACAAAGCCAGGGAAAGCTTCATCAGAAATAATGTCCATAGGTGCAGTCATCAGCGGTCAGTGAAAGGCAGATTGACAGTGAGAGAGCTTCAGAGTGGGGGTCCCAGGGCAACCAGCCTGCAAGAGCTGGCTCTGTGACCCAGCAAAGACCACGCCGAGTGGGAATATGGTCACTCACCATAAATACATCACAAGGCGAACATTGGGAAAATGACAGCTGTTTCAGAGGAGGGACAATACTGACATAATAATCAGTGAATTTAAATTGGCCCTGGGTTGATTTAGACTGACAATGAGGCAGTGACAGGGAGACACTTCTGCCCACTAGAGAGAACACATTTTGGAGACACCCAGCAAACTTCATACCCTCCCTGTTTTAACAGATTGGCTGCATTCAGGGGGAAGAGGAGCCCAGTCAGAACCACAGATCCAGCTGCCCAGTCTTTAGCCACCAAAGGTGGGAATTTAAAATCAGTTCCACAGACATATTATTTGGCCGGCCAGCATAACAGTATTGGGTGGTCTGCTCCAGCTCAGAGTCAAAACACAATGGTTTGGCCTGCATTTTTCTTTTTCTTCGTGTCTGATGTGTTTACCTCTGGTCCTTGGAGACCACCCCCGTTGGTTCGTTAGGACCCCAGGGCTGGACTGTCATCCAATGTCCTTTTTATTTCATGGCAGTATTGCTGCCTGGCTTATTTGTTAGATGTCCTTACCAAATCAAGCCAGTGGCTTGTCCAGTGCGGTATCTTTTTTGTACCATCAATGCCTGATATTTCTATGGATGGTGAAACCCCTACAGAATGCACCCAGCTACTTGAGCAATGCTGTGAATGGGAAGAGAAATTCCTCCGTTGTCCCTGGAGGCCACCAGCTCATGCCCTCAAGCCGGAGGGTTCATTACCCCTATTTTTTTCCCTTGGGTTATATGACTGCCAGTGTTATTTGCAGTCATAAAATTTTCCAACTCAAGTTTGAAACCCAGTCAACATTGTTTGTCTCAGTCGCCTTCCTGCGGCTGCAAATTCCTTTGCTCTGCTATGCACTGGACACAGCTATTTCCTTTTAGGAGCCCGCCATATGCTGCCCTTTAATTTCACTCAGAACCCGCTTTTTCCCACAGGGTCTGGCTGAGGGTGCTCAGCACCTCACAGGATGGAGCTCGCTGCTCAGGGCTGGCCTTAATGTTAGCAGGACTTCAAAGAGAGACACACAGGTACAGAAGGGAGTCACAGCTATGGGGCAAATAGCCTCCCCTTAGCAAGGCCAGGCTGGAGGAGCTGTTTGCTTTACTCGTCACCATGCCTCTGTTAGCAAAGAGTGCAGTTTTTGCAATGCCGTCCATAAGCAGGGCAGCCCCGTTGAGAGCTCTCTGAATCATCTTTCCATAGCACGGGCCAACGAAATTTGATGGTATCCCCACCCATCTTTGTTGCTCTTTAAATGAACCTTGTGCATTCAAAAGTCAGGAAGTGCACTGCAGAAATTGTGGGGCTTAATTAGTTTTATTTGTTCTTGGGTTCTAGATTTTTTTTTTCCAGTAAGTAATGATTAGAACTTCCTTTTTTTTTCTTTCTTTCTTTCTTTTCTTTTAAAATGACTCCGAGTCTTCCAAAATGGGAGATTTGCAGGCTCTGGGGCTATATGAAAGAATATGAAATCTTTTTATTTCAAAGAAAGAATACTATTGAAAGCAAAATCATCTACAAAGATGCCCAAGAATAGCTACTCTGGTAAAAATGGAAAGCACAAGTTGCTTTCACACGACATGGCACGTCCTCTAAGCCAGCATTGACACTCTTTGTGGCAGATGTGGTGTGGAAGGGTACAAGCCACTCTGTAGTAGGGAAGGCAATAGGATGCTATATAGAAGGCAGAGATCCAGAGATCCAGGAATCCACAGACTTGCTTCCCACCTATCTCCTGAGTTTCTAGATTTAATAGAGGCAGGGACTGAGGCTGCTGCGTAGCTCTCGTAGTGGCTCCAAGACAAAGCTGTGGTCCTCAGCAATAACCGCTTTCATTCTCGCACAGAGTGCTGAGTCTGCAGGGTAGCACCAGGGTGGGAAGAGGCTCAACACTTAATTAAAGGAAGGCGCTCGGTGCACTGGGGTGAAGGCAAAAGCTCGCTGCCTGGGGATCCCTGCTGCAGAGCTACGGGGGATTGCGGGGCCTGCGTGAGCTCCAGCTGATAACAGTAGGAAGGCAGTTACACACCTGCCAGTACATCTGTTACAAATAGCTCCAGAGACTGATTAATGGGTTGGTTTATTTGATGCTTTCTTCTTTTTTTTTTTCCCTTACTCCCCTTCTGGCAATAGCAGTGAGGGGACTGGTTGACTTTGCTTGCTTTACTGACAAGAAGGATGACTGCTCGGTTAATATGTGAGCATCTACTCTTCAAAAACAAAATTTGTCAGCAATGCAGACATAATGTCAGCCACATAGAAAGTACAGAAGGATGTGGAGAACGGTGAATTCAGCAGTCCTGGGCTACCATCATTCTGCAGCAAGAGAAGGTACTTAAACATTTCAGGGCAGGCAGGCAACTCCCAGAGCCCAACAGCTACTGCATCTGAGTGCTACAGCTGCTTTTCCTCTGCTCGGATCTCCCTGGGAATGGCAGTGCAGGCACAGAGTGGGGGGTGTTATGCCAAGTAGGCCTGGTGTCTGTGGAGAAAAAGTATTTCTGCTCCTCCAACACCTGAGGCTTTGCTTGTTATTGTTTCCCTCTTCGCTTTTCGCAAAGGAGAGCAGAGGGCTTGCTGTCCTCCCTCCTGCCTTCCTCTTGGCTCCAAATAGGATTACAGTTACCTAGGCTGATCCTTGCTGCCAAGCACCGGGTTCACCCACACTCGGATCGCAGGTGGAGAAGTCATTTTCCCTGAGGCCCTGGTGGTAGGGATATGGCGAGGGCTTCGCCATAACTTGGAGCACCAGAGTAGGGCTAATCTGGCCTGACCCCCACTCTCTCACCATCCCAGCCTTTTGCCATGGCAGGGAGATCCCTCTCTAAGAAGTTATTGCTGCCACGCAGCTTCGCAAGGAGAGTCAGGATCATCAGCCATGCTGGGCTGGCATCTGGGGAAGATCTGGGGCCGAGCTGAAGCAGAGCTGGCCAATCAGACTGCATCTGGCCCTGGTTCTTCCCCTGAAAAACACATATTCATTGTCAAGGACATGCCATACTTTGTAGGAGCAGACTATAACGAATGCTAGTGCTAAGGGGGTGTAAAACAGGCAGAGAATCTGGCCTTTTTGTCTTCAGTGCCACAAGCACAAACAGAAATACCTGGGTACAGTGTTTTTACTTTCATCAGGACTCTACAGATGTGAAGGGGCCCCTGTTAGATCATTTGTGGAGATAACTCAGAACATGTAAATAAATCCATCCCTGTCTCTCCAGAGATCCCTGCTCAGATGTTGCATGCTGTAAACTCTAGCATTTGTAGCTCTCATTTACATGATCAGATGGGGAAGGGAGGCAGGTTACTAACAAAGGGTGCAGCTGCCTGCCCCACATACTGTCTCCAAGATCAACAGATTCCTTCACCCCCCGAGGTGCTGGAGTCTTTAATCTAAAGCTCCATGGAGATGCTCCATGCAATTAGCACCAATGCTTATTACTCCCTCTTGCTCCATTCTTACCCCTTTGGGTAATCTCTAGATAAAAGGGAAGACTTTTAAAGCTCAAAGTTTTCTGTGGCAGTTTCCTACTTTGTGCAGTTTTACCCCGCCTCTCTTCTCCCTACTCCTTTCTCCATGGCTCTGAGAATCTCCCAGGTTTGTTTGTGGTTTTGCTTTTTCACAGGAAGTTCAAACTCTCCTTTCCCTTATTAGGATTGTCTGTAATGCCATCTCCTACACATCTGTCTTGCCATCCTTGAAAACTTTTTTTCTTTTTTTACACACCTTTCTGCATCCCGGAGCCCAGCTAGTTATTATCTTTTTTCCCCCACTGGGTGGCTGCTTATCTATTTATTTGCAAAACTGGATGGAGGTCTTCTAAGAGGAGGTATTTTCATTTGACTTCCAGCTGTCCTTGCTCCAAAGAGAGACAGAAACTTAGCAGAAGAAGGAAGATTTTAGGAGGTTTTTTTCCTAGTCCCAACCAGAATCTGAAAACAGTGTGGCAGGAGGCAGTAGTACTTGTTGTTATCTTAGCTCTGCTGCTCTCTCATGCTGCGTTCGTGGGCAAGACACTTCAGCTTTGAGTCTGTTTTCCCCAGTTATCAATAGACAGAATCAGATGGGCTGGTATATCTCCCAGGGATGCTGTAATCTTTAATTAGATGGTCCCTGTAGAGTACTTCCAATATGCAGCTTTCTGTGGCAGAGCTAACTGTTATTGTCCAGAAAAAAAATATGCTGGAGTAAGTCCTGGCTCTTCCCAAGAGGCTGAGTAAAGGGTATGATATGTGCTGGAGAAGCAATAAAGGGATGGGGATCAATTCTTTTTAACCACAGACTCCTAGGGGATTTGCATGACTTCTAGTGGGTCTGCAGACGGGAACTGAGAAAAGGAAGCTTATTGTCAGTTGGTTTAAACTGATTATATACAGAATAATGGAAAATTTATAGAGATTCTCATCCAAAAAATGTTGAAAACTACTGATGGCTAGAAATGGGTCAACACTGGGGTGGAAGAAGTCAACAAAGACTTGCTCAAACTTTCATGTGAGTTCCTTTGTGACTGTACACCTGTGGGGTATTCTAGGGATGGGTCAGCTCCCAAGAATAATCCTGGAACTAGTGAATTTTAAGGAGCTCTGATTTTAATTCATATAGTTTAGTTTCTGTGGTTTACATCAAAAGACACCAAAATGCTGGGAAAACCTCTGGAGCAGCCACACCTCAGTTTTGAGAAGGGCAGTTCATTCACACCTACTTCAGTGCTCTTCCTTTTAAGCTGTATTAATTGTTTTAATATACAAAACAGTTTTCTTTATAGAGCATTCTATTCTTTTAGCTGGTAGTCACTTAAGTGGTGTCCCCATATGCTATGAAGTTGTCCTTGTTTTTTCTTTGTCAGACTCCATTTATAGATTTTCATTGAGTTTGAGACGGGCAAGAAAGAACAGATGATTCTGTCACTGGCTCATTCTCAGAGGCGTTCACTGCTCTCAGCTCTCCAAATCCTACAGCTGTACACCCAGATCGGGCAGGTAGCCATGAAAATAGGGAATTAGGTGGCTAGTTACCTGATTTGCATGCACAAATTGACATTTTTATGTGCAAATGCAGCTTCTTAGAGATGTAACTGGTTAGGTGTATTTATTTCATTTCTCTTTAAAATATTCCATCGGTTTCTTCTGCCGCTTTCGCTTGCTGCAAATTAGGATCAATCCAATTAAGTTGGTGCAGTTGCCTCAATGAAAACTGGTATGAGCAAGAAGAGAACTGGGTTTATTGTCAGTGTGATGGTTGTCACTACAGAAAAAAAATCAGTGTGCACTGTGCTGGGATAGTTGACTTTGCTGCATATTTGAGATATTTCCCATTCTAAGTATAGGAAATACTTGAACAAAGTCAACAACAGTGTAGTCAGCATGCAGTTCTCTTTAGATGCCACCATTATAGCTGTGCGTTGTGCTGACGGAGTGAATTCCAGACGGAGCTTGGAGAAGTGATGATTAATTTCCAGCAGTTCCAAAGAGGAAATTATACTCGTTAAATCAATCTAGGCGAATTTCAGCTCTTGCATAAAAGACACCCTAATTGCGTTGGTGAATTCAGAATGAACTGCAGTACAGTGTGCAGGAAGTTCACACATGACTTGTACTATCATTAATGATTGCAAAAGAGCCTGAAATGTTTACTCACTCGACCAATAACATGTTTGTGTTCCCTCTTTTTTTTTTTTTTTTTTTTTTGACCTTATTTAATTGCAATGGGAAGGGGGCAAATATATGGCCTCTGATGAAGTGGAATGATGCACTGAATAAACCCTTAGCCAGTGTTGTTGGGTCTCGTTGCACCATTGCAGTGCAAGCCAAGCTGGTGTAAAATGTGCTGTTCAGCTCTAGTCGTGACACCAATTCGCTGTAGCTGAAGATCAGTGCCTAGCTCTGTGCTTGGGAACATCAGTCATGGTTTGTTGTTATTTTCAGCCTGCCCTACTTTGCGCTGTCATTAATCATGGAGAGGTAGAGGGGATGGGGACGAGACTGGCAATTCCTTTTGTGGCGACAGTCACGCAGCCGTTGGTGTGCAGTCAGCCTGCGCGCCGCTTTCTTTCCACCGAATCTTTCCTTTCCCAGAAGCAGGGTCAATGAGACGTTTAATTTATTAGCTGTGCAGGGTGATTTACTGGCATCAAATTAATATTAGTTAAATTCACAAGGAGCCTGTGGAGAAGAAAAGCAGCTGAGGAATGAGGCAGCCAAGTGTTTTGTGGGTCTGTGACTCAGCAGGTTGCAATTAGGCCACGCAGTGGAACGGAAGGGATGGCCACTGTCTCTTCCCATTGCAGAGTCTCGTTAGGGACACCAGTGGAGCTGCTTCAGGTTGACCATTGGGTGCTTAATTCAGCCTGTCGTTCTTCGGGCACAGGCTTGGTGAAGATTTTCCATCAGCCTCCCTTGTTTTTTCCTCCCTCTCTCTCTCTCACACAAAATGGCAATACTTCTGAAAAGGCTGGGCTGGAGTTTTGTCTGTGTCCAGGCTGAGTGCAGTTAGGTTGTGTGTGGTCCCTGTCACTTTATGGGACTTGGGTAAACACCAATTGCTTTGTTATGAGCTGAATAGGAAAGTTAGCCCCAAATTAGCGCTAATGTGAGGTCATTTAACCCTTATGGGAGGTCTTTTGAAAAATCATAATAGGGCCGTGCAGGAGTCAGGACAAACCAGTCACAGAGCCTGGTGAGGTTTTGTGCAAGATTGACAAAGTGCACTATTATCATGAGACGGGGTCAAAAATGTAAATACTCCGAGACCAGCAGAGAGAAACTTTCCTCCTGCTGGGCTGATTATTCCTAAAACAGGTGCTGCTCCCAAATCCCCATGCAATGGCTACAAGCTCCCCATATTATTCCTGCAGGGTTTCAGGCCAGGAGAATTAAAAGTGAATTGGAGCCGAAATGAGCGTCAGCATCTCTCAATCCAGCGTATTCTTTGACATAATGGTTGCTGGGTCAGGGCAGTTCTTCCTGCAATTTCGTCGTCCAGCCCTTGAAACAAGAGCTAGTCTTTAATTGCCATTGAAAATAACTGTGTGTGGCTTGTTTGGGACATGTAGCAGCCTGTGAGTGAATGGAGACTCTTATAGGTGTGATACAGACACTGGTGTCCTCCTTTCTCGGGCAGCTGTGGGCTAGGGATGGGCAGACATTTCCAGCCTGCCTTGCTCCTCATCAGTGGGAGCAATAGTCTCTGCTGGTCAAGACGTCTGAAGTGGGGTCTATGTGTGTGTGGGAGTTTGCTTTCAAGCAAAGTCCACCCTGGGGGAAAGCTGTGATGACCTATGGGACTAAGCAAACTATCAGGGAGCTGTAAACCTCTTGTAATTGGGGACCATCGTTTACAAGATTTATTAGAGCTGTTGGTCGAGCCACAAAGGTGGGGTTATGGGAGAAGAGCCCAGCGTCAGCGGAGGCCATGGGTGCTGCTGGTGTGTGCTGGGTGAGACAATGGGTGCATGCAGATCCCAGCCAAGGGAGGAGTGTGGACCAGACTGTTGGGTGGCACAACTAGAAGGTGGGCACAGATAGACTTGATATAGGGCACAAAGAACTCACAGAGTGATGGAAGGAAGGGTGGGAGGGTGTAACACGCTGAGCTGGAGGGAGGAAAGCAACTCGAGCCTTGCTGCATGCCATGGATCAGCAAAAGCAGCAAGGTGGGTGTCCCTCCTGTCCCCACTGCCACACAATCGAGTGTGCAGGGCCCTGGCTCTGCAGGGATTCCTTGTATGACCCTGTGCTGGGCATTTTGGGTGTACTGGCTCTGTAAGGGCCCCTGTGGCTGGGAGAATGGGCTTAGGTTGGAAACAGGAGAGCCTCTGGCTTCATGTGACCCACTGTGCGTGGCTTTAGGCTGGCAAGCCCAGATGTGCGGGCTGTACTGTGCAGATGCGAACAATTTGTGTCTCCATTTTCATGGGGACCTCTGCACTGTGCTGTGTTGCAAGGTAAAGGCATACCTCACAGCGTAAAGAGAGGAGAGGTTTTCCCGGCTTCATGAGAGCGCTGGGAAGATAAACCATTAGGGTGTGGGGCACTTGATGGGGTCAGAGGCCACAGGCAGACAGGGAGCAATCCAGACCCCTGGAGCTGCCAGAGCCTCTTTATCTGTGCACTGGCAAAGAGAAGAACTGAAGGCCTTAACCAGCTAGCTTTTTACAATATTAAGCACATTTAAAGTTTCCATATGGTTCCATATGTCCACTTTAAGTCCAAAAGTCAGGAGAGAAACCTTGGTTACTCTTTCCTGGTGAAAACCTGGCCGTACTTCCCTGAGTGCCAGTGAGTGCTGGCTCTCTAATTCCAGCCTTCCCAGGATGATTCCCCAGGTTGTTGTTGAGAAATACCTTTCTGCCAAGTAGTCGGCAGGACCGGAAGCTCCAGATACATTCTCATCTGGAAAGGCAATCAGACAAAATGCCAAGCCCAGGGGGCAAAATTTCAGTCTTGGTGCCAGTCTTGCTTATTACATATCTGGGTTCTGCAGCCTGGTAGACTTTCATCATATAATTTATTTGCTTCTCAACATCCCTGCAGTTATTAAAAGCATCGTACTCAGAACTGCCACCCAAGGTTTCTCTAATTAGTACATCTGCCTTTCGGGGCAATTTTGGATTGTTCATTTTACAGCTTGACCTCAGGCAGCGAATGGCCAGAATTCGATCTGGGTTCCTGTTAGCCAGGGGAGCTGCCTGGGGTCTTTAGGACACAGGAGATCATAGCGGGAAAGGATCTGATACTGCAGGGATGGGCTCTGTAGAAATGTCAGCCAAATGCTCAGGTCAGGGGGGAGAGTCTCCAAATATCCTTGCCTGCACGCTGCCACACAATGCCAGCTTGCACTGCAAGGCTCTGCAAAGGGCACTTTTTCCTTGTGTGGAAGAAAAGGACAATCCACAATCCAAAATCTCCCTTGCGAAGGCTCACAACAGCCCTGCACTGCCCTGTTTGGCACTTGTCTACACTCGAGGTTCAACGCTGGCTCCAGACAGCTGGCTGGGCTCCCCAAATATCATCTCATATAGTGGGATTAAGTAGTTGGGTGCGAGGAGAACTCCTTAGGTTGTGTTGTCTTCCCCATCTATGGTCCTCCTGCTCCTTCCAAAGTGTGGTTGAGGTGAAGAAGTAGTCTAGTGCAATTAATCCCATCAGCTGGAATGCAAAGGCAGTGCAGAGCTAAGACAAGGAGTAAGCCTATCCCTGCCTACCTGCTGAGCACCTTCAAGTGCAGGAGCCCAAATGGAGAGGGAGGTAGGCCAGGCGGGAGCCTCATGTCTCCTTTATCTGAACTTCTATTCAAGAATGGATAAAATACGTTTAAATTCTTAAAACAAGGCTTTCTCCGACCATCTGGCATCCTTCATCTGAACGCAATCCTCAGCTTTGCCTCTCCACTGAGCTCTGAATGTGGCTGCTCCTGGGTTTGACTCAGATTAGATCTTTCTAGTTCATCCTAAAATTATTTCATTCTATGCTGAAAATCAGAGCAGCAGGCACTGATTTCACTGGCAGTGATTAATCCTAAAGCTACTGTAGGAGCTCGCAGGAAAAGGTCTCACCGTCAAGGTTGTAAATCCTTCAGGTTCAGATGAAATTGTAGCTTCCTTTTTGTGCCTTTTTAGGACTCATCTGTACTTAGGTTTTGGCCACAAGTACCAGTTCCGGCTCCAGTAGAGACATGGTTTATGCTGGTGCAGTATAATTTGTTTGATCTTGTTTCAAACTGGGGTAAAAATGCATTGCTATAAGTCACATCTCCACTAGTGGTTTGCGTGGGTGACTAGACACTCAGGGTAGGCAAATTTTTCTAAGACTCGCATAAAATTACTTGCAGTACGGTCATGGCTGCAAATCCCATGAGAGCCCCAGGGGTGGCATCTGTCCAAGTGCTTAGTGCGGGACTGCCCAAACAGGCCTCCAACTGGAACAGGCACAAAGGTTGTGAGAGGCAAAGCTCAGGCACACTGATGTGCAGCGAGCAGTGCTTTGGTCTCCTGCTTTCCATTTCAGTGCCTTCGAGACAAGCTATGGCAACAGATCCTCCCTGAATATCAATGACGAGTGCCGTTGCTGCTCAGACCCAGCATCAGAGGTTTGTAGGTAAATTTGGTTTGCCATTCTCAAGCCATCAGTGCCTGATATTTGGGTGCCATATAATATTTGTGGGGAAAATATGAAAGTGTCAGCTTAGAAGGAAGGCTGATTCTCAGATCTTGAAGTAAAAGAAGATTGATTGATGTATTTAACAAAGCTAAAGCAACAGTTTGTTTTGTAATAGGTATGTGCTTCTTGCAGGAGGCATTTTCTATGAGGAAGGAAAATCCCCAAGCCCCTAAGGGCCAGCAGCCCTTATGTGCTAACTGCCACCCAAGATGTTCTTGGTGCATCTCTTTAAATGTTGCAAAACTACCTGATATTTTTCCACTCCACGGGACAACTGGTACCTTGCAGTGAACTTTCTGTTAATCCCCCACCAACAACCTGCCCCAAGAAGGGAGTTCCGCCCCTACAGAGGCAGATGAAAAGCAAACTTATCTACTGCATTTGCTGTGCAGGAAGGCTCATGGATTTATACATTTGACCTAGATGCTGGGCAATCTAGAAAGGATCTAATATGTTCTTACAAGTTTTGGTTAGATTTGTTATCTGAGAAGGCGATGCACTGGTATGATTTGAATTTAGGTTTCATTTAAGATGGCAAGACTTTTCACTGTAGATGTTGGATTATGGCCTGGCCAGGAAAAGTAAGCAATATGAGCAGGTAGAGTGAGTCAGAATTAAGTGGGCCTTTATTTGGTATCAGATATGATAGACAGGTGCCAGCTAGGGAGCAAAGAGAGCTTGCCCACTACCAGAGGGTGGAGCAGATGGGTATCTGTTTTTCTTTCTCTCCTAGACTTCAGAGCCACGGGGAGGATGTTTGGGAGAGACGACGCTGGTGGAGTTTCAGGGCTCCTCCAAGCTGCCATGTGCCTGCTCGTGTACTGTAGCTCTGACAGGGAGAGATAAGAGTGGAGCCCAGGTTCCTTGCAGCTTTTGGTCTCTTTGACAGGGGTGTCAGCAGGAGATAGGCTGCGGTGTGTGGGCTCTGGCAGGCAAACACCTGATACCTGGCTGTGATTACCTGTATCCTCACCAGATCACAGCTTCATCCAGGGGTGGATGCAGCTGCAGTGTGGATGGAAGAGGACTATGTAGCTGAGGGGGTGCTGGAGTGACTCAGAAGGTCCCATGACCCCCTGATAGAGCTTTCCCTACTGTTACTCTGTGCTGGCAGAGTGCCGGTCACAGCAGTGGTGTGCAGCACCAAAGGGGAGCCAGGGAGCCACTGACTCCCTCATGCTGTCAGACCAAGATGACATACTGCAGCACCTCCCTTGAGCTGTGCTTGCACCAGAAGATAAAGTCCAAAAGTTCAAGTTTCCCCTTTCTCCAGCCCAGAACTGTGATCTTTACAGGAGACTTCGGCACTGCCAGCTTTGCTTGCGTTTTGCTGCAGCATCCGACACACTCTGGGCTCCACATATTTTGCACAGGGGGCTCTCCTTTTTCCTTTGATGGCTGCATGTTAGCATGACAAAGCTGGAGCCCTTAGGGAGGAAGCAGGGCCAACACTGGGCCTGTTTGCTGGAGATTTTCAAAGGGAAATCCCTCCCTGCCTGTAAAGAGCTGAGAACTAGAGCTCCAAGTACTGGGTGCTTCTCCCACATGAGGTTGTTCAGAAGTTTGCACTGTATTACCTGCACAATATCAGCCTGCGAGACGATAGCTCGGTGACTTATGCAGGGCCTTTGGCAGGGGTTTCCAGTTTTCTTAGTGGAAATGAGATTCAGTTCCCACAGTTGATGTACCAAGCCCCTGCCCAGCCTCGCTTCTTCTCCCCTCCCTCGGCGTTTGCCTTTTCATTTGAATGCTTCAGGAGCGGAAGGTGTCTCCAAACCAGGCCTGGGATCTAAGCACGGAATCCCAACTCCAGGGACAATTTTAGAGTCAAATCAAGATTGCGGAGCCAACTTCTTCTTCCTCTTCTCTATAAATAATCAGGTCCAACAGCTGTCTTCTCAAGGTATTGTGGGAAAGTCAGCTCCTGCCAAAGTGCTGAGACAGAGAAAGGCAGGACGACTGCTGCTGTGTGCTGATTCTAGCCATCCCAAAACATCCCCTGTACCAGTATCCCATGACTGATTCAGATGAGTAATGACAGGTGTAGAACAGAAGTGAGAAATAATTAAAATTTGCAGAGTGCTTTGATGATTCCAATACTGACCAGCCTTAGCACTAATATGTCATGAGCCATGGTCCTGCCAAACACAGGGCTGGCTCAGAAACCACAAGCCAGGTCCCTGGTAGATGTAGGATTAACTTTAAAATTGCTTAACTTTGTGGGGTGTGTGAGGGAGTTATTTTCATTTCTGTCTCTTCATTCCTGAGCCTATTGGGATTGTGTTTTGAGGCGTTTTGCAACAATCATGAAGGACAGAGATTTTTATGTAGAGAAAGCTTTCACATGATCATGTGATTACAGGAAGTCAGGCTTTAAAAAGGCAACTAAATAAACTAATAACAACAGCAAGTATCAGCAGATTTGTGATGAAACCATGAAAGCTGGCAAACCTGAGACATTATGAGTTCCAGATGTTGCACACAGATAAGTATCTCTGGCCTGAGCTTTTCTAATTAGCTACAGAAACTAAGTTGTCATGTAAAGATGTCTTTCAAGGCTCCCTGAGCAGATTCATTATAGTCCACCAGTACAGACTTATATTCGTTCATAATATTTCCTTCTTTATTTGCTACTTAGGATTTACTGAATGAAATCCCATTTCTGTGCCGTGCTTAGATTCCAGTCGGAACTGGCATCTCTGCAACTGCGTGAACCAAGCAGACACCAGGGTCCAAACACACTTCATCCTGCAGCTGGAGTCTGAATCTGAGCCCAGTCTCTGCTGCTGGGATCTAACCCACTGGCTGATAAGGGTAATTTATTCTGAGCAGCTTGGGACACCTTTGCCAGTGACATTTCCATATCTCTGCTCATGAAGGGCTGGTTAATGATGAATGGAGTCAACTGAGGTATCTGAGACCAAACTCATCTCTGCTATAGCGTCACTGGCTGACATCAGATAACTTCCTGAAGGGAGGCAGCTTTGATCAGGCTGCAGCAGTGGGAGAAATGGTTGGGAGCAATACCTGATGTTTTGCATCTGGTCCATTTTAAAAACTGTTTTCATGTTTAAAAATAAATTTCTCTCAGTGAGGAATCACAGCACTGCGGTAACTGCGGTAACAGGCCCAGCCCTGAGCCCTTCCTTGCACTGCTGGCGTCATTGACAGCACCTTCTGCTCCCGGTGTGGTAATCACTGGAGGGGGAGTTCAACTCCTCATTTTTTTACAAGAGGAAATGTGCTGTTGTGTTGAGTGGCATGTGTGAGACAGTTGACGAGAGGGAAGTCCCGTGAGTTAGGTATGGCTGAAGAGCTGCAGCATGTGCTCACTGTTGGGTGCTGGGGTTAGAAGACAAAGTTTACTTGGAGCCAGTCTGAAATCCTTTTAAAAAGGACCCAATTTTCCTCTGTGAAACCTTCCCCTGACTCCTTCCCTGTATATATTTGTAGCTGAATATCAGAGGAAGCCTGGGCCTGGGCAGCAAATTTGGCTGAAATGGAGAACATCCTTGCGACATCTCCAGCCACCTCCCTCCCTCTATAGACTAAACTGGCATGTCCATTCCCTGCTGTGTGTTTCTTCTAGCTGGGTTTGGATTGACAGGTGTCAGCTAAATGCATGCGCTGAAAGTCAGCTTCAGAGTGAGAGCATGGGACAAGCTCAGGTCAGAGCACGCAGAGAAAAAGTGAAGCTTCTTCCACAGAGAGAAGCTGGCTGAGATGCTGGGTCATGTTTGTTTATTGAAACTGAAGGTGGCTGCCCTGAAGACTGTTAGTTGGGTCAGTTGTTTGCAACCCAAACTTGTTACCGTGTAAAAACTGGTAGAACTAGATAAAGACAACAGGAATTTTCCTATAGCCCCGTGGGCTACAACAGATAATAACAAACTGGCCTGACTCTATTAAAAAGACATTTAAGCATCGGATCATGTTGTTTAGTGGTACTAGGTTCCAGCAGAGCCAGCTGGCTTCCCAGATACCCTGCAGATAGAGGTATTCACCTAACTGGAAAGCAGCTGCTGGGAAAGGGTCAGTGAGGGGTTTGTCTCTCTCACTCGCTTCAGAAGGCCAAATTATTTTTTCCCTTTTCCTCATTATTACTATGACAACAGCCCTATGGAGTGACTTTTGTAGCCTCTGTTGTGCTATGTGTTGTACAAACAGAGCGAAAGGGCAGTCTTGCCAGACTAAGACTTGCAGCCGAAGGAAGTTCCAGTTCAGCTTTTTGTTCTGCCTTCCCAAGGAAGAGGCTCTGGGAGGCAGAGGGAGCCTCACTGGGAAAGAGTGTCTGGTCTGGATATCAAAGGTTTCTACAAACTTATATGGCACAAGCTATATTTTTTGCTGGAAAAGCACCTGAAGCAGCCACATCTCCCTTTGGAGAACAGCTCACTTTAACCTGCTTCAGGCTGCTTCCTCTTACTGCATATTAATTGTTGAAGTGTTTTAATAACCTTTGGTCAAAGGCAGCTGAAATTCCTGGCACATCACAGGACAACTGGAAAGGATGTTTGACAGCTGTCAGTGGGAAAAGCCGTGTATCCTAAAGGGATAAAAGCCCTTGCTTTGAAGTTTCTTACAGGTTGTACAGAAAAGAAGCCAGACTGGGAACAGGGAGTGTGAAATGACTTATCCAAGGACACAGCACAAATCGGTGGCGGAGGGAGAAATAAGAACATCAGGGTGGCATGGTCACAGGGCCGTGCCGCACCTTGGGCAGCTCCTCCGGATGCAGACCCAGCCAGCTCCTGACACGGCAGTGGCATCTGAGGGCTGGAGACCCGATGAGTGATGTTGTCCTCAATCTTGGGGCTGCTGATCTCTTGCTAACGAAATGCAGCTAATCACAGTCTGCCCCTGGATGTTTAAAGAGGGTTTAACAATCCAAACACAACTGCAACCCTGTTGCCTTAGAGAGGGTGTAGCTGTGAGCAAAATTTGGCCCTCTCTTTGAAACTTTGCAGTTTGTCTTGACTGCTGCATGCTTTATTTTTAGAGCATCATAAAGGGCTTTTGTTCCAAGGTATATTTAACAGGGGAGTGGAAGGGAAGTGGGAGGGTTTTGTGCATAGAGAATGTATCTCTTGGTCTCTTTCTTCTAACCCACCCCCTCACCAGATACTCTTGGAGGGTGGAGTATAAATGAAAAAAAAAAAAGGGAAAATAATAATTAAAAATACTGAAATCATAGTCAAAGGGATTGTCTAGGCGTCCAGGCCTGGAGGCCTCTCAGGCGCCATAAAACATACATTATCACAAAAAAGACAAGGTGCCCAAAAGAATGGAAGAGGCAGGGCAAGGGTGGTCCCGTCTGGCAGGAGCTGGTGGGTGTTGGAGGCAACGCAGTGCCCAGGCAATGCCAGCTGTCCCTGCTTTCCACCAGGACATGTCACACCTAGACTGGTGTGTGCGTGCTGGGGTGGTCCTGATCCTCCTTCACTGGCAATAGCGTAATCCTAACTCAACGGCGGCTGTGAGAGTCCTGTCTGTGGGAACATTGGTGATAGGGAGTCAGTAACATTTTCATCTGGCCTTGAAAATGTGTCTGAGAGAGCAAACTTAAGCTGGTGTTACCATAAAGAAGACAGACATGTGTACAGGCCCCACAGTCCTGACACAGAGGGGCTGGTTTCTGCTGTGAGTGATTTTACCGAGGCGCCATAATTCCTGGAGGCTGGGAGAGTGCCTTCAATGCTGCGGGTAGGTGCATAGCTAATTGCATAAGAAATAAGACTGTATGCGAGAACGAGCACGCATCTTCCTACCTGGCAAAGTCTCTCATTCCGCCATTGCAATAAGATCCTCGCAGGAAAAAGATGAGGTCCTGGATCAGTGGCAGCAAAGCTAAGAAGAAACTTAATGCTTAAAAACAGAATTAGTAAAACTAAGAGAGACGGTCACAGCTGTCCTTTTGGAGTCCCAGTGAATTTGTTCAAAGGAGAATCTGTGTTTCTGTCCTTTCTGCCACTCCTTCCCAGCTTGCCAAGGGACCTCGTGGCTTCTCAGGCAGACTCCAGACACACTGAAGCAGGACAGTGCATGTAGCCTTGCCGGTGACTGGCAGGCAGCACCAAGAGCCTGGTAAGCCCAGACTGGCCCTGGCTGTCCCCACTTCCACCCGAGCTGTGCCGCATGAGCTGCAAGTGCAGCAGGGGTGGGCTTAAACCTCCAAAGGTAGAAACAAGGCTTTGTCAGAAGCATGCTGGTTACAGAGCTTAGCTCCAGGCGGGCAGAAGGGTCTGGTGGCTTTGTTTTTCTGCTGTCCCCTATCATAGAGCGTCACCCCTCCAGTTCTGCAAAAGGCCAAGTCTGAAAACCTGATCATTTCCATCCAGAGGTAGATTTGGCCTGGCCATGGTGGCACTGAGGCTGGCAGGCTGCCTTTCACTAAGACAAAGCCTGTCACTGCTTAGGTTTGCCAGACACATTTCTCCCTCTCTTTTCTTTGACACAGACTTTGTCCTGCAGAGGTCGGAATCTCGTGCCCTGCCATTCCCCTGCATGGTCTGGCTCAGCTAGTGTTTTCTCCTCCTTCACTTTTGTTGCTGGAATCCAGTAAGTCTCACTGAAAGGTTAGAAGAAACTTGGAAATCCCCTAAGGCGATGTTGCTGCTCTTTGCACTACCCAGAGTCAGTGAAATACTCTCTGCCTGGATCCGGGTAAAGGACAAGTACCCAGGACTACGACTCTGGTCATCATGAACCGGGCAAGGTTTCCTTAATTTAGAGATATAATCAGAATATTGATCAACTAATGCCACCACTGCATAAGAATTGTGCTTTCCTTGGCTGGATAGGACATACGTGTTCTTTCCTCTTCTTCTTTTGTACTCTCACCACGGCGTGGTCTCTGCTATGGCATTGATTCTGATTCATCAGCTCTCATCCAGCTGACTTTTGGGTATTGCTGTCCTCTGCCGTACAAGGTCTTGGCAGCTGGTGCTCTCCAGCGATCCCAAATGGACTTTGCATTGCTCCAGACCTTTGGTTTTCAATCCCAGAAAACAGACTTTGTCCAGTCCCTAGATCCCTGGCAGGCAGGAGTTTGCACAGCAGAGTGGAGGGCGATAGTTGCTGGCTGGGTCAGGCAAAGCTCAGCCCAGCATGTCCTTATCAGCCAGCGCAGATACACCACGGTCGTTCTTCCTGTGCTCTGAGCTGGCCATGCTCTGAGCCGGAAGCCATAGAGATGTGTTTGAAGGGTGTTGTACCCAAATTAATATGCTCTGTCTTCACATCTGCCTGTGTAGACATGCCTTATGCCTGCCTGAGTGGGCTGGGAAGGCCATTTGCCACCAAGTTGGGAGAGCTGAACTTAGTGTTATGTGAAGGAAGACTTACAAGCTTTCTTGTATTCACCTGCTGGTGCAGGGCGCTGAGTGGGACCGATTCAGTGAGTGAGGCAGTGATGGCGGGTAAGAACGAGTGGTGGAAGCCTTTCTTTCTCCCTTTGTTTTAAGGCTTGTACCAACTTGTCTTGTAAAATCCTCTCCTACCTTCCAAATCCAGTCAACATGAGTCACCCGCTGAGCCCATCCTTTGCCTCCTCATTGCAACACGGATGACAGAAACCATCCAACAGGAGTGCCCGAATCCATGATGAGTTTTGTTCTATTGCATAAATCTTTTCCCCGTTTACAGGTGAGTTGCTACAGAGCTATTGCCTGGGTGGTATTCCTGCAGCCAGTTCCCAAACGGCGTGTGTCTGGGTTTCCCGCTGTCGTCCCGTGCGTGCTGGCGTAATGCTCTTGTCTGCGCTACAGAAGGCAGGACAGCGTGCGTGAACGGTACGGAAAAAGGTTAACCCGCAGACCTGTTTTCCTTACATATCCAGTGTAATGCAAAGATTCCCTGAGCCAGGATATTTGCTGCATGTCTTGGCATCTAAAGTTAGGGGGTTTAAAGTTACTTTTTTAAGAGAAAAAAAAAAAAAGAACCACCTACGGAGACTTTCTGGAGTGAGCAGCTAAGAGACGGTGAGAAAAGGAAAGAAAGGGTTAGCCTGTCAGTACAATTACCATTTAGGAATGAGAGGAAGCTAAGAGGCTTTTCTTCTTCCCTAATTTATTCCTTTATATATATATGTACGTATTTTTGCCTGTATATTTATATATAAAGAAACAGCAAAGGACAAATCAACCCCCAGATTCATAAAAATGACAGCTATTTGGCATCGCAGTATATGGAACACGTCCACCAAACTGAAACTAATTATCACGGAGATGAATAACTGATTCCACTCCTTTATCCTATCTTTTTTCCCCCGAGGGCTTTTCCCTCCTTCCCCACCCGCCCTCCCTCTCCTCCATCCTCCTGGGGCCGGCAGGCAGAGGGTTACGGGCTGCACCTGTCTGGGTGTACCTGTCCCACGGCACCTGTACCGGCAGCCAATCCCCGCCGCCCTGCCAACCGACCTGTCAGCAAAATACCTGTACGCAAAACCTCAACATAAATCAAACACTTCACAGGCAATGTCTGTCTTTAGCAGGTACTAGAAGAGAGAAGTCATCAGAACTTACTGCCTGCAAAGATTTGGAAACGTGGGGAAATATGTCTAATGAACTTGAGTAAGTAGAGTTTTTTTTCTGTTTACTCACTCCTCCCTGTGAAGGCTGAGTGGTTCTTCTGAGGCTTTTTTAAGTGCTTTGGGTCTGCATGAGTTCGACTCCTTGGGTTAATCCGCCTGTCCAGCTGTTTGCAAGTGGACGTAAAAGAATGGGATGGAAGTGTTTTTCAGACTTTCTGTTTCTCGCTAACCTGTCGCTGCTCTTAGGAGGAATCACTTCTTACTATTTAAGAGTTGTTTAAAATCGGGATCCTTTTTTTTCTTTTTTTTTCCCCCCAGTCTAAAATTTGACACATAAGGTTTCTGTCTAGAGGCAAGTCTGTTCTGCCTCTATCCAACAAAATCTAACATAGGCTACAGTGATTCTGTGGTTTGGTTTTTTTTCTTAGAAAACACCTTCCAAAGTATTTACCAATTTTGGATTAATTTCTAGTTTTTTGGGGGTGGGGGTTGTTGTGTGGTGTTGGGTGGTGTGGTGTGGTGTTTTGCTGGGGTTTTTTTGTTTTGTTTTTAAGTAAATGAATTCACATTATGATTCTATCAAGTAATTATGATTGATTTTTTTTTTTAAACAAGAAAAAGCACGTAACACTTTGTTGATCCTGTATAACTTTTGCTTCTAATCTTGAGTCCCCCAAAATATTTTGGACTTTGGATACTGATGGTATGGATTTGCACAGCGTACCATGCCTCGCACCTCTGGAATAAAAGCAAACAAATGTCATATTGGTATGACATGGCGTAGTAAAGGCTGGAGGAATATTGCACAATGGTAGTGAATGCTGCTGTCAATCCAGTCTTAAAAAGCTATCTAGGTATATAGCCCTATATGAAATAAATGTGTATAATAAAATATATCAAGAAATATATGTCCATATATACATCTGTGTGCAGCTATGGTGCTTCAGAAGGTGTATTTTGAAAGAAAAACACATACCTGTATGTGTTTACAAGCCTGACAGAGGTGTTGTGACAGCTAATCTCTTAATAATTAAGAACCCTGAAAAGGTGCAGCACTAATTATTATTTGATGTAAATACTGGGATCTGTATGCTTGGATCGATTAAGAATTAAGATTAAGAAGACTTCATTTTTCCCTTTCTGAACTCCTTGGGTAATTTATACTTGATGCTTTTTAAACTTAAGGGTCAGGCCATGTGGTTTGCTCTCAAAATGCTACAGTGTTTGTGTGTGTACACAGTGCATTGCAGAATTAGATTGATGTATTACTAATTACTGACCGGGGCATTACGTTACCTGATGAATTACATGGTTGCTTGACTCTACTCTTACTAACGGGCTGTTAACCCCTGTGCCTTTGGCATGAGAAAGGGGGAATTGATGGGAGCAGCATCCCTTTTGTGATTCAGATCTCAACTCCGAGGACCGATAAAAATGCAGAGGTTGCTGTCTGCTCCCAGCCCGTAGGACGGAGCTCAGCAGGGGCTGTGTTTGGTTGCCTGCGGAGGTAAAAGCCTCTGTGCAACGTGTTCCTGTAGACTGAACCCGAGGACACGTTTGCAGATCTCTGCGAAAATGTCACTTTGGTTCCCTAGCCCACAGCCGGGGGAAAAGCTTGCCTGGGGAGTGCAGACGGCGGGGTGTAACAACTGCAGCCTGCTGATGCCTTGTCGGAGGGGCAGGGGCAGGGGCAGGCGCTGCCAGCTCGCCGGGAGAAACCGCTTAGGAGCACAATGGGCCTGGAGTACCTCACCCGAAAGCTCCCCAGGGGCTGACGGGGAGCAGCGATAGGAGATAAGGGAGCTGGGAACTTCGTGGTACCAAAGGCATAGCTGAAACGTTCAGACAGCTTTTGGGTTTACTGCGAGGGGAAAAGCGGTCACCGGGGAGGAGGAACCTTGTGAAGAGCTGCTAAAGCCCAACATCTGTGCAATGGGGCTCTTGCAGTAGCTATTAACCTCTGGTTAATCACCCAGGCCGAAGTCATACAGGGTGTAGCTTTGTAGACATCAGTGGAAGGAAAGGGCTCTCAGGAGCAGTACTTAGAGGATCTGATAAGGGCAGCAGTGCGTGTCTGTGTGTCTCGCACAGCCGTTGTTCTTTATACAAGCCCCACTACAAGCTGAGCACAGGGAGGATGGATCTGAGCCGTGAACATGAGCCCAGATGTAGCTCATTTTAAGGGAGCTGTGATATCCCCATGGACTGATGCTGTCACCCAAAATGAGGGAGGATAATCTCGTCTCTCCCTTTGCCACTTCACTTTCACAGAAAGGACCGGGAAGAGACTAGCGTGGCATGAGAGAATGAGATGTTTTGCCTAGTATAAAATATTCTAACTGATAATTTCCATAGTCTTCTAAATTGAACTTATGTCTAACTCTGCAGTGCGTGGGCTTGAAAGAGTTAACCAGGAGTTACTCCCAGTTGTGGTTTTGTGGTCGAAACCATGATCGCCAGAAGCAAATTTTTGTCATGCATAAGGTGTGTTATTAAAACTTGAGTTATGCTCCTGGTGAATGAAAAGTTAAAGCCCTTTTATAAAATCCTGGCAGTAAAGCACACAAGGGATAACCATGCTGAAGCAAGGTACGCTTTCAAGGGAGACGTGGGGTTTATTTTTTTTTTAAGTTATGTAAAGAGAAAGAGAGATTTGTAAATTAAAGAAACAACAATCAAATAACTGCTATGCAATTCACAACAAAGGAGTAAAAGCCCTCTGAATAAACTCTAGACTCAAAGCAGAGATAAATCAACATTTACATAGTATCTCTGCTTTGATATGTTGGGTCACATTTTCAACCGATTGGTACATCGGTATAATTCCAGAGAAACTTGTAGAATGGAGACTGTTACGCTGATGAGGATCTGCTCCTGTTTTGTTCAGTCTGCTGTCTAAATTGTTGATCATTGTAAAGTATTCATCCGAAAATGCACTTGCACTTACATTTGCACCTGCAAGCGCTTTGGTTCAGCTGATTGGCAGGGAGACTGCTCCTGATCAGTGCCTCGGATCCTCGAATAGTGTGTGCTCAAGGATGATAAAGGCAACAGCTGAAAAATACGTTAATCAGTGGAATTGATTATATAGCATACAATTATATTCTGGCTGGGACTCCATTGCTAATACCCACGTTTCAAAGGCCTGGAAGATAAGAAAATGTGATGGCTTTAGATGCTCGTTGTTCTGGCTGGTAGCTGTGATTATGGTGTGGGTGAGGGTAGCTCTGATCCAACAATGGTCCTTGTCCCCAGAGTGTTCATAACCACAAGTGTTCAGAGGAAAAGAGCAGGCGTCATTTACCAAGGTACTTGGTTGCTGGGTGCCAGCCACCTGCTGTGTCAAGTTTTTGTTTCTTTTCATCATTCTGTCTTTGCTGTCTGAGCTGTGATGCTTGCTCTCCAGAAATGCATTGTTTAATAGGGTTATACCTAGAGTGGGATGAATTGTATTTGGTTGGCAAAAACATTGTTTGAAACACATTATGCTATTTTTTTTATCAAACAGCAAAGCAAAAGGCTTGCCTGACCTTGGGGGACACGTGTTCACAGGATACTCTGAATCAGAATGCATTAGAGTGTACATACAGGGTACATCAGCCAAGCACATTGCAGGGGATCTGGCCAGCCTGAAAAGTCCCTCCAGGATGGGAAGAAAGAGGAAAACAAAAGGGAGGAGCCAACCCTGGCTGTATCTCACCAGGTCTGCAGATGATAGTCCACAGTGCAGCTGGAGAGGGTACAGCTGCTGCCAGACGTCAGGCAAGGATAGTCTGATAGGGCAGGGGAGCAAGCTGCATCGAGTGAGGCTTGTGTCAAGTGTCCTGCCCTGACACACGCTTTGCGTATCCTCTTGGGCAACTCACTGGAGGATTCACCTCACCCACCTTCAGCTAGCTTAAACCCAGGTGCCAAGTTTGTTAGCTGACTAAATTTGCGAGCAATAGGAAGACATCAGCACATCCCAACCTAAAATGGGAGGACCGAACTGTCCTGTTGGCTCTCTGAGCACGTAGGAAGCCTGAGACTCAACGTGTAACTGAAGTGGCAAACCTCCCATGAGGTTAATATTAATCTCTGCTCTTACTACTTTCTTAAATGAGTGCTGAGGTTCACACAGAAATATGTAACATTGTTTAGTAGGTTACTGCAGGATCCTCTGATAGGATGTGATGAGAGAAGTATAGAAAGTTGAGTAAAACTGGGCTCTGTTCTCAGTCAGGACCTCTGGGCCCTGCTACAGTACAAATAACCGGTAATAATTGATGACTCGATTAAAACCAGATTACCTGAAGAGCAGTAAAAAAGAAACAAACTTTGTCACAAAAGATTGCATATCCCTTTATTGCTGCCATTGTTTTTTTTTTAATCCAAGTCTTGTAAAACTGTGAATTTTTTATTTTTTCATTTAAAAGCCACAGCTCTTGGAGTCAGTGAGTATATGAGAATTAAAAAATAAAATAGCAAGTAGCTAGGTATCCAAGTTTTTGGATGTGGAAGCTGGGGGGGAAATCCATAAGCACTGAAAACAAAAAAAGATAACTGAAAGCACCTAAACTCTTGGAGTTATGAAGCTCTTCTCATCGTGTGTAATCTTTCTTACGGTGTTTGAAGGACTGGGAGCTTCAATGCAGCGTGCGTGTGTGTGTGTTATTTGTTGCTGGAGATTAAGGTTTGCGTTCATGAATACATGTATACATAAGGTGTCCTTATCTGTCTACAATGAAAATAAGAAAGAGGGTGAAGTTTAGACCAATATTTCAGAAGTGCCAGGTGGTAGCAGATGCTCAGTCAGAGGCACTGTTCAGGGCCTGTTTTTTGTGTCCTCCCTTTGGAGGCGGATCACCCTGAAACTCAGGACACCTCAAAACTGAAGCATCCGACATCGTAAACTGCTTCTGGAAAAAATCAGCCATAATTCCTGAACTGCAAACTAATTCTGTGCTGTAATTTGTTTTGTTAGGCAGGGAAGGCACTAAAGCACGAATCATTTGTGAAGTGTGATTGTGTGGGTGGATACCTCAAGGATGATGTTATCAGGTAAAACACAATACCAGCTGGTGTCCCCCAAACATCACTCAACACTGAATCGTCTCATGGAGCCCTTCAGGCTAGAAAGGCAGGAACCAGTCCAATGCTGGCGAGGTTTATAGCAGAGGTTCAGGTCTGGTTCTGTTCTCTCATCTTCACTGAGCAGCCTTGGATAAGTCATTTTAATGTCAATCCCCGTGGCTCAGTTTCTCCTCCTGTGATAATAAATAGCTTCAAAAGCAGGGAGTTAGGCTGGTGTAAAAATGGAAGAACACTGAGCTCGGATCTTGGGTTTGTGGGTCCTAAAGAGCTGTAAATAACCCAAGAGGGCCAAGAGACAGGCGAGTTCCCTGCATATTACCCAGGTAGCACCTGCCCCTGGAAGTTTTGTCTGGCTCTACGACACTTTGGATTCAGCCTGTAAACCATTCCAACTGGCTTCAGCTCCGCAGGAGAGTTGGGGTGGGGGATTCAGTCAAAGAGCTTGGCAGGGTTCTATCTCCCCGAGTGTCAGCACAACGTGCATCGTCCCGGTCCCCACCCTCCTCCATCCCACCTGCGGGGACACACCACACCTTCCCCGCTGTATGGCCTGAGCCAGCTGCACGGCTAACCCATCTTCCTGGGTGGTGCTGAGCACCACTGGCTTGCATCGACGCTGAGGACTCTCAGCGCCCTTTTGGGAAACAGGAGCCATTTGTCAAAGACGCTGATGATGGCCCCTTTTCTTTCCATCCCAGCCACCGTACATTCCTGCTCTGCACGTACTAAACGCAGGCAGATGACCTCTTGCGTGCATCTGTGTAGGGTCTCTGGCTGAGTGCAATGGGGTTAGCCTGTCTCATGCATGTGCCATGCAGGCCACGTGCTTCCAGGAAAAAGAGAGGCTCATACACTGTCTTTGTGTGTGAAACAGAGCTGAGGGACAGCTACGAAACATCTAGCTGTTGTGCTAAGTTAACGTACTGCACTACCCTGAGGCTGATCGTGCTGCTGAAATGCCCCTGAAGAAATCCACTGACAGAGGCCACATTGTTATCCAGCTGCCAGAGAAAATACGTCAATCCTGTAGGCAGTGCAGGTCAGGGTCCATAAGATTAGTGGTCTCCTAGGCCTTTGACGCCTATGGATCAACACTGTGTTGTACTTGGCATCTAGGCAATGTTTTTCATCATTAGTCCGTGAGTTTGTTATGTTTCTTTTTGTGGCTTTTTTTTTTTTTCCTCCTTCTGTCTCTGGATTTTTGCCTGACTGTGTGAATGGGCCTGTGACAGTATGCTAACTGGTAGCTGTACTGTCACGTTGTCTTCAGATGTGCTTATGCAAAGATAGGGTAAAATCAGAACTTAGTTGAAAAGTTTGGATTCAGTAATGAGGCCACTTTGTGGGATGATGTTCTTCCTTGGCAAGGGGCCCTGGTTTACAGGCTAAAATCTCTACCCCAGAAAGCAGTCATGGTAAATGTTGCTCTTCATCGGTCCTCCTCTCTCGAGTGTAGTGTTGACCCTTCCCCATATTACTGATAAGAGGCTCTTGGGGAACGTCAGGGTTATTTCAATAGGGAGGTGAGTGCAATGCACGAGGCCAGAGCTAATGAAAGCCCCTGCGTTAACTGCCTCGGGTATCTCTGAAGTCCTGCGGGCTGGGGTCTTTATTCTGTGGCTTTGAATTCCTGCTGCTGGTTGCCATGGATTCTCTGCTCCTTTGACAATGTGATGTTCCTCTGTAGCCATCAGCATCTGGCGTGGCTAATGTTTAGGTTGGAGGCCTAATCAGTTATAGGGGAGAGAACAAAGACAAGCAACACAAAGCTTAAAGGCCAGCAAAACCACCCACTGAAACCCAACAAAAAGCAAAAGGAATACAAGCGTTTCTTTCCTGCTTGGCTGATCTCCCCACCTAGACCCTTTGGGCATATTCTCCTGTTTCAGCATAGCCCTGAGTGTTTATTCATAATCAGGAGGCCACTGTTATGGTAGACTTGTCAGATAAACAGGGGAAACAGAGATTGGGTGGGATGGAGTGGGGAAAGGGGGCTGGTATCACCTTGTGTCAAATTCTAAACTGTTTGGAAACAAATAGACTGCTCCCTTCCCAAAATCATGCACTGCTTTGCACATGACCCCAAGGCTCCAGCGGGGTAGGTCTGTGCACACAAGAAGGGAGGCCGCTGGTCCCACGTGTTTGTGTTTCACTAACTGATCCTCGCTTTGTCTGAGCCACTGCACCAAGGCGACTGCCTGTAAAAGGAAAGTTTGTTTTGCCAGAGAGCAGACAGTTTGCAGCAGACAAACATGGCATAGCCACATGGAAAGGGCATCACAGGGAGTGATGAAAGTAGAGTTAACGTGTTTGGATCTGGATTTGGATGTGTCTGTCCTGCATCTCTACTTCACAGAGATTGCTAATGCTGAGTTGGAAGTAGGCTGTAGAAGCAAACTGACATGACGGTATGCTGTAGCTGCATGAACTGAAATGCATCTGATGTCAAAAACGTGCCTCTAAACATGCCATCATATCTGCTTACCTCCTCAAATCACCCTCTTTCTTCAGATATTGGTTAGCCCTGTTGATCTTCTGGAATAGGGTCAGAGCAGAGCAGAGCAGACCTCTCTGGAAAAGTAAGATGGGATGGAGTCTACATTACATCTCATCTATAGAGCTGTCCTAGCTGCAGAGTTTTATCTGAGGCGGTTCACCTGGCTCCACTCAAATATATTTCAGTGACTATTAGGGATCATATAAACTCTGGAAAAGAAACAAGATAGAATAAATGTGCAATCCCTATCATGCTACCTTTGTCCAAGTCCTGAGCTGGGTAAATCAGTGCAAGCTCACTGGGACCAATGCAAACTTGTATTCTTCATCAACTGGACACAGCTGCAAGTGGTTGAGATCTCAAGCCCCTCCCTCAACTCCTCTCTGCCTACAGATTGCAGACCAGGTGATAAAATGCGAAAACATCAGCTGCTCATGCATACAGTAGTTGTGCCGTGCCAAAGTGACAAGGGCAGGGAGGCAGAACAGAGTCATACAACGAGGAGTGCTTCAGTTGAGGGCGCGGGTGGGGGAAAAGAAAGCTCCAAAGCATTTCTCCTTGTAACTTCTGTGCTTTTTTTAAGCTCCTGAATGCTTTGTTGCTACATCTTACCATGGTGTGTTTATCTATGTTGATTACAAGTGATAGGAGCTGAGTCTCACCCTGAGAGCAAGCTCTGTTGCTGCCTATTCTTCCTTGAGAAGATTGGATTGAGAACGGGTGAGGATTCCTGTCCAGACAGGACTGAACAGCCCATCGCCAAGTCGACAGCAGTGAAATCTGAGTCATGCCGATTGCTTGCCTTGGAGACAGCAGCGGCACTGAAGGGGAGGGAGAGCTGCGTGAGAAACGCTAAAGACAACGAAACTCGCAAAACACCTGGTGAAGTTTCATGCGCGGCGTGAAACTGGTGTTAGCGCATCACCCCGATGTGCGAGGGAGAAGAGGAGCAAGCTCAGCATCTCTGTTATACCAGCGCGTGATGGGAGCTGGCGGTGGCCAGAACCGTAACATGGAAGCAGCTGCTGTCTGTACCAGCCTGAGCTCAGGCGCCTGCCACCACGCGAGCATAGAAACCAGTGGGAATTGGGTGCCTCAGGCCATTAGCAGAGCTGTTACCAGCTTCTCTGCTGTGCAGCTCAGATGTGGAGGGACTCTGTGTGGAAGCAACATATTCTTTAATAAAAAGGTGACAAGGACAGCAGAGGCAGCCTTTGATGGCCCTTGTGCTGCTCTGGGAAAGACTGTGTACCATTATAGGGCAGCCACTCTGCTCAGCCAAGGTGAGCTCTTGAGTTTGATCCAGGAGCATCACCAAAACTATCCATGCACGGTTGATATGTGTATTCCCTGCTGAAGACATGGCAGTGTGAGAGATCGGTGCATGTGCAGGAGTGAAGCTGTCTTAGTTGAGCTGCCAGGGAGGATGGACCAGCACCTTTTACCCCATGCAAGGTCCACCTCTGCACCCTTCCAGTTTCCAGCCCAGGAGCATCCGCTGAGCACCTGGTTTTTCACCCTGTCAGCGTGGGCAGCTCACACCAAATGGGCTGGCAGTATCTGTCGTGGTTAGCAATAATTGGGAGTTTCAGAGATGCCAGATTCCTTTCAAGAAGAATTACTGTTCTCCAAATGATTCACTTAAAAGTCTAGCCCAGGACTTATAAACATATGGAAAGTAGCTTAATGGAAACAACATATTCCTTATAAAAATGCCATTAAAATGTAGCATTCATCATCTAAATTCCTGTAGATTTCCTTGGCCTTTCCATAAAAAAATCAGCAATTGAAAAAGTTCTGCTCTTGGCAATTTTGGAGATTTAAATAAATCTTTCTTCTTATAATTTTTTTTTTAAACTTCTTCCACAAATAAAAACCAGCCTGCCCTTTCAGAAAGGTTCCATTTTGATAAAAAAGTAATTTTTGTCCACAAAGCTTGTTTTTTATGATGAATAGTGTGAGCTGTTGTGGTGACACCATATGCATGTGGCTGAAGGACGTGACAGGAGTACGGCCACTGATTCATCCTCTCTGAGTGGGGTGAACCTGCAGCATGGAGCACCCAGGGAATGCATGGAGGCGCTTCTGTGCTGGCTGCTAGTAGGATTTGCTGGAGGAAAAGGAAAGATGACCAATGTTTGGGTAATTAAGTGTCTGACAGTTTATTAACATAAGATGGAGAGACCTGGAGAAAGTGCCAGAAGAGAGGACAGGCAGGGCATTATTTTGGTATGTTGCTTCTCAGCTCACGTAGTCCCATGAGCCTCACCTTTGTCAGGAATTTTTTAGTGGAAGGGAGGGTGTTGTCATCTGCCTGTCTACTTCCCTCTAAGTAAAATCATATACAAATTATTGAAAAAAACTAAGTTAGACTGGAACTAAATTTAAAAACCATGAACTACAGCAAAGAAAAATGATGGGGTTTGGTTTCATCCGGGTAGGTCAAGTTCTTTGAACACTGATCACTTACATTTGTGGGCTGCACTGGCCTTTAGCACCAAATTCAAGGAAAAATTTCGCAAAGTTTCCCAATCATGTTTCATTCAAGTTACTGACCAACATCCCACCTTGACAGTGCATGATCTGGCTGGCTGGTAGCATGTGCTTGCTGAGGAAGGAGCAGTTGCAGACAATGTTGTGGTGTTTTGCATCCCTGGGGCAGGAGGACAGAAGGAGAGGTACATCTGCCTCTCTGCATGGCCCCGCCAGAGAGACTGGCCTAATTTTGTACATAGCTACAGGCAGAAGAATTGGTAATCCTAAAGACTCTGGGGGTTAAGGACCAGGAAAGCATCCCTTCTCCATTCCAGCAGTGCCTTTGGGAAGCCCTTCATGTGTTCAGCTGGGTGGCATGGAAATTGCTGTGGAAAATTAGTATCCTTCGTTCCATTTCCTCTGTCTGGCTCAGTTTTAGATCTGTGCGTCTGATGAAGAATGACACCATGAACTTCCAGAAATTCCCCTACACCAATGAAGACGAAGCCTGGAAAACCTACCTAGAGAACCCCTTGACCGCAGCCACCAAAGCTATGATGAGGGTGAACGGAGATGATGACAGCGTGGCTGCTCTGAGCCTCCTCTATGACTACTACATGGTACGTTCCCATTGGGGCTGGGTGTCAGGGGGGAGTTTGTCCCAGAGGAGAAGCGTGAAAGTAAAATAAGTGCTCAGCCCCCTTAGGAGGGTACCCATCTCCTGAGATGTTGTTTATGCAGTGAACCTCAGAACACCCCCAGGCATAGAGTGCCACTATTATCCCCAGTGCACAGATGGTAAACTGAGGCACAAAACACCATTGTACTGTAGAGGGACCACATAACAGGGTGGAAAACTGAACCCAGAGCAGGGTGGAAAACTGAACCTGGGTGTCTTGAGTCTCAGCCTGGTGGCGTTTTTTACCCGACAGCTTTCATATAAAAAACAGGAATGCTTTGAGAGACATGGAGCTGGCATAGCTAGGTGCCTTGCAGACCCTAGGATCTTTATTTTTCCAGTATTGTGGTAGGATGGGGCTTCAAGAAATGTGGATATGATTTAGCCCTAATTGAAACCAATAAGACTGATGTTCCCATTCACTTGGGTGCTTTTGAAAGTCCTTCCCAGAACAAAATAATGTGGCTTGCCTAAGGTTACCTTGGGAATCCACGGCAGAACCAGCAAGAGAGCCCAGGTCTCCTGTGTCCTCACCCGGTGTTTATTATTCACCCAGTGTTTTATCTATGAGACTTCGCTTGCTACGCAGACAAGGCTAATTTTGCCTCTGCTTTCCATTAATAAAATCTAACAATAAACAAACTCTTTGTTCTGCCTTGTTCTAGGTCCCAAAGGAGAAGAGGATTCTTCCATCTGGTATGATGGGACGCAATGAACTAGGAAAGAGGTTAGCTTCATTTTTTGGTCTCTATAGCTGTCTAATTCTCCTGCAGCTGCTTGCATGCATGATGGGTCTCTTAGCTTGCATAAAATAGACATCAAAGCACAGTGTTATTACCAACAACAGTGGAGGTTATTAACCCTGAGACATATATTAAAATTCTTTAGGCCAGATCCCAAGCAGGTATAAATTGAGCTACACCCATTTACACAACTGAGGATCTGTCTAGCTGTGTTCAGAGGAGTTGCACTGATTTGCAGCAACTGAAGAATTTGTCTTTATTTCCTCCTTTGTGACAATTGGAAAGGGGAAAGGGATTAAGCATTGGCAGCAAGAAGGGAGCAATGACCAAGTCCTCTTCCATTCACTAGGCTGATAAGGATTTCTGTTCCACTTGCTTGCAGTCTCCCAGGATTCTCTTCCAGTGACTCCCATTTGTCCTTTGAGGTTTTCAGATAATTAACTATTAAATTAATGGCTCATTTGCCACTATGAGTTCAGTTCCCCTTCCTGGATGCTATGTACTTTGGCAACCTTTTCTGGTTGTCTGTTTTTAACTACTTGACAGAATAAGCCTCTTGAACGATACTTCATTACTTCTTCATAAGTAGGCTGAGTTAAGCTGTTTTCTCCTCTCTGAAAGGCCACTGCGTTCTGGACAGTGGTATGTTTTTTATTAACTACGGAAATTTCAGCACATACCTGAAGGTGAAGCTCTCAAAGCAGAGTGGGTGGGAGCTACTCGTTCAGCTTTACTTCCCTTGGAGGTAGCTCATGCTGCCAAGAGGTGTGCGGGTTGCTGACGCGGGGCTTGGTTTGTTTTCTGAGCATGGTAACAGGGGCAATAAGCCACCTTTTCCCAGCTCAGCTAGGGCTGCAGAGTCAGCAGGGTCACAGAGTCACTGCTGTAGAAGGGACCAGTTCTTGGGATGCTGCACAAAGGGATGGTTTCCATGTGCAAGAGGAGTGCATTTCTGTATATGTCTTTATCCCTTGATAGTTCCTATACTTAGTCTTTTCTGCTTTGAAGTCTGGGCCATACACCTCACTTCCAGTACTGCAGCCCTGTCAATTTTTCACTGATCTCATTTTCTCTGGGAGTTTTGCTTCCTAAGATCCTGGAGTTTGTGAATTTGTACAAGAATCAGCTTTCCTTAAAAAACAAAACAAACAAACAAACAAACAAAGACATTTTAAAAAAATCAACTTTCAGTGTCAATGAGCCTTAAAAAAACTAAGATGGAAAGGCCACTCAGCAGTTATCTTCTTATCGTCCCTGCTGCTCTGAGTATTTAATAGCCTAAATAAAGAAATAATGGATGTAGGCCCTGGATCTGCAGCCCCAAACCATGTCTAAACTGTATTCTCTGATTCTGTGTGATCACCCCTTATCTGCTGAGCACCTCTGGCTCTTGCTGTTGCACTGAGAGGTGTGGGTGTGGCTGGAGATCACCCACGGGCCTGTCAGATCTCCCATATCAAGCAGGAGATGTACACAGCTGACTCAAGGTCACCTGGCAACTAGACTGTGCAGTTTGCTTCCCAGCAGCACATCAAGGCACTTGCTTCTTGCTGTGACAACTTGCTGGGGTTGTCCACCCTCTGCCCTGGTTTGAGCCAGGACCCTTTCTCCACCAGGCACTGCCACGGAATGGAATACGACCCAGAGATCGCATCCTTTGATGGCTCAGCCCATCTCATGAAGCTCTTGTCTGAAAATGTTTCCATGACCCAAGAATATTGTGAGCCACAGAAGAAGAACGGCTTAAGTCTTGAAGGCGTCCCTACTCCTCACAAGCCAGCCATGCTTCCACCAGGCACTAGCAAGCTGGATGCCACCCCAGACAACTACATGGTCCCTCCAGGGGATGTATACGACAACAGCTCATTGAACTCCCTCTTCGAGACCATCCCCGTAGCCCCACCACAGCAGAGGTGGCAGCCAGACAGCACTTTCAAAGAGGATCCCCAGGAGGTCAGAGCTGTTAGTGGGTTGCATGCTGGCAGTGCAGCCCAGGGGGTACTGCATGCGGCTGTCTCTAGTTTGGGGTTTGCTCATGCTGGAGTCAGTGGGAGCTTTGCTTTTGCATTAGAAGCTTGATGCCATTCCCATTGAATTGTTGGGGTTTTTACATTGGTTTTGGAAGTAGGATAAGGCTTTGAAATGAGGGTCCATGTTTTATCTGTGGCCTCTGTTGTAATGTCTGGGAGAAGGTGGATGGACGAAGCAGTGGAAGATTCTACTTTTGACTGTTTTGTTTCCACTTGTCTACAGTCGCTACTCTTCAGTGACATCCTCAAACCCCAGCCAGAGCCACCTTGCCCCGAGAGTTATGCTACGGATGGTGTTAAGAGGTAACTACCAATCTGTGGTCTCTGGGTTTCCAGTGCACTTGGCTGTGTCCCTTTCCTGGGGAAAGACTGCATCCCTTTCCTCACCCCAATGCCAGTCTTGACAATGACCAGTGCAAACTTACAGATTTCATGCTTTTGCAGAGACAAGTTGTGTTCCCCTGGTGTCTTAGGAGCAAGTTGCTGTTCCGTGACTTTTTAGACACAAAGCAGTGATGAATTTTAGTGTTTGTAGTAGGAAGCAGGGTTAGGGTTTGAAATGTTTTCCTGAAAAGGAGTCAAACTCAATCTTAAATTCAAGTTACTAGACGGAGTTGTGCCAGTTCATGTTTTTAGCTTGAGAGGTGTGTGGTTCAGGCTGTATTCTGTTGGCCAAAGTGGTGTAAATCCAGTGCCAACTGCTTCCACTGCTCTGGTCACATCTCATCAGCACTTTGACCTGCAGGAGCGGAGATGTGGCACTGAGGTCTTCCATGTGAGGGTTTGCTGTGCATTACAGCCCCTTCCCAGGGAGCACTGCTTGGTTCCCATGCTATAGGTAGATCCAGGTGGCTGCACCATCTTTCCACAAGCTATTTGAAATGGGGTAAATGACAGAGAAAATGAGGATGACAGTGGATGAGGGTGATAAGTGGCCTCCTCCTAATCTAAGGTTTAGGTTCTCACTTTGGGTTTAGCACTGTTAGTCAACCTTGATTTTAGAAGGTGCCACTGCCTCTCATTCCAAAAACATGAGAGATTTCTTCCTCCTTTCCACCACTCTCTCAGGCAGAGCTTTCCTGCTCTAGATACCGCATCAAACCTCCGAGCAGGTAACATTATTCCACCTCCCACTTTTTATTTGCCTCCTGAGTCACCTGACTCTGTGACTCAGGTGAGCCGTCAGACGTGGGGATTTTCACACAGACAGCAGCTCGCGTTTGTGAGTGAGAGGCTTTCTGTTTGCTGTTTATTTGTGCACTAAAGTTCTCTGGCTCTCCTGGCTCTAGATAAGAGGAGCTGCCAAGCCTATCTTCAGAGATGGCATCACAGGGGAGGTGGCGCAGGAAAAAGAGACGGGTTGGTGACTAAATAGGAATACAATGATCTTCAACTCCAGGGCATTTGAAGGGTCTGTGTGAAGGCTTGTGTACAGGTGGTGGCTTCCACAGATTCCTCACAGAAGAAAATAGCTTGAGCTATAGCCTCACGGTTTGAATGCTTGTAGGTGCTGGTGAATGCCCAAGAGCAGGGCTTCTTGAAAATCAGGCTCTTCTTTTAAATTTGCTTGTCAACAGTTGACACCTTTCTCTGTGTAACGCTACAAATCTTTTCTGTGAAGACTGAAGTTGCTGCTCACCAGATGGAGAGTTCAACAAGCTGGGCTTCTAAGTCCATTTTTAAGCACCTGGATAAACAAGCAGATGTCAGTGTCCTGCAGGCCCTCCTGTTTCTACAGGACCCATTAGGACACAGTTTTGCTGGGTCAGCCATTTATGTGTGTGAACTTGCAGACAGGAATCTGAGTTTAGGATGTTTTAAAAGTCTCATCACAGGTACCTATTTTTGTTTGTTTTGGTTTAGGCTTTTGATTGTGCAATGGTTCTGTAGCCATCCACAGAAAAATACTGGTTACAATAATGTACAGGGTTTTTTAAGCCAAAACCAAAGGGTAAAATGAGGATATCTGAGAACTGCTGCTCCCCAGGGTGTTGGGGAGGGTCAGTATGTGCTGTGCTGGGAGGTGCTTGATCACAACTGTAGGGGCATGTGAGATGGGGAATAGGGCAGAGACTCCTGTGTGTACAGTGTCTGTAACCTGTAGGGATGGAGACTTGCATGACTCTTGTTTTGCTTTTGGAGTGAAACAGCAGCTTGTGCTTATTCATCATTCTCTCTTTGTTCCATACAAGTGACTTTGAATACACTCTGGGGTCACCCAAAGCCATTCACATCAAATCTGGGGACTCTCCCATGGCCTACCTCAACAAAGGACAGTTCTATCCCATCACGCTGCGGACAGCTGGAGACAGCAAATGTTTACACTTGTCCTCAAATAAAGTGAAGGTAAGAGACAAGCTGACAATTTTGCTGACACATGCTGTAATCAGACATCCAGCAATTGTACTGGCCTGGGAACAGAGCTGAGCATGAAGAGTAATGGCTTTGTGGCTCATGTTGGCTTAAAGCAATGAATGGGATGGATTCACTCATAGCGAGCTAATCCTCTGAAGCACAGCAACAGCCTTCGTGTTACCTGGCAGTTGAAACTTTTCACAGTAAGGTCAGGGATGCGCAAAAGGCCTGGTCCTCCAATCCTGAGTGGTATTTAGGGGCTAGACCTTGGATATCTCAAGACTTACAGGATTCCTGAAACCGCGAATGACTAGAAAAAGACCTTTTAGGCTGTCCCAGCCTAATACTTGCTGCAGCACTGCTAACATTCCTCCAGCGCAGGATCCTTGTATGCCTTGGAGTCAGCGGGAACTCATGGGCAGTGCAATTAGGGGGCATACAGGGCATCTTGGTTTTGCTCCTGGCTCTGTGGCTGCCTGCCTGTATGACCGTGTTTGAATCCCTTCCCTTGCCTGCCTCAGTTTCCTCAGTGATAAAACATTAACAACGACACTAAGCTGCCCTTGGCCAGTGCATGGATGCACTGGATGGAAAGGGCAATGAGGGCACCAAGCATTAGCCTGCTGTGTGTACTAATATGGGTATCCTCGCTGTGTTACAGAGTGTTGTGATGATTGTTTTTGACAACGAAAAGATCCCGACAGAGCAGCTCAAGTTCTGGAAGCACTGGCATTCCCGCCAGCCCACGGCCAAGCAGAGAGTCATTGACGTCGGTATGAGTGGGGCTGTCTGATTACAATGGCTGGGTGGGGTTGATAACTTCTAGCACCATTTTACTGCATTTCCAATGCACAGTAACACAGCTGAAGCTCCAGAATCTGGCCTGGGGGAAAGCAGGGAGGAGCAGGCTGATCTGCTGGCTTCAGATTCTTTCTGGCTGAGGAGCTCTTGCGGGTTTAAGATGGTGTTTGCCAAGTGTAGGGACATGCACTAGGAGCCCAAGATACATCAAAGAGCCTCAGTCAGACAGAAACTGCTAAACTATTTTGGCTCTTACAGATGTGACCTATGGCCTCTTGGAGTCTAGGAGTCTAGGCTAGAAAAGGCTTTGGTACTGCTTGTCCTTCTCCACTGCCACCACACAGGCTTTACAGTGTGTTGTGCTGGGCCACACAAAGGTTTTGTCCATCCAGCTGAGCACCTCACTGAGCACCTTGCGGCTCAGAGTGAGACACACAGTTGTTTGAATTTAGAAGCAATCTACATTGACTTTGCATAACATCACCACTCAAATAGCAGTCACCAGCCAATATCCTCAAGTCATTTCTGGCCTATCCCTTACATATGCATACTAAGATTTATCCAGTGGTATCGAGGATGGCCTCTGTTATTACAAGACTTCTTTTAGCTTTGGAGTCAGTGAGAGGCAGGCTTTTGGGGAGTGGAAAGCCTAGGGAATGTAACCAGTTTTGCAGCCAGAGTATAAACTGCTTGTCCATTGTATTTCAGCTGACTGTAAAGAAAACTTCAACACAGTGCAGAACATCGAGGAGTTAGCCTACAATGCACTGTCCTTTGTGTGGAACATCCACGAAGAAGCAAAGGTACAAACCGCTTGTGGAAGGGATATGGGAAGCCTTGGTCCACAGCAAAACTGTAGCCTCCTTTCTGACAGCCCAGGCACGCTCCCCCCACTTCTCAGCTGAAAGACAGAGAGAGTTTCAAATCCAAACAATTCCATTCCAGTGGCCCCAGGTAGTGTTTGTCTGCCAGGACAGTGAGGAAGGACACCATGCTTCTCTGTGTGTTTAAGCATTGCCATTAGCTAATAAACACTCTGGGTACACCTGAGACTGGCTCAGAGATGTTTTTTTAGTGCTGATGGATAACTCTGAAGAAAGCCATTTGCAGCAGGCAGCCTAGATCAGGGCTCTGCTCACATGTAGGTGAAGCCTATTTAAATAAACCACAGCTTAGGGAACAAAGACCCTCCTTTCAAGGCAGCATTTTGGTGCAGAAATGACTGACCACCCTTCTGAAGTTTGTGTGATGTGGAAGGGAGCCAGGCAGGTCACAAGGTCCCTTTTGACCTTAAAATCTGTAAAGCTTATATCAACATCTTTCCAGCTCTGCTCTCTCCTCTGCATCTCTTCAGAGTCTCTCATTAACACTTTGTACCTAGTGTGGATTGAAAGGAGCATATAAAAAAAGATGAAGTAACTGAGAAAAGCATAAATACCCTATCTCTCTGAAGCTGGTAGCTTGGGAAAACTCTGGTTTGCTTTGGGATTCTTTTAGCCCAAAGGCGACCTTGGTCTTTTACAACCCAAGAGGTTAACAAATGTCTTCAAGGCAAAGTTGTCAGAAATGGAAATATGTCAGGTATGTGGCAAGCCCTCAGGGGCACCTCAGCAAAACTGGATTTAACTCTTAGGAGAAACTCTGTACATGCACTGGCCTGGGGCAGGTAAAGATGAGACTTCAGAGAGCTGCGAGGGCTGGGAGCCGCGACAGGAGGGGTCAGGTATTTGGGTCGTCTGTAGCACCTGTTACTTCTCTTCTTGCAATTAAACTTCACACCACAGTTAAGTGGTTTTCTTTTCTATATATAGCTACCGACTAGATCTGACATTAGGTTTCAGGGCTGAAATCCTCAGCCAAAGCCCTGCTGAGGGAGCTGTGGGAGCTTCACCAGCTGCAAATCTGTCCCCAGAGTCCAGGGGAAATTTCAAGGTCACACGAACGAGTTGGTAATTTGGAGATACAATGTGGATTATGTCTGTGCTGAGCTTTTCTTCAAAAGTTCCCACTGGAGGTAACTCCATCCTAAAGGAGGAGTAGTAGGATAAAGGAGACCAGTGTGTGATGAATATTTATTTATTTGACTAGCAGCAATGATTTGTAATTCCTGAAGCTGTAGTCTAGCCCTCCTCCCTTCCTCTGGGGCATTGCTGTCTGAGGGTCCCTTGTTCAAATGAAAGATCAGAAATATCAGCATGAACATCCCCAGGCAGACTTTGCATCTTGTCTGACACTTACCTGAGCTGATGGGAGTGGATAGCCTAAGTGTTAATAAAGAGATGGAGAGCTGCAATAGGTGTGGGGGGGAGACTGTGGCTAGGAAGCACTAGTGGTTGCGCTCAGGTGGGAAACCAACAGCTCACATGCTTGGCTGATGCAAGGGAGGGTTGGAAGAATGTCTCAGGAGCTGCTTTTGTTCCTACCCACTGTTCTCATTGCTGTTTGAGAACGTTTTCAGCACCAACAAGCTGTATCAATCTCTGTTCCTATTTGCAGGTATTTATTGGGGTGAATTGCCTGAGCACTGACTTCTCCTCCCAGAAAGGAGTGAAAGGTGTCCCGCTCAACCTCCAGATAGACACTTACGACTATGGCAATGGAACCAGCCAGCTGGTGCACCGCGCCGTCTGCCAGATCAAGATATTTTGCGATAAGGTAGAACATTGCTTTTCTGCCAGGTTGTCCAAGAGGAATTTTAAACTGGTGGCCAGTGACTCCAAGAGAAAAAACAGAAAGCCTGTGAGAGTCTAGAACAGCCTAGAGGTCAGGGCTGAGGAATGGTTAGCCCCCTCCGCTGAGTGAGACAGGACAGCAGGGATGTGTCTGCAGTGCTGAGGCCTTTGTAGAACAGAGTCATTAGAAAGTTTTCCCCATATCAGACCTACATGGGATTGTGCCTCATAATGTCTATTTTTGACAAGTTTTTAAATAGCAGGAAACATGAGAATATCCCTAGAGGTTCTTCCCCAGCCTCAGATATCTTCCCATGGAAAAATTTCTCACAGGTATTTTTGTCTGCATTTTTAATTTTTAAAAGCAAATTTTGTTTTCATTTTTAAATTTATAAGTATCAGAAAGTTCTGGATGGCCTGTAGAAGGTCTCTGAGATGAGCATTTTTGAATAAAGGCTGCCTTTACCCTAATGTGCTTACCTCCCAGAGATGGCCGGTAAGCCCTCTCTAGCCAATGTTAGAACTGTCAGTGTCCTAATTTTTGCCTTATCTTCCCCACAGGGAGCAGAGAGGAAAATGCGGGATGATGAAAGGAAACAGTTCAGAAGGAAAGGAAAATGCTTGGACTCCAATAACAATGGTCAGTGCTAGTGTTTGCTACCTGATCCAAAGCGTGTTGAAATCCATGTAGGCTTGTCCGTTAACTTCCACAAGATCTGGCCCTGGGTACTGCCAAGCCCAATGAAATCAGCACCATTCAGAAATAGCTTGTCAGTCAGGTCGTTGCCTGGTCTCCTACCAAGGCTCTCAAAGCCCTTATTAATACTAACCAACCTTTCTGAATTGTCTTGAGGTCTTGGCAGGGAGCCTTCCCTAGGGGAGACAGCACTGGGCAAGCCCTGAAGACCTGATTCTGCAGGGTCCCATCTTTTTTCTAATATTTCTGTCGGGACACCTTGGGCAGGCCCTTTCCCCTCTCTGCATGTAGTTGCCTCTTAAACTGCCATCTGAACTGAGATGAACTGGACTTTCCATCTGTAGGTCTGAAAGGCTGTTTGCTCTCTGGCTTCAGAGGGAATGAAATCACGTTCCTGAGGCCAGAGACTGACCTCGAAACCCAGCCAGTCCTGTTTATCCCCAACGTCCATTTTTCAAACCTGCAGAGGTGTGGCACGGTAAGTCCCTTCAAAAAACAACCAACCTATTGCCCTCATCTGTCACCCCCATCATTTCCAAACTGATCAGTCCCCAGACATGACTTGTGTTATGTAAAAAAACAAAACCAAACCACAATTCTTCTGTGGAAATGTGGTGAACTTGAAGACGTAGCTGTCAGGAGTGGCCTAGATAGTCATGCAACAGTGATGGGCAAGATAACCTTTCCAGTTTCCTTCCAGCCAGATATTCCTGTGGTTTACAGGTATCAATCTGCAGCTTCCACAGAGGACTGGAGTGGTAGCAAAAATATCAGCAGAAAGTGAACTACAGAAAAATGCGACCTATCAGTCCCTGCATGTGTGGGACATCTCTCACTTGTCCTCTGCCCTTCTCTATCCTCTTGAGCCTGAGGAAACCTAGACCCAGCGTCCTTCAGAGCTCATCAGTATTCCCTTAAGAAACAACTGTCTCAGTTTGTCGAAAAGGGGAAAAAGCCATCTGTGCCAATACTGTAGCATCCTATTGCAGTGGCTGCTGTACTGATGCATCAGCATCAAAACCAGGGACTAGAAGAATCTGCTTTACAGCCAAAGAACTCACTGAGAAACTTGGTCCTGGATTCCAAGCAGGTTATGAGATTTGACCTGCTTTTGGGTCTAGCTAGATATGTGTTCAGGTCTCTTTTAGGCAGAGGAGGAGAATCTAGATAGGTTCTTTATATTAGGTTTCATTTAATCTAAGAAACACATACAGATGTTTGGATTTAATTGCGTAGGAAAAATGATGGACTGGGAGGAGGGAAATCATGTTTAAAACGTGCCCATGTTGCCTTCCCCCCCCAGCTTCATTGGCGCACAATGGTACTGTGCAAACTAAAAGATCGATGTTTCCTTTCCATTTCAAGGTGCTCCCTCCTGCTGTTCCCAACTCTGCAAACAGGTAAGGATGCAGCAGCTTGTATTTCCCATCCATCAGCTGCTCTATTTCTTTGGGTATGTCATGGTTGTTTGATATCCATAGGCAGTATATATCTACAGGTGCAAAATAACACAGCACAGTGTCTCCCTGATGCCCTTGAGTGTCAAAATATGTGTTAAACTTTGGCCTAGAATGGGCTCAAGGGATGCAGAAACACAGATATATTTCTTTCCCAGTCAGTGGGCCGCTCCAACATGAGTCTGGTCCATGACTGTCCTGCTGTTCTTATTGAGACAATGTTTGAAAGAGGGGAAAAAAAAGATCACAGAACTGTCACTGAAGGGTTCAAGTAACCAGAGGCAGATACTGCTCTAAAATAAACTGAAATTAAGTAGAAATCACACCTGTAATGTGTCTACAGTGGGGAGAACCAGTATTTACCCTAGGCTTGATCCACTGTCTAATGACATCCATAGAGAAACAGTGACATGAAGGTGCAAAAGGCTTTTGTTTATGATGTGATACCAAAACCACTGCCTGCACTCACTGATGTCCCTGTATGTGTTAGGCAGGAAGTTGCAGCTCTGGTAGACACTCTGCTGCCGTGATTACAAAACCAATATTTAATTGCTGGATGTTTGCTGGAGTAATTGGTTGTTCAATCAAAAGTTCAATTGCTGAATTGTTTTGTTTGCTGCTATTGTTCTGTCCTCTTGAGAGTACTGTATTCCTTCTGCTTAGGCTGCCCTTAAAACGCAGTGGTGCGTCATTCACAGATGAGTTTGACCCGATACCTCCAAAGCAAACCAAAGAAGAAGATCCTCAGAGAGGTAGCCCCTGGGATGGGAACTCTTCCTACATGTAGTGTCTCATTTGATTCAAGTAATCTTGGATCTTGAATTACATGAGGCCACATCACTCTGAGAACGTGCTATAAAGAGCCCTGATTCAACGCTGTGCTTTCTCTCTTTCAGTCTTGTTATACGTGCGGAGGGAGTCAGAGGAAGTGTTTGATGCTCTCATGTTGAAGACACCAGATCTCCAGGGCCTCAGAACAGCTGTAAGTGTTATCAAAAGACTGTGGCACATGAACAAACTGCAGACAAAAGGGCAATGGTACTTGGTATATAGGAAGCTGGATATAAGACTGTATCTCATGTCTGCTTTCTCTTGAGAATGGAAATGGAAATTGTGAATAGCAGGTGAATTCTACGCACAGCTCCTGGCATGGGCTGTGTGTTGTTAGTGCTGCAGTGGGGAAGAACATACCTTATGGCAAGATGTTTTGTTCAGAGCATAAGTCTCCTCTTGTGACAACACTTTCATATTTTCCATTGTAAAACACCCTTTCCATTCTCAAGGCTGTAGATGTGCAATCTGAAGCCAATTCTGGCCTCATGCTGGAATTCCCTGTGTTGTGTTTGAGGAGCACACAGACATATTTCTGTGACGATTATCAGCAGCATCTCTGATAACCCACCTCTCTTTGGAGATTGCTGGGAAGGAAACAAACAATAAACCTCCCAGATTTGGGGTGGCTTTATGGCTGCACTTTAAGCTCTGTTGGTTTTACAAACTTTTAAAAATAGAGAGTTTGAAAAATGTCAGCACAGAGGATTCTTTGCCATCTTCTCCCTCCCCCATCCCTCACCACAAAGAGTCAAAAACCTCTACAGAAAATGCTTGTGAAAAAGCTACAAAACTCCTGTCATCCTAAGACAGTAACTGTACTTGCCTAGGAGAGGTCTGCTGGAAAGCTTTGCCGATCAGCTAAAACCTGGTGGTGAATGGAGTGAAATCCAGTTGGCGGCCGGTCACGAGCGGTGTTCCCCAGGGCTCGGTTCTGGGGCCGGTTTTGTTCAATGTCTTCATCAATGATCTGGATGAGGGGATTGAGTGCACCCTCAGCAAGTTTGCAGATGATACCAAGCTGGGTGGGAGTGTCGATCTGCTTGAGGGAAGGAAGGCCCTGCAGAGGGATCTGGATAGGCTGGATCGATGGGCCAAGGCCAACTGTATGAGGTTCAACAAGGCCAAGTGCCGGGTCCTGCACTTTGGTCGCAACAACCCCATGCAACGGTACAGGCTTGGGGAAGAGTGGCTGGAGAGCTGCCCGGCGGAAAAGGACCTGGGGGTGCTGGTCGACAGCCGGCTGAACATGAGCCAGCAGTGTGCCCAGGTGGCCAAGAAGGCCAACGGCATCCTGGCTTGTATCAGGAATAGTGTGACCAGCAGGAGTAGGGAAGTGATCGTGCCCCTGTACTCGGCACTGGTGAGGCCGCACCTCGAGTACTGTGTTCAGTTTTGGGCCCCTCAGTACAAGAAGGACACTGAGGTGCTGGAGCGTGTCCAGAGAAGGGCAACGAGGCTGGTGAAGGGTCTAGAAAACAAGTCTTATGAGGAGGGGCTGAGAGAACTGGGGTTGTTTAGTCTGGAGAAGAGGAGGCTGAGGGGAGACCTTATCGCTCTCTACAACTACCTGAAGGGAGGTTGTAGGGAAGTGGGTGCTGGACTCTTCTCCCAAGAAACTAGCGATAGGACGAGAGGAAATGGCTTCAAGTTGCGTCAGGGGAGGTTTAGATTGGACATTAGGAAGAATTTCTTTACCGAAAGAGTGGTTAGGCATTGGAACAGGCTGCCCAGAGAGGTGGTGGAGTCGTCAACCCTGGAGGCGTTCAAAAAAGGTGTAGACGTGGCACTCCAGGGCCTGGTTTAGGAGTCATGGTGGTGTTAGTTGATGGTTGGACTTGATGATCTTAGAGGTCTTTTCCAACCTTAATGATTCTATGATTCTAAGCAAAAGCTGCAGTCAGATGCATCCACAGCTGACACAGTCAAACGCTTTCTGTAGCTTCTCTCACCTTTGGATGCATCAGCAAAGGAAGAGCTCAGCGCTCTCTGTGCCCAGCAGGTTGAAGCATCAGGCCCCAAACAGGCCAGGGAATGAGAGAAAGAAAATGAAGATTATTCCCCAAGGTTCCTGGCCTGCAGTAGCTGTCAGAAAGAGAACCAAGGCCAAGCTGCAGCCTGCCCATCTGCCCACTGCAAGACACACACATGTTCAAATTGTCCTGTTCAGGTCATTGCTTCAGCCCTTTTTTCTTGAGTAAAAGGGAGGGGGAATCCTTTGCTGCTGAATACCCCTGGCTCAGTGTTATCTTTGATTTTTATCATAGGAATTTCATTTTACAAGTACAAAGAATTGCCATGTTTTCTCTCACAGATTTCAGAAAAATATGGGCTTCCTGAAGAAAGCATTTATAAAGTCTACAAAAAATGCAAAAGAGGGTAAGCTAATCTCTCATCTTTTTTTATGCTGTGCCTCTAAAACCCCATTCTCTTTGGTACCCTGCCATAGGCTGAAATAGCGTTTTAACAAGATAATAAAAAGTAAAGCCATGTAGTCTGTGCTATTTGGAGCATATAAAACTCGGATCTTTCTAGGCTTTAAAGATTTGGGATAGTGCTTGTTTGTATTATATTTGTTTGGAGTGTAAAGTCTCCCAAGGAAAGGAAGTTGGATGAAGGAGGAATTGTTTGGGTAGTTTAATGGGTGATCCTTTGTGTCTCAGTCTAAAAGCCTGAGGTTATGGAGAACTTATCTTACCGCCATCAGAGAGGTATAAATGTTTGCTTCTCCAAACCAAGTGCCTAAATGTCCCTGGCTCAGAAAAAGACTCTACTGGCTAAATAAGAGCATGGGCAGCCCCGGTGGACAGGAGGGGAGATCTGAATGGGGAGTGTCTGTTCCCAGCTTTGCCATCCCATCCCCGGACCAGAGAGGTCAACAGGAAACTTCACGCTCACTTTGGGAGGTGACGGATCAGACCCTTCTGGGCACTAGTGGCTCTTGTGCAGCCCCAGTACAGAAATGCCGGTCCCACTTGAGACACTTGTCAGGTGCTGCTGGGAGACAGGCATAGGTCTACAGGGGGTGACAGGTGAGGTTTGCAGTAAATGTGAAATGGTTTCTTAAGTGATTTCAACATCGTGTTTATTAGCGACTGATCCATGTGGATCTCCACCATGGCTGAGAGGGAATGCTGCTAGTTTGCATGAGCTGAGGACCAGCTGCTGAGTCTTCCGTGGAGGGCAGTGGTCTTGATGTGGAGCCAAGAACTACTTTCAGAAATGTTTTCTGGGCTAAGAACTCCCTCTGGGTTGTCCCCATCTCTGGCAGCGAGTTCTCCCTTCACCTGATGGAAAGGGAACAACTCATAAACTCCCAAGCTTATTTTCATAAAGCTAAATCCAGAGCCTTTCTTGCAGAGCGAGTGAGATATAATCAGGCTTTGCAAGCAGCAGTGACTGCCTGGGAGATGAACTCATTGTTGTTGCTGGCCCTGGTCCAGAGTTTGAGCATGGGGAGAGACAGGCAGAAAAGCAAGGCTGATGACAGGTCCAGCGTTCTGCAGCTCTGCTGTTCTCACTAGCATGGCCCCCCAAAGAGGTCCTCTGCATAACAAAACAAGGGGACAGAGTCCTTGGGAGCTGAGGGTTAGTCCAAAGCTCTGTTTCTGCATTTGCTTTCTGGTGACAGTGAGATGAGAAAGTCCTAAGGCTCCTTGGATGGGATCTTCCAACTCATTCGGTGTCACCATAACTTGAACCCCATGGGACTTAGCCTGTTCCCTTCAAGGGGAGCAGAGCTAAAGTGAGGCTTGGAGGCAGCTGCAAGGTGGGAGGGGGAGAGGCAGTGGTTTCTCCTCCATGCTGTGGTGTGATGTCACTGAACTGGGAAGCTGTTACAACCCCCTCACCTCTAAATCCACAACTGAGCAACTTTTCCCCATTTAGCAGGGTTTTTAGATATGGTCCTAATTTTAAGATTATGGATGGACCATAGTGAGGTATCCGAATTCATCAGGAGGCTCTTCCGCCTGTTCCTGAACTCAGGGCCCTCAGTGCTGTCAGATGCTGCTCATCCACTAGCCCCAGAAATGGAAATTTTTTCCCCAAAGAAAAAGAGCAACACTGAAAGCCTCAAGAGAGGGGTAGTCCCATACACCTTCAGTCAGAGAGTGCCTCAAGTCCGATCTGGAAGAAGAACAACTGCGAAGGACAGGGGTGGTCAGTTTATTTTACAGCTTCAGGACTGAGCCAAAACTCAGCTGTGTCAGCTGTGGTGGTGGCTTGTGATGTGGCCATCACAGGTCATCAGACTGTCATCAGACAACAACTCCTCTGAGGTAACTCCAGCTTGGGCTGGAGTTTTCTGAACCAGCTGACTGTGAGCATCTGCTTGGCAAGAGAGATCCAAGCACTGATGAGTCTGCAGGTGGACCAGGAAATGGCACTGCTTCAGGGGAGAGGCCACCTATACTTTGGTTTGCTTTGGTTTTGTTCATTACTTGATCTGATAAGTAGTGAATGTTGTTTAATAATGACTGGGAGGGAAGACAGGCAGATGTCCTTTCCGTCTCTTCCCCAAAATGGAGGAGCAAAGAGGTGTCTAATGAAAAGAGAAGGCAACACCTGGAAATTAGATTAAAAAAAAAAAAAAATTGACACCTAATTTAATGAAAGCTGGACATGACTGATGCCATAGGTTATTGCTGAAGCATGGGGAACATACAAGATTTTCTCCAGTCTACTAGATGGCAGGGTCAGACACTGTTTCCTGCTCCCCCAGATTTAATTTTCCTTTGAATAATTTTATCCTATTGCTCCACCCTAAACAATCCTCTCTTGGTAATTACAGCTTGAGGGTCATATCTTCATCTGGTGTAAACTAGTGAAGCTCAGTGGTACTACCTGGATTTACAGCAGGTGAGGACCTACTATCAGCCATGGGCTCATTCAGATGAACTTAGTCTCAGGGTGACTCAAGCGCAATAATAAGTAATTTCATATCTTGGTGAGGTTTGGTCTAGAAAAACAATACAGGGCTCAAGATACCTAATCAACACTCCCTTGAATCTTTTGTGGTTGAGAAATCAGATGGAAGCATGGTAGCAAGAGGCACAGGTGACTTCTCTGGATTCCTGCACTAAGATAGCCAGAGATAATTGGAGCAGCTCTGTTGCAAGGCTTTTTGTGACGACCCACCCTTGGGTATCCACGCTGTCTCTCTGGGGGCACCTGTCGGAGGCCAAACTCCCTGAGATGCAAGGCTTGGGGACCTGGGCCCCTTGCCCCCAGGCAGCCCCAGCACCGCTCCTGTGCGGTGCCAGGAGGTGAGATGCAGCCGTGAAGGTTATGATTCACCGGGAAGACCCCTGGACGGGTCAGACCTTGTGTCTCAGCCTCCCCCTGCGCTGGGTGGGATGCCCTTCCCCAACTGTGCTGTGACAGAATTAATAGCCTGTTGGTAAAGTGTTTTGTGCACTGCTGAAAGGCAGCGCAGTGTTGAGCCCTGGGACAAAGCTGACACCAGAACAGACTGGACATGAGGACAGAGCTCCCACCTTCACCTCTGAAATTTGGGCACGCTGTGCCAGGACTGTGACGAGCCTGCCCATACATGCTGTGATCAAATGGGCAGGAGCCAGTCGCTGCAACCTGGTCTGGCTGCACTGACCTCCAAGGCATTCCCCGGAGGGACACCAGGGCCCCATGTATGTGCTTGTTAAACTGTTAGATTTGTTAGATGCTCAACCTCTTCTTTTTCTTGTTTTTAATCTTGGCTTGTGGAGCATTGCACAATTAATGCTATTGCCCCATTAATGACCCCAGCAGGAACCTGGAGGGGATGTGCTTTCTGCAAAGAAAGATAATTTGTTCTCTTTGTTTCCTCCAAACAGTTACAAATTTCACATCTGATTTATGGGAACACAGTGGGGTGATGCAAAGCTGCCCTGGTACTGCCATTACAATAATGAGGGGCTCTTGCCTGGCACAGAACTGCAGCCTCAGGTTTAAATCAGCTGTAGAAATGTTTCCTTCTCCCCGTGTCTCCATGTAATTGATTCCAGGTCAGAGAAGCTGTGTGATCTGCAGCAGGGTTGGAGGTGTGCCCTTGAGCACGGGGAGGAATTTGCCACCGGCTGGCCCAGCTGGCTGCGTACACTCAGCCTGCCTGTGTGTGTTCCTTGCAGAAAGGGCTCCCAGGCAATGCTCAGGGCATGTCTGCATGGGAGGTTGTTCTGGATAGGAGAAAGGTGTCCTGTTCCAAACCACTTCCATCTACTCCCAAAGCAGTCTCAGCTTGTCCAGAATAATGCACCCCTAAAAAGCACCCAGGCAAGAAGCAAGGAGTGAGCAATTCTGCTCTAAATTCACACCCTGCTGTAATCCAGATTAATTTGCCTGTGTAGCAAACGCTGGGCCTAGGCATGTCGAGGGTAGAATTGCGAAAAGCTCTGGAGGATGTTCCTTTGTGTTGTATCGTGGCTTTAATTAATTAATCATGGCTGAGCCCCTCGAATTGGGTAAGGTGGACGCTACAGTGCCTTCTCGTGCCTGCCCAGGGCTGTGACCCCCGGAGCAGCCTGGCAGTGGCCAACCCGCCCGGCTGGCAGGCAGCGAGGAGCGCGGCTGCGATGACGCTGATCGATAACAGGGCAGTAAAGGCAATTTTTAATGGGAATTTTGTGTGGAGACATTTCGGAGAGGGCCACCTCCATGCCACGAGGCTCTGTCAGTGATGGTATTCCCAGTTCACGACTGGGAATCCTGAGGGCGCAGTAACGTCCAGCCCTCCCGACTAAGCTGCTCTGCAAACCTTTCAATGTGCTGCATCTGACCCAGCCGTTCTCCCTCTCCTGTAGGATTCTGGTGAACATGGACAACAACATCATCCAGCACTACAGCAACCACATGGCCTTTCTCCTGGACATGGTGGAAGCAGAGGACAAGTTCCAGATCATCCTCAAGGAGCTATAAAGAGCCGCAGGCAGCACTTACCGGGACTTCTCTCAAAGCCAGCAAGTTTGACCCAACAGAACTCAGCCTAGTGCCTCAACTTGTTGCCTTTACTTGAATACACTGCCTCTGGGGAGGGCCTCGGCCTTGCAGTGCCGGGCCAGAGACCGCTTGGAAGATCTGTTATTGATGTGAACATGGAACTTCTCTCTGTTGAGTTTATTATTATTATTATTATTATTTTTTATTTTATTTTATTTTATTCCCTTCTGGCGATGGGCCTGACCTTCTATTTCACAGCTGGGAACACGAAGCTACGCTTACATGGCCGTCAGAGCCTGGGCAGAGGCAGGGGGCTGCCTTTGCTCGCTGTTTGCCTTGGCCTGTGACTGATCCCACCCTAGGCTTTGGCTTTCTCCCAAACCATCAGTCATGCAGAACCTTCAAACCATTTCCAGCAGGGCTGAGCCCAGCCCTGGGCCTCTCTCTGTCCACAGAGACTTTCACAGATGCATTTAAAACTCACTGTTGAACGGACACTGCCTGCTCCCATGCCCCCCACCCTGCCATATCTCTGATTGTAAATACCACGAAGGCCTCCATAGCCCTTGTTTATACATTTCTGATGTATTGTTCCTTTTATATTTTATATATGTATAAATATGCATTGTTTTATATTTGACTCAGTATAATGACACAGAGCATTTCAAACACAGGCTGCTTCACATTTCTCCGTGAACTCCTTTTGTAACTGTGTTGTTGGTTTTGTTGTTTTGGATATTCTGTAGTAATAAAGGTTCAAAGACGGAAAGTGAACTGTTTTCACCCAGCTCTGGAGGTTGGAGTTGGGAAGGGCCGGGCAGCAGCCAGGACAGGGAGGTGACCTCGGAGGCAGAGAGGGCTCAAGGCTGGTTTTGCACCACACGCTGTTTAACAGCATGAGGAGTTTGTCCATCTGAACTGTCTGTCCATGAAGGGGTGAGGGACAGCCAGCGCTGCCAATCTGCTCGCGTCTGCAGCTACTGCTTCCACCTGTGCACGCAGATCAGCGCCTGAACTCCTCCTAAACGCCCCCCTCCTGCACGCTGGGCTCTCCCTCCCGGCTCTGTGCCGGCTGCTGCAGACATGCTGTCACGGCGCTGCGGGCGGGTGGAGGTTACTGAGCAGTTCTAGGCACATCCCTTTGATGGAGGGATTACGTTACAGAGATTTGGTGAAATTTTATGCAAGTCAGAAAGAAATGCCCTGTTTTACTTCTGCTCATAGGAGAAGGAGCTCAGCCTCTCTTTCTGGCGAGGCGGTGTTACCAGATGGCCAGCTGTGTACCTTCTTCCACAGGTGCTGCACTGGCTGTTTAAACTCCTCCCGCCTGCTACCTCTCAACCACCCATCCTTCACCCCTGTGCTAAAATCATCTGCAGCTGCTTCCCATTTAGGTAAAAAAAAATCAAGGGGACCCCTGCATTTTCTCATTAATTCTCTGACCAGTGAAAACCAGGGACCTTCCTCCTCCCCCCTCTTCTTCACCCTCTGCTTTTCCTGTCCATGTCAAAGAGAAATACACCTGAGTCCCATGATTGGGGAAGAGAGAGCGGCTCTACTCCCACTGGGAAGGGGGTTTTGAAATGTTGAAACGCATCAGGCTGGTGAATTTTGGGTGACTTAGGTGTTGTTATCATGATGAGGAGGGCTTCTAAGACGAGGCTCAGATAAGTTTGAAGGCTTATCAACTTTAGAAGATCTCTCCCAGCGTTCTGCACTCCTTCATCTTCATATCATAAACTTCTTCAGCAGGATTTCTCTGATTTGGTGTTAGTTCTGCAAGGCCGTGCCTACAGTCTTGCTATAGCAGAATTTCAGCTCCAGTTAAAACCAGGCACACCAGGGTTCCCCCAACGCTTAGCGTCCGTGGCCGTGAAACCCACAGATCCCCTCGTCACCCTGATGAGCCAGGTGGGCGCAGGGGCTCTGTTCTTCTCAGGGAGAGCTCTGCAGCAGGACTCCACGCACAGGGCACCCTGCCAGCGCTGCCTCCTCAGGGCTGCTCCTGTGGCAGGTGAACCCATCCTGCCTGACCATGTGGACAAGTGCTAGCTGCCAAGGTAAGAACAGAGGTGGGAGAGGGAGCACCCAGCCCCCTTAAAAGACAAGGGGGTAGGTGGTTCGGGGGAAGCACTGTGTCCTCCACGCCATTGGAGAGGCCTGAACACAAGGAATCAGTACAAACAGCAGATGGATGGGGCTGGGAGTACCTCGATGGCTCGCTCTAGATTTCTGCACGGTGCTAGTGCTCTCCCCCAGGAGCTGCTGTTGCCCTGGCAGAGGCTGGGGGCTTGGGGAAACCCCTGGTAGTGGAGGCAGCTTGCTCTGCTGTGCAGTACAGATTTGGGAGGCTGCAGGCAACTGGGGGGGGGGTGTGTGTGCACGCAAATGGTTCTCAGTGACCTCTCATCCCTCAATTAGTTGCTCTAGAAGTCTGGTTTTGGGGTAACTTCCTACCAGTGTAAACACAGCACTACCCGTCTGATTCTCTTCTCAGTTACACTAGTCTAACTCTATTGATTCTAGTAGCATTACTCCTAATTCACAACAGCAAAAGTCATGTCACCGGTAGCTTTAGGTTCCCAGCAGAACAGTGATGAATTTTGCTGGATTTTACAGTGGTCCATTTCGCACTGGCTACGAACCTGCCCTAAGTTTTGCAGGGTGAGAGCTGCCCTGGCTGGAGCTATGCGTGTCTGCGCTGCACAGATGACTTCCCCAGCCCATTTTCTGTTTGTGGGATGGAGGCAGAGAACGGGGTACTTGTTCTGTGCAGGTTCTGGGTAATCCTGACTTTGTCAGGTTTTAAATCATGGTAACTCCGCTGTGTGCGGGGAAATGCCAGTTGATTCACGCCAGCATAAGAGCAGACACAGTCACCGCCCCCTGCCACCTCTGCCGAGGGTGGGTGTTTTGCTGACTGGCTCAGTATCGTTCATCCCTTCCAGCAAAGGCGAGTTGCTGTAGAGGTTGCGTAAAGCAGAGCTCCCAAATATGTGAAAGCATTCTTGACTCTTTGCCCGGAGCCCACCAGTTCCTTTTGAAGATTAAGATACGAGCGATGAAGGCGATTCACCTCTGAGCGAACAAAGGTCGTGTGAAAGTATGAACCCACTTGGGTTTTGCAAAGGGCTCGCGCTGACAAATGAGAGCGGCTTCCTCTAGAGCAGAATCTGCTCCGGACAGTCGGCAGCTGGTTTGTGCTGACTCGAGTCAGAAATGCTCAAGTCAACTGGCTTGTAAAACGTACCTGGCGGGTATGCGGCGGAGGGTGTCTGGGCACACGCACCCCCATGCCGAGGAGGTTTGACACACGTTCTGCACAGGCATCGTCCTTCGTCTGTGCCGAGGCCTGATGCTGTGTGGCAAACCCAACGTCCGTCCTCTGAGCGAGCAAGCGGCAGAGGTGCAGGATTTGCCCGCGCTGCCCTTCTCACGTATTTCTATCCTGATAAGAAAGGACTCCCCACCAGGGTAACATCTCCTATGGGCATGCTCTGTCTCCAGCACCTGTTTTCTCTTTGGTTTATCAGATGAAAGCACCAAGAGAAGTTTTTTTGCAACTCCCATTAATTGTAGTTATTATTCAACGTCTACAAAACTGGAAGCTTTCAATCAACTATCATCTTCCAATATAGAGTACCAAGTACCGCTAATTAGCTGCTGAGCTATCTGCCAGCAAACCACAGCGGGCTGAGGACAGGATTGCTTACTGTGAGTTAGCGTGCGCTTCGCAGAGTTTGACAGAAGTCCCGTTTGAGGAACTCTGCTCTGGTGTCCAGGTTCTGCTGCCCACAGCACTGGGAGCTACGTCCTACTGTGGCTGCAGATGAAGGAATGCTGCCCGAGTGCTCTGGGTGAATAAGCGCCTGCAATGACAGAGATACATAAAAAAGAGAAACGTAGCAGCGTGTGAGCCGAGGTGTGCAAGGGCTCTGGTATCCCCTGTGCTGGGTGGAGGGCACTGCTCTTCACTTCTACAAATGACACCCAGTTTCTGTGTCTTTATTCATGCTTATTCATTCCTTGCATCATCAACCAAGCAGCTGAGGATCTCGGTGTGTGGTGTGGTTCTCCGTCGCTATAAAGGGAAAAATGGCATCCTGTGTTTTGTTAGGACACTCACACGTTGTGTTTGGAGATGTCCCAGCGCTGCATTGGGCATCGGAGAGGATCAAAGACAAAGGCAGATGAAACTGTCTGCATCTGTTGCACAGTGTGGAAAGCTTTAATGAAGTCAGTGAGGGTCACCTCCGCTCTGCTTTCTCGCCTATATCCTCAGATAGTTCCTTGGATTTGTATAACCAAATTTCTGATCGGTGAGATGGGTACTAAAGCCCTCAGCCTGTGTGAATGTTCTGGATCTTCAGCTGAAAAGTGTCCTTGGCCACAGAATTAGAGTTTAATGCTAACATTTGGTGTGCACAGACTTTGGTTTAACTTCAGTATGTCGAGGGTTGTCTTGATTGTATATTTGACTGTGACTCTTGTGCAAGGGATTACGCAGAGTTCCTGGAAACACTGAGACCCTGGCTCTGAAGCAGCCCAGGCGTCAACAACTGCTGAATAACCAGCCTTTAATAAAGCTGCTGCTTTGTATCAGCCACGAACTGATTTAATTGTGAAGTATTTTGCCCCCCTGTAGTTCGGCTCGTTGTGGTATAGTACAGAATAGTTCTGTACATATTGTGCCTTCTTGTGGGCAAAGGGCTCAAGTCACCTCTAATCTCATGACTGGGAGTTTTGATCCAGTGGAATTTTCTTCCCCTCTTTTCAGGCTGGAGTGGAAAGGAGACGTGGGGTTTTTTCTAGCAACAGAAACTCCACAGATGGCTATGTCTGCAGTGATGGAGTCTCCTTGTCCTTTTCGTGCACTGACATGGTATTGCGTGGGTTTCTAATCAAATTGGCATAGAAGACTGATGAAAATGAAAGAGGGCATTTCTCCACCATCTGCAGAAGGTATTTCTAGCCCATTCCCTTCCTCTTTAATTAATTTGGTAACCATCCTTAAGAATTCAGCATGAATAAACTGGCCTAGCTCTGTTCCTTTAACTGAAACAGGCTGATGTACGTTGGCTGGGGATCTTGTCCTAGCTTAGTCAGCAGAGCAGCTCTCGGGGAGTTGGCATGTTGACGCAGTACGTTGCAAGTCTGGGATATGATCCGCACATGGCTCCAGAAAAGCCCATTACCCCATTTGTGCTGCCGCGAGGGCTCTGGAAAGACCAATGGCACCAGCGTGTTCTCTCGCCGTCTGTGGCTGGTACAAAATCTGCAGCTGGGTAAGTTCAAACGCTAGAAATAATAGCGCTATTGCTATTGTCTGCTTCTCCAGCCTTTCGGTAACCTCCCAGAAGGACTTAAGACTCTTAGAAGAAATAAACAGGGCAAGAAATATGAGTCTGACTAACTGAAAAAATAATGTTACTTGCGCCTGGCAACAATTAGCCAACGGGCACTGAGGGACATGACCCGCCCAGGGTGAGCTGAGCTTTACCTCCGCCCCATGACGAGCTCTGTATCCATGCAGTCAAGAACTGCTCAACAGGAGCAGACCGCAGCAGGGTTTGTCCCTGCATCTGCCTTTCTCTTATCAATGCCAATGTCAGGGGCAAAATTCGGCACCGTTCCTTGCGTGAGCTGTCCCTTTGTCATTGAGGAATGACTTGAGCTGTGGCCACTGCCTGCAGGAGTCAGGCAGCTGCCTGCTGGTCCTGGCTGGAGGGACTGGTGGCATGTCACTGTAAGTCAGCATGGTGTGTTTAACCCATTCCTCACTGAGGGTGGGTCCCTCCTCCCGCTTCACTAGGCATTTCCTGATGACAAGCTGCAGGATGTGTTTCTTCTCCCACTTTACTCAGCTTTATGTCAGGGGAGCCCCGATGAAGCCTATGGAGGACAGGACAGCCAGAGGAGTATAAAACCAAGGAGACCGTGCTGAGGTGCTCTGTAACGCTGGTCTCCAGCTGGGGTACGGAGGCTCTCTCTACTCTAAGAAGGCATGGTTGGTTTTTTTTTTTCCTCCTCCCTCCCTGCAAGTGCTCCTCTCTTCCAATCAAACAGAAGAATATTGCAGGTGAAATGTCTGTTGTACCAACAGCCAGAATTATGTGATAGTTTTACACATGCACCAGAACTCACAGAACCTGTTTGTCAAACGCACTGACAGTCAGTGATATTTTAATGGCCTTTACATTGCAAACATGCTTTTTTTCAATCTTACCTTTAAAAATAATATTGTAAAATATGGATGACCAAGTTGGATGAAGAGCTGGTAGTCAGGACTCTAGTGCTGCTTCTGCCACATTGCTGCTGTGTGGCCCTTTGGAGACCATTCAGCCCAGATTTGCAATGATATTAGACCATCTGAAGGTGTCAGGAGATGCTATGCTCTGATCTTATAAGAATTTAGACACTTGGTGCTCATCATAAACCTACTGTCCCCCATTCACAAAAGGTCCTACATGCCATGTGCTACTGAGTTAAGTGCCTTTTAGAAACGGTGTGTGTCTTCAGGTGTCCACATGCCTTTGCAGGTGGGCTCTCCTAATTCCTGTGCTTCATTTTCTTCCTGTTGAGTGGGCTATAGCGCTGTTTAGTCACATTTGTGTTTTGCTATCTCTGGTAGTGAGAAGTACTCCAGAATAATTTTTATTTTTACCTGGCCCGGGGAACCCTTCCTGTGATCCGCTCGTTGTCTGTTGCCCCGTGTTTGAGACAAACACAGCACTTGAGCAGTCCTGCTTTGGAGACCCTTTGTAATCAACAAGGTCGTACTGCCCAGGCCCAGGTGAAGGAGGATCTTTACAAGGTGGGATGGCTGGAGCAAAGAGAGTCAAGCAGAATTTCTGCCTGTCAGGAGAAAAAGAGATTTGAGGAACTTGTCCCACACTGGTGGGGTTTTATGTCTGGAAATAAAAGCTGTGGTTTCTGTTAAGTGCCCTGGGGAGGTGGATGCTTTATCCTCCTAAGCCAAAATCTTTGGGAAATGATCTGGGGAAAAAAGGGTCCAACTGCAATGCCATAGACAGCCTGTTTTGTTTATTGTAAAATACAAAGACTTGCCAGTGGTCCAGCCTCTGTAGAGACCTGGCTGCTCAGCTACTCCAGAGGAAGATAGCGCTGAAACCAAGCCAGCCGTGCCAAATGACTCCAGCTGGGAGTTCCTCCCATTCTCTCCCACTGACTGAAACGGGAGAGGGAGCAGGCTCTAACCCCAGCAGTTGGGTGTGGAGTGTTTTTGTGTTTTCTGATAAAACAGACTGGTGATCTTCTCTCCTCATATTTAATTTGCCCTTTCCTCTAGCCCTCTGTCCTTATCAAATGCCACTTGGCATCCCTTCCCTCCCAGCCTACAGCTTCCCACTCTTTTTACAAAACCCCTGTTATAAGATACAACTGCTGAGAGATGTAGTAAAGATACACCTGTTGGGTAAGGAGAGCCGTGGGCTTTCTCATGTTCTCATTCTTTTCCATGGTCAGGAATTTATTGTTGATCTTAATCTTAGGGCAGGCAACGTCACTGCATGGTGACAATAAATTTACTTGAATGATTTGTTGATAGGCAGCTTTATTTGTCTTCTCATAAGGATACCAAGGGGGAGGAGGGCTTGGGAGAAGGGAGTTTCCTTTCATGCCTTTTAATCCCTTTGAAACAAGTGGTAGGATGGAATACGTGGGAATGGCAGTTCTGGCTTGAAGGAAGTACTTGAAAGTTTTACAAGCCTCTTTCCAGGTCTGATTCCCAGCCTTAGCAAGGGCTGAGGAAATGCCCACGTTTTACCCATCAGGTTCCTTGCACTGCTGCGCAGCCACGAGCACCCCTCACCATTCCCGCCCAGTGGTTCCCAGATTTGACTGTTTATGCCCAGTGTGCTCCTCTGGGGGTGAGATTAGGCACTGGCGATGCAAAAGGAACACAGCCTAGTGCTTAAAGCCTCTGCCTGGGGTGCCAAGGATCTTTTTCCAGGTCATGTGTGCTCTGGCTTCTTGCTTGTACAATGGGGATAAGAAATTACCCCTACATCATAAGGGTGGTGCAGTATTTAATTACTGTTTGTAAATGTCCGAGACATCATCTGATAAAGGAACCTCTGATACACTGCCCCAGGGTGTTATCAACCCACACTCCCCTTCAAGGCAGTGCAGTAACACTTCCACCTCTGAATGAGTTCCTGTAAACCTTTGGCAATAACCGGCCACATTGGACCAGACGATATAGTAGGACACTGCGGGATCACTCTGCTGTCTGACATATTTTCATACGTCCCATGAAAGTGGTGTGTCTTCCAGGCTGGACTTACCTGAAAGGAGTTTCTTTGCTTCCTTGGCAGGTTTACGTGGCTGATAAGTTGCAGGCTCTGGAGTAAGTCCATCCTTGTTAGGCCGCTTTGACTTGAAGCAAGATGTTATACCCTTGGGAGACACCTTGATGAGGGAATCGTTGATGTTGCAGTGACCTACAAAACAAACAGGAAAGGGATGTAAATACCAAACAAGGCCGCAACAATGGCACTGAGGAAAGAGAGTGCATCAGTCAGTGAGTGTAATAGAAGGAAAAAGAACCGGTATAACAGGACTGTGTGGGGAAATCACTTCTGGATTTAAAAAGTGCTGTCCTGGGCAGAGCTTATTTCGAGGGACACTGATAAGGCAACACCAAACTTTGTCCTGAGCATAGGAACAAATGGAGAATTAGCAATTTTACAGAATCAAACAAACAGCAGAACTCACACGTGGTATAACTTGTAAGATAAGCCACAAAGCTAACGTGCCCTCCCACTCCAGGTCTCAAACCTCACCAGGCAATGGGCCAGGAGTAGACTTCTTTTGCAGCTTGAATACTGTGGAGCTTGGTACGTTATGCACTAATGTGGCTTCTCCTGAAGCCTCTGGCATTTACACTGAGTTGTGGGGTGTTCTAGTGATTCCTTAGGGCTACTCAAAAATGTCAGGATGGTTTCCGGATGGTTGCCTCAGCAGAGGTTCAAAGGGACCTACCCACAGCTCTTGGAAGGGAGACCCACTACTGTCCTGACACCTGCTTAAATCTAACATGCCTTAAGAAGCTCTGAGCGACCTGAATTCGTGTGCGATGGTGCTCTGCACCCTGGAGAATCAGAACCAAAATCACCAGCAACATCTTTCCTCCCAGCTCAAGGCTCACGTACATGGAGAAGGCTATTTTCCAAATGTTTCCAGATTTAATCCTCTTGTGGTTTTGGACACAAACACTGTCTGGCCAGAAACATTGTTGCTTTGCTTGCAGAAATCCATAAAGGTCTGTTTCAGAAAAAGAAAAAGGACTTGTGAATGCCTTTGAATTGACTTTACCTGTGGGTAATTAGCAACAAAGGAAAACCCACATTTAAAATCCAGTTGTCTCCAGTGTGAGTGATTCTAATGATACAGCTGTAGGCAGTATTAGGGCCAAAATCTGGGAGTGCTTACCAATTGTAGGTAGGTCTCTTTGTGACTGCCCAGCATGTAAAGGTTGCATTTACACAGACGCCGAGGACTTGAAACTCTTGCAGAAAATGTGGCTTTGTGTGTTTAACTGCTGTCTCCAGACTTCTCCGACGTCAGCTCTAAGTGTCCGGTTTTGTTCAAGTCACCAACTGAGCACAGAATTTGAGGTGGTGCTGCCAAGACACCAAAGGGGCATCTGCATGGCAGCCCCTGGAAAGTGCTACAGAGAAAAGGAGGTGTCTCTGTGGCTGCCGCTGCTGGGACTGCAGGGTGGGCTGACAGCTTTGAGCTAAGGATGACTTGAAGAACCTGTATTTCTGTTCGTTCAAGCCTGCCGATAACTGCTGGAGTGTTTGTGCCCTCCTGCAGCTTGCACCAAGCTCAGTGTGCAGCACTCGTTATGCTGCTAGCGGTCCCCGAGCTAATTAACTTGGACAGAGGTGCCAAATGTCCCCGGGGGAGCAGGTCACGCTGCTCTTCTGGAGCGTTCAGCTACCTGCTGCAGTCACTGCCCTCCTTGGTGCGCACTGCAGCTCTTCTACAAAATATACATAGAAACACATTTCAACCACAGCTCCTAAGGAGCCTCACGCTCAAAGTGAGAATTGCTCTCCTTACAGAGTCAAAAAAACTATGGTGCCAAAAGTTCTACAAGTTACCCAGAATCACAGAATAGATCATGGTGAAATGGGACAAAGGGAAAGATTCTTCCAATTCCCAGGATGAGGCCGAACCTCCTGGAACATGCTCCAGGATTTAAAGCTTTTTATTGTTGGCTGCTGAAATTGAGTTTTTCTAACCAGGCTATAGTTAGAGAAAACATCTAACAGTCAAGGCTAAATCACTGATGTAAGTGGAAAAGTCCAGTTCATGCACAAGAGTGAGGAGGTAGCAAGAAACCTGCATAAAAGATTCAAACACAAAAGGACTGATGCTTTTTCCCTGATTTTTTCTTATGTTTCCTATATTCAGCTAGTGAAATGCCAACAATAGTCATGATGCTTAACTGGCTTTATTTTAATGCAGGGTTTGGTCCCAGAGCTTTGAGGAGAGCTTGGGACACTGTTTTCTTGTTTCTCACTCATTTTTTTCTCCAATATTTGTCAACTTTCAGCTGTCACTGCCTCAAAAGCAGATCCTCCAGTTACTAGACAAAAGTTCCTTTTTGCCTGAGTGAGAGCAGTGACCATTTAAAGACTGCAGGATCTGGCCTTCTTTTTCTTCTCAGATGTCTCTTTGTCTATAGACATAAATTATCAGACGCTGCCATCTTTTAAATAGATAGTTTCCTGTTCTGCTTCTTGTAGGTTAGATATTATCTCCTACAGTAAATCATGAGTCAGTGATTAATTCAAGAAGGCCGTTCCCAGAAGCAAATTCTTACAATGTTAAAAATAATATGATGCGAATCCATTATAGTATGATATAGAAAATAATTATGGCCTGCAAACTAGTTTAATCAACTTAGAACATGCTGGGGCAGATACTCAGTTGGAGTGAGTCATTATAAGAAAGTTCACAGTCTTAGCGTATAGGTTGTGTGAGCAAACATGATTACCCCATGTCAGCCGAGTCTTGGTAACTCTACATCTGTGCTCTTTGCACACCCAAATTGTGAGGTAAGACATGTTTGTTTAAAACACCTTTGCTGATGTTTAAACTGTATCAAATTACTTTATAAAAGCATGAATTGCTTCAAGAACATGCATGCAGCCAGTTAAGATGTCTCAGCTGATGAGTGGCAACTTATTAAGCTTATTAAATTGTGTCATTTTCATTCTGTCTTAAACAGCTATGCAAAGTCATCAAATATAGTCAACGTGCTCTGCCTCACCACACAGTTGATGTATCTTGCATTAAAGTGCAGTTTAAAAGGGGACAGCTCACTAGGAAACGGTTGCAATGCAGACATGCTGTGCAGAAAAAGACAAAAACTCTCTCAAAAGAATAACAAAACAATCCTAAAGTAATGGCAGCTATAGCAAGACACCACTGAAGGGACAGGAAAGTCCATTAGCAGTGCGTATTTTATTATAAACTATCTGATAATTGTTAATAACACTTTGTGTTTTGTTAACACCTTCCATGTCTCGGAACACACTCTGAATTCCTGTGGACTAAAGCTTACAACGCCCCAGTGAAGCCTGGTCACCGTGGCATGGGTGGGGAGCATCAGGCACAGAACAGTTAAGTGACTTACACAAGGGTGAATCAGCAGGAGGTTCAGGAACTGAACCTGAAGGCTAGGTCCTCAGCTGATATAAACTGGCACAGCTCCACCGCAAGTGGAAGGGAACAGTCAGTTACATCAGTTGTACGTATGCAGACCTGATTCCCAGCTCTGAGGTTGAACCTCAAAACCCAATACCTGTTAAAGATGTAACATTCACCTGCCTTGAGGTTCTTGGCAGAAGTTCCCTATAACCAACCAACGCAGGTTGGATTTCTGGGATGAAAACTCATGGGATGCTATGGGGTCTTTCAGTATCAAAGCCAGTAATGTGGCAAGGACAGGGGTTGCTGCTCTCCCAGGGCCAGGGACATGCTCTTCCTCCCTTGGTATTGAAGAGTTACTGCCCGATGTGTGCGCAAGGTTCACAACAGCTTGGGGTACCTCTGCAGCACGGTCAGAGGTGAGACAGCAGGTCACGTGGAAATACCCGACCTCGCTTCATGCTCATTCGTTTAGATACTGGTGCCAAACTGCCCACAGTGGCATAGACCTCAAAATCGTCAGGCACAGGATAAGTACCTGGTGCAAAGCTCTGGGCTGTTGCAGCTACCCTGAGAGCTGTACCCAAACAAGGTAGGTTACAGCTAGTTCTAGTGTTTTCTGGAACATCAAACGTCACTTCACACACATTACAGATTAGCTGTGCCCCCCCCCCCCCCCCCCCCCCCTTCCAAATCCCTTTACATAGTATTGATTGGGTGCCAGAGTGGGGATTTTCTCAATCTTCCTAGCAATGGGTTGTTGAAACATGCTAGAGTTTCCCTTGCTAAAATCTTGCTTGGACTGAAAACATGGTAAGATCTTGTAGGCATTTGCAGCTGGCTAGTTGGAGATTTTCTTGCATGGAACCTGGAAACAGAGGGAGCAAGGAAACTGTCAGTAGCTGAGTTGGAAAGAAACTGGGAAGTAACTGAGGCCTGGAATTTACCAAATGTAATTTTAAAGGACAAGTCACCTTTTGTGTTTTAAAAGTGGCAGAATCTTTGCTATACAGAGTTGACGGCTGCGAGTTCTATGAGATGAAATGGGGGTGAGAGTGGCTTTTTCAGGCACTAAGTTTCATTGTTTTCTTCTTTTTGGGGTGGAGATGCTCATGAGCTTGCAAAAGAAAACTTAAAGACAACCTTTAAGTCTTGTGTTACAGAGAACAAATCCTGAAATTATCCACTTTAGCTACGAATTTCAGATAGCTTAGTACACTATTCTAAATGAGTCCACAAAGTGTGTGTATGGATCCTTCTTTACACTTTGGTAACTTAACAACAGCTCTGCCAATTTTGCTTGAAAAGGTTCATGCAAAATTAAAACGGGCCACCTCTGGGTGAGACTGAGCAAAGGAAACTTCAGCCCCAGTAGAAATTTAAAAGGTAAGAGCATATGAAAAAGCAGCTTAGAATAGCTATTAGACTTCCACCTTAATTATAACTGTCTGACAATGAGAAATTATTTTCCTTCTTGGCTGGATTTTAGAAACATCCCAAATACGACACTAAATAGGTATTGCAGACGTAGTCAACAGAGTCAGTTAAAGACCAGATCCATAGCCCACTGAAGTCAATACAAAGGTACTAGGTGACTTTAGCAGCTTTGCAAATCAGTCTGAAATAAAATGCTTTCTCTTACCAGTGAAGGGAAGTACCCAGTTCCTTTCTTTGACAATGAGGTGCTGCTGATCTCTGCAGACTGATGAGTTGCACTATAGAGTCCTGGCCCTGCATTTTCATTCTAGCAAGAGAAATATCACACATGTTGACCAAGCTGTATTAGTTACCCCTCTCCCGGGGCAAATGCAATGAGACACAGGCACAGGCTCACACCGATGCTAATGGGACAGCTCCTTTCCCCAGTACTCTTTCCCCTGCTCTTCATCTTTCTGAGCATAGACCAAAACACACCAATTCTTTTAGGAATGACTCTGAGAACAGTGATGCTGGAAGACAGCAATGGTCCATACAGTCCATATGTGTCCATATGTATCTAAACAACTTTTAAACCGCGCTTTCAATTGGTCTCACTGGCCCTTATGACTGTGAGTTCCACAAATGAACTACTATTAATTTGGGGTTTTTTTAATGTGTATATCTGTTGCTCCAAACAGCTTTAATGGTAAATTACCATCCCAGTTTACAAATGGAGAATGAACACTGATTGTACAATTGCTTCCTTCTTTCAAGTTTAAATTTATTGGGTTTTAAGTTTATGCTGATATTCTTCTGTTTTATATGATATGGGGGAAGCTCACTATTTCGTTTTTCTTAATTATCTCACATACATCTTATTTGCCTTCTCTCTAAATTAAACATCTTCAGTGTTTTCAGTCTTTATTTCTTTATTGGGACTCTAATGATCATATCTCTTATTTCTAAATTGAGTCTATTTCTGCTGTAGCCTTTTTTAGAGTTAGGGTGGCCAGAACTAAACATAACATTCCAGCTGAAAGTGTACCAGCAACATAAATTATGGTATTATTGTATTTCACCCCTGAATTTTACGCTTTAATTGTAATTGTGCATTGAGGTATACGTCTCCATTGTTTCAAAATTATAATCTTTTAATGCAAGTCTCCTGTTGCGTGGAAAACTGAATATTTCTGTGTATGAGGAAGATCAAATTTCTTTACTGTCTACATGGCAATTTGTATAGACTGGGAGCCACAGCAAATTTAAAATCTCACCTGTAACATCTGAATTGGACCTAATTAATTCAGCATGTGGGCAGCATTATTTGCAGTCACCACACCTTCCCTGACTCTGTTCTCTTTCTGGGCTTTTCAAAAAGAGGACTGGGTGGGATTCTATTTATAGAGCCAAATAAATGAAAACCTGCCTGTGTTGTACATGATACCTCCAGCTTTTCAGGCGTGGTCTCATGAAGTGCTGAATGCCCTTGGTAACATGCCCTACTTCTGCCAATCCCAGGAAAAAAAGTGGGATTTGGGAGATCTGGGACCATACAAGATGAAAGAAATAACTTTGTGCTAACATAAATGTGAAATGATTCCAGTATGTAGGATGGAAAGAGCTGAATTTCCTGATCTTTGAGAGCATTCTACCATTACGTGAACTTCATTAATTTTCTTGTCTGCCAGTTACAAATGGAAAATACTCTGGAAGTACCTGGAAGTGACTTAGTTCCTGTTCTGATGACTTCGGAGTTGGATTCTGACAATGATCAGATGCCCCCCAAAAAATGGCATGGGCGTAACAGTGAGGGAAAGAGAATAAGATGCACGGGATTGAAGAACGAGGCAACGTGGAGTTGAGAGTAGAAAAGCAAGTAGTTTGGGCATTATTCCACTCATGCAAAGACATGAGGCTGAATGAAGGGATTTGATTGTGTAGAAGTTTTTGCAGGATCAAGAACGAGCAGGGAAGATGCAAGGTTAAAAGTGGGGAAATGGAAGCCTGCACAGGACGTGTATATGGTTGATTAAAAAACACCATCCAGACAGGACCTGTGCAGATGGCCAAACAGCAGCAGCAAGCCTGGAATGACTTGCTCCCCCTTAAGAAACAACCAGAAATGGCAGAGAGGAGAATGGAGGCTCTTGCTCTGCTTGGTCTTGCAAAAGAGTAGACTGAAGGGAAGAATAGATGGGAGTGGGCAGGCAGTGTTGTCTACTGGAGAAGATGCTGTTGATTTATAGTGACATCATGGGCAAATCACTTCACCAGTCTGTTTTTCCACTGCAGCTGAGCTGTTTCTTGCTACATGCATGGACAAGTGTAATAGTGCTACTACAGTGCTAAAAATAATAAAATCCAAATATGTGCCACTTCCATTAAAACTGGAAGAGCACTGCAAGAAATCAGATCCCAGGGCTCCAGTTCTTGTTATTTGCACACATAATCCTTGCGGATTTGGCCTTCCTCATAAAAATGCCACTTGAGTTATAAAGCAGATGGTCACAAATAATCTTTTCCGCATATTTTTCTTTTTAGGAAAATGGTCCAGGACAAACCAACAGCTGAGGTATGTGATGCAACTCCGGGAATTTCAGAAGAGCTGCTCTGACCTACACTGTGTTTCAGTTCAGCCCATGTGATACTCCTAGGATGCCAAACTTACAGGAGGGGATTTCTGAAGATGTGGTCTGAGGGCTTCTCCACATGGAGCGGGCAGGTATCCTGAGCTAGTTCCTTTTTATCAACCCCCAGAACTAGAAGCAGAGCAGACACTGCACTGCTCTGGTCTTCAGCCTGCATCTCCACGTGGCCCTGCCGTGTGGAAGCCCTGCCACGTGCTGGAGGTTCTCCACCCTGTGCTCCATGGACAAGAGGGTTGTGCTGAGGAAAGCAAGATTAGTCCAATTTGCTAGAACTGGCTATTAAAATTGCAGCAGGTTTCCAAAGCAGCTGATAAAAAACTGCATCTGCAAGCTCCATTCCCTGGTGTTGCCCAGGCTTGGCTGCTCCTGCTGACCAGCCTGCTGAGGCTTGGATGGAGTCCCATGCTCAGCCCTGCCCTATAAAGGGGAGTTACTACTCCGGCAGCACGTTCTTGATTAGCACCTTCCAGGATAGCACGTGTCAGGGCAACAGCTACAGAGCCCTTCTTCCATCCAATGCATCCAGCTTTGGGTTTGGCATGCCCATCATCACCTCAGTGTTGTTGAAAGTAATTGGAGATTAGACATCTACACGCCCTTGGAAATTTACCTCCTGGTAAAGTGACTGCACACCTCTGTGCCCTTTTAATGCTTTGAGTCGTATTCTGGTAATGTAAGGGGCTTCTGAGCTGCGAGGTAAGTCCATCAGAAATACCTTGCAAACTCCAGCATTCCGGTACCCAGAGAGATGTGTGAAGACAGTGGTAAACTGGCAGAGTTACAAAAGTGGGTCAACTCACCTGCTAGGTATTGTAGGTCAGGCAGTAAGAAGCAAATAAGCTTTTTACATTGCCTAAATTACAAGTGGGTAAACTTCATGTACTGGCATTTACTCCTGACTACCCTGCTAAAGGAATGCGCTCCAAAATGGCTTGTGCTGAAGAGGACACAGTCAAGTGCTTTTGATGGAGGAAACTAAGTCAGCAGCCCCCAAACGGTCTAGTGTTAATGGATCTAACGCTTCTCCTCCCCTACGTGGTGCAGTAACTTTTCTCTAGGGATAAAGCTTAGGAAAGAATCAGCCAAGCCCTTGTGTAGCTTGTGGTTTGGCTTCCTGCCCACTCTGCCCTTCAAGCAGGAAATTCTCAAAGGGAAGGGAGTGCTTTGTGAAGCTACCTTAAGACTCTGCCTCTTCTCTTTTAGTCAGAACTTAGCATCAGGTCATCTGGAACTCCTGGAAGCTGACCAGACAGACTGATGGCGCCTACAGAAGGTATTTAAGCAACTTCTCTACCTTGATCATTTTCCCTCATCTTCTGTCCTTTACGTCCTTGATTGCTGTTATTCAATCCTGAGATAATACACTCCTGATATCACTGAGATGGGAGAGACAAGCAAGGAGGAAGAGATCAAAGGAAGGAGAAGAAAGAGAAGATGCCAAAGGCAGAAGAAGAAAGAGGGAAGATGCCAAATACTTCCTTGATTTACCTACTTTACATACCCGGTACACAAAGTTTCAGAAATTCTTAATATACTCAATTTTCAGAGTTCTGGGGTTACCACGTAGTCACCAGACAGCAGGAGACTGTCAGTAGGGGCTGTGGGCATCCTCTTTCCACCAACAGAGGAAATAGCTTGAAAGCTGGATCCAGAAAGCCCAGGAGGCCCTTGGCACCTGTGAGTGTTGGCTGGACTTGAAAAGAAACCCGGCAGAGTGCAGGCTGGGAAAACAGTATGGTTTTCAAACATCTTTCTGCTTCCCTCTGCTGGCCAGATAATAGATGTACCAATGTAATTCCTACAAATCAGGGCAGGATCAGGGTGAAGAATAGCAAAAGATAGGAGGGGTCATCTTGTGCTATCACTACGCATCAACTCCACTGATTTCTTTGAATTTGCTCCTGAATTTCAGAAGAAATGCAACATATGTGTCCTGGGGAGCTGAAGAAGATTGGAAATGGGACCAGGGCCAAAGCTGGGTGGGTGAGAGTTGGGGAGATGGTATAGACGAGGGTGCTATATGTGGAGTAATTTCAAGGTTTAAACCAATAGTATTGCATTACCACTTTTCTCATACTGTTATCAGTTGTGATCACAAAGTCAATTTAACAACCTGGATCTAAACTTAGTTGCTATTCTTGTTACAAAACAGGATCACTATGAGTTGCAAGAAAATTCAAAACAAAGACATAAACTTCAAACATGTTTGTTACTTGGTTATACTGAAATGTCTTTGATTGAGAATTAAATCCCTTTTTTTCTGAGTTTACTTTCCTACGGTGTTTATAAGGACTGGAGGAAATCCTGAAACCTAAAAGGAACAGACAATGATAACAGAATTCTGAACATGGAGATACAGGAAACATATAACTACAATGCCAGCTTTCATTTTAAATAGGATGTGTAAGTTAAAGGCAAATCTAACATCTATGCAATATTCACGTCAAGAAATCAGCAGTCATTTCTGCATTTAATTTCCCTGTTTTATTTAAGAAGCAAAGAGAAAAAAAAAAAAGCACTTCGAAGCGCTACTGTTGATGAATGGGCTTTAAGGGTGACTCAGTGCTGTTAAATCAATTTTGCAGGTTGTCCTCATTTACCAAGTCAGACATTTTAACAACTCGCTTCACAGGGCTGACCCTCTGTAAACTGAAAATCTGAGGAAAGATGCTGAGTGCCCCGGCTCCTGCTGAACTCAGGCGCTAAGCTGCCCGGTGCCACCCACGAAGTGCTGAGCTTCGCAGGCCTGGAATCAAAGGCCTTGTCTTGGCAGTGTTGTTGACTGCCAAAAGATGGTGAGGTGGAAGCTACTACAGTTTTTCAAATTGCATAGTCTGTCACAGACATATCATGACAAAAACACCAATACCTCGTCTAACCAAGCTCTGCTGTTATTGCTACCAGGCACAGAGGTACACTGGCAATAGTGCTGCATTAGGAAAGTTTAAACATAAGGTCACTGAAAGTGTAAGTGTGCTTCTGACCAAGGATACTACAGGTCTTGAGATGAGCTCTGCAATCAGAGGGAAGGTTAGTGCAGGGAAGAGGTCTGAGCAGTTGCTAGGGTCAGGGCTCTTACAGGGGTGGTGTACAGAACAAGGAGGTGGTCAGTGCTACAAGGGAGCAAACAGCAAACTATCCACTGTCTTGCAAACCACACAGCAACTGGAGGGTAATGATTTGACAGCATTTCTTATTCCCTTGTGCTGGTTTGTCCCCAAGGAGGGCAATTTTGGACCTGAAACACCTCTAACGGGCTGTGGATATAAATTGTTCCAGATGCCACTTCCTAGTGATTGGTTTCATTAATGAACCCTTGCTGTGCTTTGAAAGAAAAACCTTTGCATGGTTGGGGGTTTTCCTTCTTCAGCTGTGAAATGATTGTGGCAAGTGCTGTTCCTGTTTGCCACATGGTACCAAGCGGTGCTTTTCTGCTTGATGTACCTCGTGCTCCAGAACATCCACGAGCATCTGCGGAAAGGCAAGCATCCATGTTACAGAGCTACCGCGCATCAATCGTAATGACTCCATGCAGCACCACCATTTTTTTCCTAAAACAAATCAGTCAGAACTATTAACGTGCTGCAGACGGACAGAGGCTGCAAGGGCCGGGCTGGTTTTCTACAGAGATGCAAAGGGTGAGCCATAACCTTCCTTTTCTCCACGAGTCATAGAATCATAGAATCATTAAGGTTGGAAAAGACCTCTAAGATCATCAAGTCCAACCGCCAACCAACACCACCATGACTCCTAAACCAGGCCCTGGAGTGCCACGTCTACATGTTTTTTTGAACACCTCCAGGGATGGCAACTCTACCACCTCCCTGGGCAGCCTCTTCCAATGCTTGACCACTCTTTCAGTAAAGAATTTTTTCCTGATATCCGATCTAAACCTCCCCTGATGCAACTTGAAGCCATTTCCTCTCGTCCTATCGCTAGTTACTTGGGAGAAGAGACCAACACCCACCTCACTACAACCTCCCTTCAGGTAGTTGTAGAGAGCGAGAAGGTCTCCCCTCAGCCTCCTCTTCTCCAGGCTAAACAACCCCAGTTCCCTCAGCCGCTCCTCATCATCTGTTCTCCAGACCCTTCACCAGCTTCGTTGCCCTTCTCTGGACACGCTCCAGCACCTCAGTGTCCCTCTTGTACTGCGGGGCCCAAAACTGAACACAGTACTCGAGGTGCGGCCTCACCAGTGCCCAGTACAGGGGCACGATCACTTCCCTACTCCTGCTGGTCACACTATTCCTGACACAACCCAGGATGCCGTTGGCCTTCTTGGCCACCTGGGCACACTGCCGGCTCATGTTCAGCCGGCTGTCGACCAGCACCCCCAGGTCCTTTTCCGCCGGGCAGCTCTCCAGCCGCTCTTCCCCAAGCCCGTAGCGTTGCACGGGGAGTGACTCATTTCACAGCTGCAGTCCTGCTCGCTGCTGCGACTGGTGCCTGCCCAGGGGGTGACGGTGCAGGGCGGTGAGGGGAGGCGGGCGGGAAGCGCGGCCTGAGGAGAGCCCCTCTGCGGAGCTACAGGAAGCAACGTCACGGCCCCGCCCCGTCCAGGTGATGGCGCAGTGCGTGCTGGGAACGGCATCAGCCCGCTTCGGGAGGCAGCGCGGGTACCTGAGCGGGTGAGGCAGCGCGGTGCGGCCGGGCGCGGCCCGTACCTGCCCGTGCGCCTCGGGAC
>WAAD01026196.1:126677-144797 GCA_013389945.1 Fregata magnificens
GCGGGGCCGCCGGGGGAGGCCGCCTCCCCCCCCTCGGCGTTGCGGGTTTTCCGGAGGGGTTTTTATCGGGAACAAACCGCCGCCGGCGGTCCGGGTGCGGGTCTCGGCTGGGCAGGGCGGCCTGACCCGGGGAGGGGGGCCTGGGGGCACCCCCCGCCCTCAGCCAGGCTCTGCTCTGCCCGTCAGGGTTCCCTCACGATGGGGGGGGAGGCTTTGCCCCCCACGTCCCCTCACAACGCGGTGTTTTTGCCCTTTCACGGCCAGGCTGTCATGTTACCCCTGTCCCCCCCAACGCTGGAGGCACTGGGGCGGCCCATGAGTTACAGTAACCCCTCCCAGGCCAAGGTTGGCCAAGAGAGCTTTGCGGTTCACGGCCTGAGCGTGGGATGGGTTCTGCTACCTCAGGATGTGACCGCAGGCCAGTTGTCTAGGGTCTGAGTTAAAGGGATGCTCCGCCTGCACTATTTCGGGCAGTCTTTGAGTAGAGCAACAGGGACATGTCACTTGTGAGGATCACACCCCTGCAATGTCTGTACACCAGCATCCCCCTATATACGAAGGGGTCTTTCCACCAGCGTCCGTTACTCAGGGTTGCTGATGCTCCTTGAGGTCTTTGGTGAAAGGAGCCATCACGGCGTGCAGGGACCTCAGACGTGCTTGCTGTGTGCGGTGCGTTCCAGACACCTATGAGTCTGGCTCTAAGGAATTTAGCCTCCAAGCTCTGCTCACAGCGATTACACTGAAATGACCTCTGTTTGCATGAAGAGCCAGCACTGTCATCCCCAGCACATGGGGACGGCATGACTAATGTAATGCTGCATCCTGAACAAACAGCAGAGGTACGCAGGCAGTAGAGAAATGAAAAGCGGGGCTTGGAGGACTTCAGAGACTTTTTGATAAGAGCTTTCCAAATGGCAAGGCCTGATGTTAAATGCCAGCTGAATATGTCACGCTTGGTGCCAAGCTAGTTTGCGAGCTCTTGTAAAGCAAGGTCTGTGTGAGTTTTTGTGTGTGAGACTTTGTGAGAAAGCATTTAAACTCTACTTTCTCTACTCATATGTGCAGCTGTTAGTTTAATTCCTGGGAGTTTTCTGTGGACTGCCCTTCAGCAGGATTTCATTGCAGGTTTTGGACCATTGAGTTCATTTGACCTAATGCTTTTTTTTTTCCTCCCCTTAGTATCACCTTGGAGGAATACAACCTTGCTGCCCCACTGACTTGCTGGAAATATTGGCTTATCTACACTTGTGCCTGCGGTGCCTACCCTATCTCAGTGTAGCCTGGTGGAGGAAGAAAAGCAGCAGACAGGCTACAGAGAATTTTTTTGTGCTTCACTGAACTAATTGCTGCTTGTCCAGGCAAAACAGGATGGATGGGAAGAAGTGGTACCAAGTTACAGAAAAGGTGGTTCCAGCAGGGTCTGAGTCTCTTCTCTAAAGAGAAGTTCCAGCATCAAAGAGGCTGAAAAGCAAACACACCAATCAGCCAAAATGGAAGGAGGCAACAGTCCAAATCTGCAACTTCAGCAACTCCCGTTGGCCACAGCAGCGGTTTCTGTGCAGCCACACACTGACTCCTTTTCTTACAAGGTCAGATTTCTACCCCTGTCTATTCCTAGAAGGCCCTAACTATTCAAGTAAGCTGATAATGCCACTGTATTTTGGTTATTTTTTTGCAGAAAATGCACTGTCTTTGCATTTAGCCGTGCCTGGAGGCCCCAGTATATTATATGCTGTGTATATAAGCGTTGAGAGAGAGGAGAAATTCTGTGTCTTGAAGAGCTAGATAAAGTGAATAAAGGACTGGCAGTTAAAAGGTGTGGATGTCTAAAGGTTGTTAGGTGCAATAAATTCTGCTAGGTGCCTTTTCAGGCTAACCCATATGTCAGTAGCTGAGATCAGATGTTCTGGTCTGCTGTATATTCAAGTGCTTGAATTTCAGGTGGGTCAGCCCACAGTCATGCAGAGAGCCTGCAGCTGAGGTAGGACATCTTGCTGTAGTTCCTCCTTATTATCCAACTGGGAACAGAGCTGTTCCCAAAACAATTTCCTCTGAATCCCTGATTCTGAAGGTTCTCAGAAAATCCCAGCAAGAAGGGCTTTTTTTTCACTGGAAAAAGTACTTTGAGAATGCAGTCCTAGGTGCGTTGTAAAAGTTGATCAGACTGACGCTGGCTTGCAAGCTCTTACAGTCCAGAAGACAATCCCAAACCTGTGCTGCGCTTATGGGCTTTTCAGCTGAGGCACCATCTCCTCCATGTCTTCTAAACTGAAGTTCAATTGCTGAACCAGTAAACTGTGCTGAGTTTCTCTGGCTACATCTGTGATCACACAGTGACATTTTTCTGCCAACTGTACTGTCTGTTGTGGGAAGATCTCTCAGGTGTTTTTGAATGAAGCTGCTTGGGTGAATCTTATTTTCATACATCCTGATAAAGAGATTTTTGTTCCACTGATAAGAACTTGAAATGTTAAAGTCCTTGTCTTACTACGTATGAGAAAATCAAGAATAGTATATTTACTGTTAAGGGAGGAATACGAATGTGAGCTCGGTTACCCCAAATCAATCTAAGTGCTAGACTGTGTCTTGGAGACCAGCACTGAAATGAAAAGTGCTAATGACATCTAATGAGATTTAGACAGTTGTTGGAAGAACACAAATGCTAAATGGCCTGGCTTAGCCTGAAGCTCTTCTGTTCACTCCTAATGTACGTTTCCTTTGTGACTCAGCCTGCTTTCCATCCTTTTTTATTTCAAATTCTGTCTTTAGACCGTGAGAATTATTGCTGAGCTGGGAATGCTAATGTAGAAGGGGTTGGGAGCTTGCTAGGAGCTGCTACCAGTTGCCTATTACTTTGGAATAACTGGTTCATATAAAAAGCAGCATAAAATCTGTGATAATTGGGCTGCCTCATCAAATGGGCTAAATTACCTACTGAACCAGCAGATGTTGTAAGTGGGGAAGAGCAGAATAGTTCTTAAGATGTGACCCGTAGAACGCAGAGGTTCCTGATGCATACTCTGCTGAATTACAGGGCGACAAACATCCTCATGAAAAGAGTTTTTCAAAGGGAAGAATGAGTGAATGGGTCATTCTGTTTAGCTTTATCTTCTTCCCCTCTGAGAAACTGCAAAGAATGCAAATATATGCATACTAATTTAAGTCTCTTGTAGAAAGTGTCTGTTAAGGAAGAGTTATCTTTCACCTGAGTTTCACAGATTTGGAAGACAGCCACAGGGAACTTACCTGAATTGCCCTAGATCACATAGAAAGGGAGGAAGATAAACAGAGATTTTACTGACAGGTGATCTAGGAACTGTTTTAAAAGTCTGCTCTCTTCCAGATCGTGCAAAAATCTCCAAGTTCCTTCAGGGTCCAGTGGCTAAATTTAATATCTGTGTATTTACTTTTTTTTTACAGGAGAACTTGATTGGTGCATTACTAGCTATTTTTGGGCATCTTGTTATCAGTATTGCACTCAACCTCCAGGTGAGTATCATGAAGCAAATATTGATCCTGCATTAAAAAGCATCAAGTGTGCCAAAGATTCTTTGCCTTTATTTTCTTTTCTAGAAATACAGCCACATCCGACTAGCAGGTTCCAAAGACCCCCGAGCCTACTTCAGAACCAAGACATGGTGGTGTGGACTGTTTCTGCTGGTGCTGGGCGAACTGGGAGTGTTTTCCTCTTATGCCTTTGCTCCTCTTTCACTGATTGTGCCACTCAGTGCAGTGTCTGTTATAGGTAAGGGGGAAAGAGACAACAGCCATACGAGTCTGAGCGCGTTCCAGTGTGAGATTGCTGATCACTGGGCTGATACATAACTCACTGCTTCTCTCTCCTTTTTTTTTTTACAGCTAGTGCAATCATAGGAATTATATTTATTAAAGAAAAATGGAAGCCCAAGGATTTTTTGAGTAAGTTTCACGGTTCCTTTTCATTTTTCCTTTCTGTTTACAAGCCATTCAGCACATAGCATGGCCTCTCAAGAATCATAATTAGAGGGATAGCAAGATCTCCGTTAGCTATAGTACCTCTTCGAAGAAATGTGTCATCTCATCCACGGTTTGTTAAAAATGGATTTTTTTTTTTTGTTTTTTCTGACTTGTGCCAAATCATCCGAATCTCACAGATTTTTAGAAATACATGGAAACGGTGTTTGTTTGGAGGATCTGAGAATCATGCTTCTCTGGGCTGAAGCTGCAGCCTAGGGCCTTGACTGTGCAATAGCCTAGGCACAACTGAATCAGCTGAATTTCATACATGTGCAGGTGCTTGTAGAACTGCGGCGTTCATTCTTCCATTTCCTAGAAAATGGGCTGTGGGCAGTGCCAGGCAGGATAAGCCCCAGATATAGAACTTGTAGCTCCTGTTTGTTTAGCAGGTGCTACCTGGTATGAGCTTTTTTCTCAACTCACAGCACACACATTGCCTAGGGTTTTTTTTGTTCTAATATTTTGAAAGTGAGGCATGAAGGGCAGAGGAATGAGTCATCCAGAGGAATGTGCATGATGTCATTAATGGTCACTGTGCATGTGCGATATTAATTCCATGCATCTACACTAACCCACTAACTTTGTCCTCTCTTTTCTTTTTTTTTTTTCCTTTTTTTTTTTTTTTTTTTTTTTTTTTTTTTTTGTCCTTTGGTTGCCGAAGGGCGCTATGTTTTGTCCTTTGTAGGCTGTGGTTTGGCAATTGTTGGAACTTATCTGCTGATAACATTTGGACCTAATAGTCATGAGAAGATGACAGGAGAGAATATCACTAGGCATTTAGTGAGCTGGCCATTTCTGTTGTATATGGTAAGATGGCCCATAAAATGTGGGACAGTTTTCTGCTATGTGCCTGATTGGGAGTTTCATTTCAAGCAATATCTTTCCTTATGGTTGCTAGCAATATTCCTTGTACTTGCTAATGAACCTATGCCAGCTTTTCCCGGTGTCAGTTCCACATTGCCTGTGGACACGTGCATGCACAATTTGGAACCCTTCCATTCCTTCTCTGAATTATTCTGTTAGGACTTAAATATCTTTAACTGAAAAGTTTTAAAATTGCTTGCTCTCTCCCTGACCTGTCAGCTTCAGCCTGTGGCAGTAGTACTGATGGCAGCTGAGAGCAACTGTTCCAGAGGTGTCCAAATACTGTGCTTGCATTTGGGCTTTTTCTAGACTGACTTTCTCTGGAGCCGTCAATCTCTCATTGAAAATCTTATGAAATCTATCAGTTTTTAATAGAGATAAGTTTGGCCATTAAATAAGATGTGTGCTGGAGGGATCACTTAAAAGAGCCTCATTACGGAAGGTAGGCTGAGGTCTCTGAGGTGAATGTTCAGTCAGGATTATTTGATCTGCTGCTTTACTATGAAAACAACGTCAAAAGTGTCCCATGTTTCCTGTTCTGCAAGAAGCTACTGAATATCTCATCTAATTAGAGTCTAAGATCATGCTAAATTTGATCTATAATTGTGTGGGATCCTCATTTTCCTTTGATTTGCCCTTTTGTGTAATTCTAATGTTTGACAGGCTTAGAATCCCATTTACTGCCAACCCCATACACCCTGCATCTTTTAATATTCTCATTTCTATCTTTTGTAGCTTGTGGAGATCATCATATTCTGCCTGCTACTATATTTTTACAAGGAGAAAAATGCAAACTACATTGTAGTTATTCTTCTGCTGGTAGCTTTGCTGGGTAAGTTGATATGGACTTGTAAGATCTTCTGACTCTGGCTTCTAACAGTAAACTACAGTAAACTGAGGCATCTATGGCTTATAGGGAATTATATTGACCTAATTAATGCCATAAAATGCACCAATCTACTCCAGAAATGTTACGACAAATTAGATGAAGCTAATGTCTTGCAGTGATGTTTAGGATCTTTGCAAATGACCTTTGAACAATTAAGACTTATTTCCTATAAGGATAAATAATCTGCCAAATACAGAAAGTGCAAGTGATTTATTAGTGTTCTTAATTTTAATCTGTGCATGCAAAGCATGGTACAATGTTTTACCTATTCAGTGGATAAGGAAGGCTGATTCAGTGGCTGAAAGAGAGGATTTGACCTATAAGAATCATCTTGGCTTTGGGTAGATTTGCTGTGTGGCTAAAGAAATGATAAATACTCTGCCATGCCAGTATGTCCCTATGTAAATTGGGAGAGCCTCTGGGCATGGGGTCAACTGATGCTTTTGATATCCTCATAGCCTACAGCGGGATCCTACAGTGACTTTGGAAAGGCCAGGATTTGACTTGTACCTTGCTCCACATTAATCTGTTTTTTTTTAAGAAACTGTCATCAATTAAACTTTAAAAAGGGTGAATAATAGCAAGGCAGTGACGCAGTCTGATGTGCTGTTGAATCTATGTCACAGTCCTCAATTTTTGCTATTTATGCAACTTCAGTCACTGCAGTGTCTTTTTTTTTTTTTTAACTGTTTGCAGCTGGATTTCAGTAACTGATGCCTCAGAGGCTGCGTGAATCATAGACAAAGCAACTATCCTAATACTGAATGGCCCTGACTTGTGCTTTCCAGAAATGGAAAGGAAGTAGGCTCTTTCTGATTCTTGTTTTGAAAATTTCCCTAGCTTTATTAACCAAGCCAATATGGCATCAGAAATGAAAATTTGTATCCTTCCATCATGTGATTGTACAACACTGTTTAAACACTTAAAAAACAAACAAACAAACAAAAAACCCAGTAAATGCTGCCAGTCCTGTAGAGAAGGGAACCGTGATACAGAAAGGTTAAGTGATTTATTGAAGGTCACTGTGGTGAAGTTGTTGGGAATAAAACTGGCAGAGTTGGGGATAAAATATGCAGTTTGCATCCCCTGTTTGCCCTGGCAAAAGGAGTGTTCAGGTTCTTGTAGATCTTGGGTTTGTTTGCAGATGCCTGCTGTGTATAGAGCGAATGTGTGCAGCGTTTGTGTCCCATTGAGCATGTATCAGTGCTTCAGCTGAGTTTTGGTAAACATTCACAGGTTCCATGACTGTTGTGACTGTGAAGGCTGTGGCAGGCATGATTGTTGTTTCGATACAAGGAAACTTACAACTCGACTACCCTATATTTTATATCATGTTGGTGTGCATGATTGCTACAGCGATCTTTCAAGCAACGTAAGGCGTTCACTCTCTTTTTGTCTATAATTGTGTTGGTTTCAGTGGATCAGTAATCAGTGGGCTGTTTGTTATCCATTCCAAGAATGCTGATTAAATTTTAGGAGAAGAATTATCCAGTATCTTCTGTGCCCTGTCCTCAAATCCATGTTACAGGATCCTGAGATAGTGGTGTTCTTTGCTTTTCCATGTAGTGATACTGCCAAGTAGCTTTAATCCCAAATTTATACATCATTCAAGTATTTGCAAAACAATGTTAGGAATGAAATGGTGGCAAATGGGATACAGTATCTGTGTGCTGGCTAAAATCAGAGTGCAGAATCAGTGTTGTTGATGTTGTGTCCATTTTTTTTTTTTCCTCTGCACTTGTAATAACATAAAAAGCCGGTAGCAGCAGGGATAAAAAGCTATTCAAAATGTGAGTGACATTCTGGCCCTAAGGTCAGCGTCAGTAATTTCACTGCCTTTAGTCACTACAGCCATAAGGCTTACTCTTCTGTCATTTATATTAATTCCAAGGGATGCTGCTGCAGGTTTAGTGAGAAAGAGAATAAAGTTTCTTAAATTTATGCATCACTTTTGAAAGGTGTTTCCAAAACTGAGACCTATGCTAGTCCACGATAACTGCTATACAAGTTGAGTATCCTTCCCAAATCAACCCCCGTTGTCTGTCATTGTATTGCAGATTTTTAGCTCAAGCCTCACAGCTGTATGACTCATCTCAGATTGCCAGCATCGGCTATATCCTGTCCACAACAGTAGCGATCACAGCAGGTAACTGTGCACAAAACAATGTGTTGGTCCCTTCTAAAAGAAGGGCAGGCAAAGGATTTGGGAAAATAATCCTCACTTACAGATGAGGAAGGTGAATGCTCAGCAAGGTGATGACTTGTATTTTCTTGTCATCTCTCTTCTGCAGCTGTCTTTGTTTCTTTTTCTTGCAAAAAATGTGAATTATCCCATTAGACCATGTTAAAATTCTCTGTTAAGTTCTGTCACGTTGTTTAAAGTGCATGGGAACTTACATTTGAGACTATTACTCGTACCATGCTAGCGTGTAGAAGAGGGTCATGTATGCTCTTAGATGTGCAACTTGAATACACAACTAAAATTTCTCCTTGTGTAGTTTTATCTAGATTTTGTTAAAATGTATGTGATACAGTGTATAAACGTATTTGCTTCCACTGTACAAAGGTGTTAAAATTCTCTTCCTGACAGTCTTGTTTGCATTGTATCTAGAATGCAGCTGCTCACAGCTTTATAGGCACTTTTCTTTCTGAACAGTTGCCTCCAGTTTCAGCCCTTGCCCACACAGGAAAAGCTTTGTCTGCATGAACAAAGATGAGCATTTTAAACCCCTTAGGCTTCAAACCTGACGAGCACCCTTTTTAAGGTTTTGTTCTCCTCACTTAGACATATGAGCAAAACTGGGGGAAAAAAAACAACCAGCCAAAACAAAAAAACCAAAACCCCAACACTGGAGAAAGTGCATCTGCTTGACAGTGATGGATACTATCTAGGTGTATAAGGGCAATAGCTTCCCCTGTAAATTACACATTGCCTTTTAATGCTCTTCTTCAATGTCATGAGAGAGTATGGCCTACTCTTTTGCTAATGTTTATTTCCTGTCATGTTCCAAGCCACGTGCTGCTCTCAGATTCATCAGCTTATTTACTTTACTTCAATTAGAAATGTAAAGAATAGGATCCAGAGTGCGTGTCCTGTTGACATCCAGGACAGCAAGGACACTTGTCATCTTATAGGTTTGAGCTGTATATACTTGTTTGGGGTCCAGAGGTTGTATCCTGTTGTAGTTAGAGAGATCTGATTTGGTTTGTCGTTCAGACTTCAGAAATAACAGTCTCTCTTGTTTATGTGGTAACCACTGCTACATGGTGAGAATTTAGCTCAGGCTTTATAAGCACAGTGACAGCAATGTTTCCTTCGCAACCCCCTACCCCAGTATGGAAAGATTTGTACTAGTTGCTGCGCTGCTGTACAGATTTACTTGCATCTACATTAGTTACATCAATATAACTATTTTGGTAGTGAAGTTCTAAAAGATTTGTCAATAAATTGTGTTAAAGTAGAAATCAGGCCACCTTTTTCTATTTTAAGATCATAAAAAACCCAAAGGTGCTGACTGTAAAAATAGGAATCTTACATGATTTGGTTTCTGGAGGGACTAGTGCTGGAGATGTAGCACTAATTGCTCAGGTAAGCTGGGAAGAAAGATGTCATGAATTATTTCCTTTTAAAGGAGCAACTTTTTACTTGGACTTCACCGGTGAAGATGTTCTCCATATATGTATGTTTGCGCTTGGGTAAGTGTTTAAAGTTTCCTTGATAGAAAACTGGAAAGTATTTCTTCATATGATTAAAATTTTAAAAATACATTTCTCTCTCTCTCTCCCCATATATATATTGGAGGTACATACATTCCTGGAGAGGAGGACAAACTGAAAGCACTTTCTCTGTTAGATCAGACAATGGCCCATAGAGCTCAGTATCTTGTCTGAGTGATGATGGATGCTCTAGAGGAATTGTATAACACTAGGTTATGCATAATTGTATAACATTAAACACTAAATCCCTCACTGACTGTACTGGAGATCAGCTTGGATGTTGAAGCATATTGGCTATTTTTCAAGCTACCTGCTCCTGAATCTAGAAGAATTGCAGAGTAACCAAAAGAAGCCATCTCTAGGGAATCTATTTCAGGTTTTGCTCCGAGCCTTCACTGAACTGTGACTGGACTTCTGGAGTCCTGTTTCTTAGGGCATGGGCACTGACACAATGTAGATATGATCAGTAAAACATTTGCTGTGTAACTCAGTATTTAGTCCTAGTACAGTGTCTTGATGTGATTATCTCTCCACAGTCAGGGGACGTTCTGAAATGTCTTTCAGATTAGTACGGAAAAAAACAATTGGGAGATTAATGTTTTGAACTGCGCCTTTGTCAACATACTGTAAAAATCAAGATTGACAGTTGTTAATGTGTTCACCTATGGGAAACCTTTCAAAGGTCAGGCTGCTAAATCCTGGAATTTCATCAAAGAAAACCAAATTTTTGTACGCTTCCTTCCCCCTTTAGTTAGTCAAGATCAATTAATTAACATGAAAACTTTTCCCTGCCATTTGATAAAGGTGAAATTGCTCTGATTGCTAGGTGGATTTCAATACTGTTGAAGAGGGTTATTCAGCTGAGACAGTTCCCTGTAATTCTGACTTCACAGTTCCTTCTCTTCCAGTTCTGAATTCTTTATGGTGCTACCTGATAGGCACTCAGAAGCAGCAACATGTAGTATTACCTCCCCTCCCTTTTCATAATTATCTCAGTAGATCTTGTTTTCTCTCTCAGGTGCCTCATAGCATTTCTAGGTGTCTTCCTGATCACAAGAAATAGGAAGAAATCTGTACCATTTGAACCTTACATATCAATGGATGCTATGCCAGGTAACAGTAAAAATACAGTGGTTTATCACTCTTTCTCTTTTAAGTGTTGGGCTTCACAGTGAAAGCTCAAGCTTTAGACTCTGTTAAGTATTTGGATATATCAGGCAGCTGCGTTGTTTTGTAGTGTTACCTCCTCTTGTTTGTTTGTGCTTTGTGAGGCGTACATGCCTGTTTTGCATGAAGCAGAGAAGAGGTGATGTGCCACTTATTCTGGGTCCTCTGACACCAGGGGGGATGTCAGATTTTGTCAGAACAGCCTTGTCCAGTTGGCTACTGTCTGAGAAGATGAACTAGTTTTGAGCATTTGCTTGGGCTTGGGCTTGGGCTTGGTCTTCATCCAGCAGAAAGAACTGATTATTGGGGAAGACCGAGGTATGTTGCAGGAGGTGGAGGCCAGGGGGAGCAGTAATTTCTTTTGGGAAGTACAGCTAAGCTCTCTTTCTGGTGAGCTGTATGAAAGATGCAGCACTTGATAAATAACTGACTGCCATCCCTCATTCACTTGAAGCTTATTTCTCCATTAGTTGCTTTAGTGCTAAGCAGAAAAACATTATGTCTCTCATTTAATGCTCAAGGAACTGATGAGCCGCATATCACGAACCCTGAGACTATATAATTTGCTGATTTAACGGAGTGCAGGAAGAATGCACTTTTGTTCCTAAGTGTTTAATCTCTGTCTTTGCTCTTTTCAGGCATGCAGAACATGCATGATAAAGGGATTGCAGTTCAGCCTGACCTCAAAGCTTCTTTTTCCTATGGTGCCCTAGAGAACAATGACAGCATGCCGGAAATTTATACTCCAGCTACATTGCCGATTGTGCAGGAGCAACATGGTTCCAAAGGAGTTTCTGCTCCACCCTACCGGGTGCTGGAGCACAGCAAAAAGGAGTGAGTGACCTCTAAGGAACTGATTTGAATCGTCAGAAGTATGACTTTTATTTATTTACCCGTTAAAATATAAGCAAGTGTAAAGCCAACCTTGATATAGTTTAAAGCTCGTCTCAAACTTAACTTTCAAGGCTGATTATTAAAATAAACAACTCTCTATAGTTGTGAAGTTGAAAGCATTCGTCTTGGCAAGAAGTAAATCACAGTTCTCCATTGATGGCTGCTGTCTGGAAGCGTGAAATGGTGAGTGCAGTATCACGGCAGTATGAAACCGATGAGATAGCGGACACTGTGAAAATGCAGAGCTGTGGGAGAAGAAGTGGCTGTGCAATTTTTAGTCCTGCTGGGAGTAGGTTTATCTCCAAATAGAAGTTTTCAGGAGTTGCTCACAGAGCGAGGAGGGCAGGATTTAATCTTTCATATATAGAGACTGTGACGGATTTCCAGAAAAGTTGTAAATCCTCATGTCTCTAGCGTAACCACCAAACTACCTTAACATGGCAATAAAATGTAATTGTTTTCAAGCACGAATACTGATACTGTGTCTTTAGAGCAGCATATTTGGTTAGAGTAAGCAAGATACTTTATTCCTTCAAAATGTGAATCTTGGGCACTTCCTGTACAAGTATCCTCTGACTAGAGTTGAACATATGCACTGAGTATGTGAATTATTTTTATAGCACCACTGGATTACACGGCAGCTTAGAACAAAGATTACTTGCCAGTTTTCTGGTTTCATAGTAGGAGCTTCAAGTTGGATTAAATGGTGCAGAGGGAACACTAAGTACAAGAACAAGAAGAAATGAGAATAGTAATGTGACTGGTATCTGGTGGGAATTTTTTGTAGTTCTTGATGAGGTCCTAATTCTCTATCACTTTTATTTTCTTTCTGGTTGAGGCAGGATTTCCAACTTTGTTTAGTCGACTTAAATGCTTAAAGGTGTTGACATTCCATAGTCAAAAAGCTCAGTCTAGGTCTTCTAGGCTGGGGTCCCCCCTTTTGTTTTTTTTCTTTAAAAAAAGATACTGGTCTAATATTGTGAATGACCTAAGAAGAAAAAAGAAGCATGCACAGTCCAGCACTCAGTGAGGACTGTAAGAATAATGGATCATTGTGTACTCATGATATTTATCTTTCCAGCTTCCAAGAGATGGCTAGAAGCTGATACGAAGGGAGAACAGACACAAGGGGGGGTGGAACTTGTCAAGTGAAAAGGACAAAGTACAACATTTATTGGCATATGCAAGTTACACTGGCACTTCGATATCATCATCTTCTCCAAAAGCAGTTGTTTAGCTGGGAAACAGAATTTTAAGTCTATTCGGTGTGTCTTGGACTGTATGCATAGTGGAGTGTCTCCACGACCTTAGAAGACTTTATTTGAAATGAATAGTGCTTGTGTTCCACGCATTTTTACGTGGTTACTCTGATACCAAGTGGTTTGGGAGGATCTTGGACTTGCAACAGTGGCTTTCTGCTTTTTTTTTTTTTTTTTTTTTTTTTTTTTGACTCATGGCCAGTTTCTGTTCCCACTACCAAAAATTCCCAAGATCTCCAGACTTGTATATAGGTATTCCAGATTCTTGCTATTGTATATGACAACAGAACTGTTCTTTTGCATACGTTTGCTTTGCTAGCTATGAATACTAATTTAATCTGGAAATACTTGAGATTGCTGTGGCATTTTTGTGCAGCTTAGAAAAATGATAACCTTCCCCCCTGCAAAGAGTAGATGCCTAGTGGCTGTACGTGTACCTATATGTGAAGTTTCTTCATGAACTTGGCACGTCTGACAATTCAGATCTTATCAGTGGCATCCTGTACACTACAGCTTATGAAACCTCAAGAAATAACAGCTTTTCTTTTGCCCTCAATACTTTTTGTGTTTAAGTAAGATAACAATGTTAATGGGCTAATACTGCCAGAACATTAATCTTGTTGGAGTTGCAGTGACACTGATTTACTACCTTTGGCTTTGTATCCCTGGTAATCAATTGTTTGTGAATTTATGTGCAGCTTTTGTTCATTAACAATACAAAACAACGTAGTACAGGGGAGGCTGAACGGGAGGGGTACAAGAGTGCTGGCTTTTCTTATCTCTTCCCTTTTAATCAATGAGGCAGTAGCTGTTTTGACCTATTAGTTCTGAAACCACAGAAACATGCCGTTTTAAAACAGACTGTGCTAAACCATGCATAGCTACAAACTCTACTTTTTACATGGCAATATTCTCTGTGTTTAATTACTACAGATGTTGCTGTGGTATAAAACAACTGATCAGAAGCACCTAAATGTTTTGCTGTTGACTTCTACTATTAGGATGGTCGTATGTGTCTCAGAACGTAGTTTTTTCAGTTCTTAGTCTTTCAGTAGTATTTAAAAACTGCAGTTGACTGGTGTGCAGACTTTGTAGCCAGTAAATGGCTGGTTAGGGTTTTCTCCTAATCATGGGACCTGACATCATGAGAGACAGTCACAGAGTGCTTTGCCAGGGGGAGAGAGCTACTCTCCTGCTGAGCCCCTGCTTGTACTTCTCTTCTGTGGGCTGCTCTTGGGCCTGATTCAGTGATTTTTTTTTTTTTTTTTTCCAGTAAGCTGCCTGGATTCCCCACAGCCCTGCAGCCTGAGCACTGACTGACTCCTGGCTTGGCCTTCCTCTCTGCCAGAGAGCCCTCAGTCGTCAGCACGTGGCTGTCTTCTGCTCTGAGTGAAATTTCCTCCAGCCATAACCTGAGCTTTTGTATTATTGTGCTATTTTGGCCCTTTTCTTTCAAAGACTCTAAAGGCAAGAGTCTTGCTCTAAAGCTTTATATAACCATGTTTTATTTACACAGTCTGTGTGTGTTTAAATAGTTCTATTTAATAATGACAGTTCCCTTTACCTGCCCCGAGACTTGCTGTTGGAAACTTCCTGATAAAGGACTCCAAGGGAGGTGATGTCTGTTTCTACAGCATGTAAATCACAATATTTTAGATTACTCCATTGTGCCACGTCAGTAGAGCCTGAGGTGTTCCTCGGGCTATAGGCCTCAACTCAACGCACTGATCTTGTAAGGGTTGCATTTTTGCCAGTCTGCGTTAGCCACCGTAAGCATGGTAGTAGGACTGCCAGACTGCACCTCGCTCCTGCTTGCTGCCTGTGTTCAATACTTGAATTTTAAAATGGGGGGTGGGGGGTGGGGGGGTGTTGTATTTTAGATACTTCCCCCTTTCTTGCTCTTTCTCCCAAGCTTCCAAAAGGTTTTATTTCCTGCTCTTCAGCACAGTGGTACAGCTGCCATCTCTGTAGCTGAGAAGGCATGAACAGGGGCCCCTAGAAGCTAAACATCTGTTCAAACCGACTGTAGGACTTCTGCGCTCTTTCTACCAGTGGGAGGGTATAGCTCAGGATTGAAATAAACCCCTTACCTCCCTTCTAGTTCAGAGCTTACAAACTGAAAACAGGAAGCTATTTGTACCCTCAAGTCTAGACTTTTTACAGAATATTTGTTAGTCTGAGGTGACAATGGCCATGCCCGGGATTGCAGCAAACATATACAGCTAAACAGCACATGAAGATTTAAAGGAGAGGGGCCCCATGCCACATTCTAGTCCTTCTTGCAGCATGAAAAATAATCTGTTGGTGTACAGCACACTTTAACATATGTATGTCAAAACTTCAGTTTTCCCAGGGCTGATCCCGAGAGAGGCAGGGCACCGTAAACAGCAGAGTATGCTTAGATTTCCAAATGTGAAATCCAAACCAAGAGCTGAAAAAGTGTGCACAAAAATCAACTGACTGCTGTCTCGCTTACTAAACTGGTAGAATAGCTCCTTGACTCTCTGTCTCCTAGCTTCTTTATCAAATGTGAACTGACATCTATTGCCTCCACACTGTGTGGCTTTTCAGTGCACCAGAGCACTTAATACATTCTCAGAGTATGTCTTACGTGTAATTTAATGCTGTGGAATACAGCTCCTATGTTGGCTGAATGTACAAAATGATCTGCCTACAATGTTCTCTTGTTCACATTAAAATGTGTAAATAAATCAAGCTTTACAGTATTGGACTATAAGGACAACTGCTTAATTTTTCATAAGCAATGTTGCATGTCTATTTAATTCTATTTGTCTTTTAGGTGACACCTTTGGAAATGAAACTTAATAAAAGATTGTGGTAAAACCTATAGAATTCTGGCCTGCTCTGTACTCTTGGTATAGCTTTAATTGGCCATAAATGTCTTGAGAGAAGTTAAGACAGAATTTAGTTTACTACCATAAGTACTACGCGCATTCAAAGAACTGTCTTTTTTAACAGGGTACTTGTAAATGAAATGCAGATTGCTACAACTCATGTTTGGGGCTGTAGCATTACTAATGCTCGCCATTTTACATGAGTCTCCAAGCATTTGGTGTCAGCTTTAGGAATCATGCGATTTACTTTAAAATCGCAGTTTTACAGGGCTTTAAAAACAAATCTTAGCATTCATTATTTCAGAGAAGAGCTTGAAAATGTGATCTAAGTATAGCCCAGAGGGGGAGGGAGGGAACGACGACACAAGATTAGCCAAATCACAAAACCAAAAGCATTATATTATTGGTGGCCTGACTCATGGTTTTTGCATGCCTGCCAATTCAATACTGAAATTGAGACAACAGCATGCTTCTCTGAGACAGCAAAGACCTCTAATGCTAGTTGGGAACGCTACTCTGTAGGAGATGCCATCCTTCAGATACAGGATATCATGTCTTTGATTGCAGGAGTAGACAGCTTAAGGGCATTTCCTAACAATGCCATTAAGAGATACAGACGGTAATAAATTTAGAATACTGGGAATGTAGCTTAATCGAATGCTTGCCAACCTAATTAACACTCACCATATGGGTTTTAGTCCAGGGGGATAAGCAGAAGATGACCCTCAGGATACTCTTAATTAAATGTATCTCTTGGGGTCCCAAACCACAAATGGAAAAAAAAACCCAACCCAAGAGCAGCTTTATCCACTTTGGCGTTAAAGCTGCACTTCATAGAAGTCCCTGGACACGAGTATTAAAACACTGGCTAGCACTTTCTCGAATGCTTGCAGGAGCAGCATACCTAAGCCCCAGAGTTTCTGATAAATGTGGTAATACTTTGTTAATGTACATCATTTAAGGGTTAGTGTGTTATATCAGAGACAACTGTGTTAAGTGCTAATATAAAGAGGTGGTGATCCAGCTAGATGTCAGGATCGTTACAAAAATGCATGCTACAAAAGAGGCGTTATTACAAAAGACAGAGTATTTAAAACGCCCCTGAAATGGACACAAATGTTGGGAGTTTGTGGTATTAAAGCAGAATATATTGCTGGCCAGGGAGGAAGAGCATGGTATTGAATTAATAAAGCATGTGTTTGCAGCGAGGAAGAGGTAAGGTAATTGAGACTAACCAATTACCGCCTAAATTTGCACTGCATCCAAATTGCAGAATCCCTTATCTGGACAGGTAAGACTGATCGTACCTTTCCGAAAGCGAGTTCTGCTATGATGCCCTGTTTTCTTACGAGGGAAAAAGTCTGCACTGTGGACAGACAAATCACAAGCCTGGTAAAGAAGACCACCTTAGCATTACTTTCTGCCTTTTTTTTCCTGTACTTAAACTTTAGAAGCAAGCATTTCAATCACAGAAATTTCAGTATTTATGTCAAAAATCCTGTCTTCTGGCTTTCCAAGTGAGGACAAAGCTGTTGAACTAATATTTATGTCAGTGAAATTCAATAGAGTTTTGTGTGCTTTTTGTGGAAAACCGAATACAACCGAAAAAAGGACGTTGGTTTGTGCTTTCTTTAGATGTAAATGTACACTAGCATTCATTTATCACACAGTTCAGATGACCACTGTCTCAAATCATCTCAAATCATCTCATTGCTGGATTAAGCCATGATTTACTCCAAGGGACGAGGGACACAAACTCTCACTGTTCCCATCTGGCAACTGCCTGAGCGTGTCCGCCAGCCGAGGCTAACTGCAAAGTAAAACCGATTAACTGGCCACCATCTAGGAGTATACGCCGGCCTTTCACAGCAGAAATCTGCCAAGCACAACGCACCGCAGCACAGGGGCTGCGCTCCAGGAGCCCGTCCCACGTCCCCTTCTCTGGCTTTAGCCTTCAAGGTCACCCAAGCAGCCTGTCGGGTCACGCCAAGGCGCTCCTTGGTCAGGTCTCAAACAGCATTTCAAAGCTGTTAATTAAAAACACGGGCGAGGTCTCCATCCTCCACACTCGCCTCTGCCTGCAACTCAGCTGCTGACCGCTTCTCCAGAGATAGTTCCTAGAGCAATTTGCAGCTTTTGAATCTATTCTCATCTTCCCGAGCTCAGTCATTCCCTGAGGAAACCCGAGAAAGCCTTTCCTCGAGGCCAGGCAGACAGTGGGAGCCTGTCGCCTCGTCAAGGATCCGTTACGAGTAGAACACGGTCTACCCAAAGCGCTTTGGCGCCCTTTGCTGTGGAGACCCCCCGGGGGGGGCGGAATACGCCTGAAACCAGCCGCAGACACTGCGGAGCAGAGGGAATGCGGGCGGCGGGGACGGGGCCCCAAGAGCCCCTCGGGGCGACGGGGGAGGAGATGGCCGCCCGCCGCTGCCCCTCAGCGCGGGAATGGGGCTGGCGCATGCGCAGAGTCGCCCCCCTC
>WAAD01026196.1:144965-185883 GCA_013389945.1 Fregata magnificens
GCGGCGAGGCCTGGCCGAGCCCGCCCGTCCCGCCGTGCTGCTGCCGGCGCCCTCCGCGGCTGCCGGGCGAAGTTGTTTTCTCCTTTAACATTTGGTCGTTAGGGCAGATATAGAGGATTGGTTGGGGTTTTTTTGGTTTTTTGGGGTTTTTTTTTGTTTTTTTTAAGGATAATCCTAGAGCGGTCTTTTGCCACCCCCCCTCCCCCCCCGGTGTGTCACATGCCGTGTGTGAACTCGGGTGTTGATCCCCAGCCCGTTAACGTGCCCGGGGCTGCCCCGCTGGGTAGACCAGTCCTCCGCGGGTTCGCAGGATCGAGCTCGAGTTTATAAACTCCTGAGAGCAGATTTGAGTGTTTATGTAGAAATCGCCACGCCGGTTTTAGTCCTTGTGAGTACCCAGGGGTTTTGGGAGGGATGCGATAATGTAAATAAGCTGCTTGTATTTCAGCAGTGCCTGAAGAGCGGGTCCAGATGATGCAAAGGTAAAAAGACCAGTGCTGTCTGTACCGGTGCTCTGATTGTTACCAAGAACTAAAGCTCTCAGTGGCAGAAGCTGCATTTCCACAGTCTGCTTAAATTTCGGAAGACCTTAAGCTTTGTATGGAGTTGAAGAGTTTGCTTTTAAGTGTTTCAGAGGTACCTGTCACCTGGTATTTAAATGATAAGCAGGTATTAATTCTCAGAAGAACAAAGGACTTAGTAAAAGGTTTTATCCAAGTGCCTTTAGTTCTCGGGATCCTTTTAGTCCTGCTGTGTCAGGCCATTTATTCTAAAATCTAAGAGGGAGCAAGTGAGTGATCAAATACCTTGCGAATGGGTATTGTCAGTTGTCCTCAAAATGAATTTGCTTATAATTTTGAATTGTTTATTGCAGTTAACATTACTGTACGAATTAGCTGATTGTAATAAATGACTAGCATTTGTATATTTGCATTCGTATCAGACTATCTTACGAATAGGTACTTCTCACCTTTCCAAGGAGGTAAGTGAAATAATTCCCTTCTAGCACAGAGGAAGCTGAAGCAGAGCAGTTTGACTGTTGCACTGATAATCACATCCGTGTGCCTGTCAAGCTTGGAGTCTTTCTTCTTCTGATTTTGATGCTTTCTAATAATTGCACAATAAAATAGTTCTACCTAATCTGTTAAAATATCACTTCTCGCAGTACTGTTTCTAACGGTACTTCTTAATTAACATTCATATGTCAGTCTTACCTGTCTCATCCTTATTTCAGGGAAGCTATTGGATATTATTGCATTGCTCAGTAACCGTGGTGTTTTGATACTGATTTGGGTGAAGTCGGGAAAAACAAGTAATCTGTGAAAAAACTAGAAGTAACCATGTAGGTTTATGATTAAAAAAAAATGAGAACTGTGATGCATTCTTAATTTTTAAAGAACCAAAACATAATTGAAGTAGCTTTTATAGTTCAGTGCTCTCTACAGAAGCTTTTCAGATTTTGTTTTTATACAAGTAGAAATGCTGTACTGTAAATTGTACAGAACTGTTGATCTTGTTGCTGAAATGTTTCCTTAACTTTGACTAAGATTGCTTCTATTAAATCACTTTCCCTGCAGACTGCTTGCAGGAATGGAAAGGAATAACTGTGTTGTCTTCTGCAGCTTAATAGTGTACGAATTTCTACTCTTGTTCTCTAAAGGAACAAGATGATTTCTGGTAATTCAATTTTTGTTACTAGTTGAGGAAAAAATGTAATCTACTTCATGGCAATGGGGAGGTTTAAACTGCCCCAGCTCTCCAATATCGTTTACACGCATCATTTGAGACCCGCTGCCTTTTTACAGAGCCGAAAATATCTTACAGTAAAACGTTTTCTTGCTGTATTTAAATGTTACAACACGATGAATTCATATATAAGGAAACTTGAAGCCAGTGAGGCTGTGTGCTGTGTGCAAAGCTCGATACAGTGTGCCTAGACAGGTTTGTGTCTTTTCCATCAGGATTCTTAAACTTCTTGACAAATCTGAAGAGTATCTCTTGTGTGCAATAATGCATGCCTATGCAGAATTTGATGTATTTCATAATACCACAAATTGCTGTTGAGCAAAAAGCAGTATTTTCCTCATATCAAAGGTATTTATGCTGTAAAAGGTTTACAGGGAAGATCTTTTGTGGTGAACAGAAGAAAGGCCTACAGTGCAGGATCACCAGGGCTGTCATCTCAGCTCTGTTTCTGAGCAATCCTGCCTGGGTAGTTTGTTTTAATGTGTGTGCATTTTGAAGGTAGGAATACACAGGTAGACAATGGTAGTTGTTGATTGCCTGTTTCATATGGATCTGCATGAAATGAGTCAGGATGCAGAAGACTAAAGATGTAGGGAACTGTGAGTTTAATTTCCTTAATGTTAAAATGTTAACTAGACAGTTTCGCTTATGTCTGTTGACCAGTTCACGGATGGTGAAAATCATAGTGACCTTGCAGCCATCCCTTTATCTCTGTCTACTTCATGGGTTGCTTGAATCGTTTAATGTTATATAAATTAAATTGTAAGAGAAGCTAGATCTTGTGGCTTTTTTGTTGGGTTTTTTCCCCTTCTGTTATCCTCCCGTCCTGTCTTACAGTGTGTGTGGTATTCAATGATATGTGAGCTCCTCGCATTTGTTTGCAAACATTTCAGTTGTTTGTTATTGATCCCTCTCCAATTCTTAAGCTGATTTGGCAAAGACCTTTCCTTAATTGTATTGTTTATCTGGCTATCATTCTTGCCTTTTACTGCTCTGTCTTTTGTATGTTGTCACCTTTTCATTTACGAAATTGCCCTATTCTGTTATATCAAACAGACATGGAAACAACATGGATATCTTTTTTCAAAATACAAAATAACAGTTTCAGAGTTTTAGAACCTCCTCATGGTGGAACTTTGAACTTAATTTTAATTCTCTGAATTACTTTAACCAAATTTGGCAAAAGAAGGAGAAACTGGGATTTTTTTTTTCCCCCCTCCCAATGCATTTTTTATGTCTTTAAGTTGGTGTTTTAGAAAGTGTCTTGTATTGCTCTTTTTAACAGTGTCAGTTTTATTTTATCTCCAAGCAGATATTTGCATACTTCTCGTTGATGTGTAAAAGATGGTTTCTATTCAAGAAGCCTATACAAAGTCTCATTGTACAGAATATTAGCCAGAAATGTTGAGTTCAGGTGTCTTATATGTATAAATAAAAGCCTATATCTGCCTTCATTTTGTCCACCTCTTTGCTCGTTTTTTCCCCGAAGTGCTATTCCTCTGTGCTAACATACCAAACGGAGGAACACCTCTGTGGTCACTGCAGTGTTTGGTGTCAGTAATCTGCAGATTGCAGCTCCTTAAATGACATAATAGACTATAACAACTTTAAAGGAGGAGTAATGGATTCAGTTGATAATGTATGGATTAAATTCTCTCTCATTTTAATTGTGATGTCTGATTCCACAGTACTAACAGAATGAAGAGAGGAGTACTACTGCAGGCACAGTGTAAGTCACAGTAATCATGCACTCCGTTAATCTTATTTTCTTGATGCTTTTGACTCCATCCAGTCTGCTTTGTTGACTTCATTTTGTAGCATAAGAGGCTCAGACAGCCTGAACTTCTGAAAGCCCTTCATAACGCAGCCAACTTGACCAAATTTTATGTTGATCTGTATGTTACCTTACTTTTCTGTCTTATTCACCATTAATGTAAGTCTTTGAATTTACATGCCAACATTTCCAAACTCTGTTTTCTGTGCCAGTTTTGCTCTCTTGCCTTGTTTGCAACTCTCCTCATTCTTTGATTTGTCAGAAAGCCAGGGTTTTTTGAGCAGTCATATGTGGGTTAGGTGTTTCTAATTGTGATCCGTACTCCTCTGACAGGGATGCTTGGGGAGGTAGGACGAAACCCAGGATAAGGCTAGCATGTTGCTCTCAATTCTGTCTGCACGTAGCTTGCCTTGATTGTAGGGGTCTGTGTCCTGTTGCATGTTGGGTTGATTAGCCCAGAACTCTCTTGGCGTCTGTGCTGCCAAGCCAGATGGTGGCTTTTGTTTTTACTGTGTTGGCGTAGTTTCTTTTTCTTTTCTCTTTCCTTCTTGCATGAATCAGTGAGCACAAAAAATTAGGTTTCTACCAGCTACATGTTTTCTTGCATTTACATCCTTCTTTCTGTGATGCTGAGGAGCGTTTCCTGTGAAAATTTTGAAGCTTGCTGTGCTGGGAAAATTTAGCCAGGTCTATGCATGACTTTGTAATGGTTTGACTAAAGGTGTGACAGTGAACCGGTGCAGTTATGCGTGCATGTGCACACGTTGCTTTGGACAGCTTTTGTGTATCCACAGGTTACGTTGATTTAACTCATTTAATTTCACACCTTGTGGGTGTGTCTCTGAGCAGTTTGTAAATACTTAAAATAGGTACTAAATCTTCTTTTTTTCATATTTTCACCTGCTATTTCTCCTTAAGTACAAAGTGTTGAGAGTGTTTGGGTGTTGCTAATTAGAAAACTTCTCTTAAACTTTTTCCCATCAGTAAGCATGGATTTATTATGGATTTTTTTATGCATATTGGTTTCAGTTGATGGCATTTCTCAGTGACTGCTTCAAAGAATAAGCTAGTTAAGCAAATATTCAAATGAGATCGTTGCCAATTGAACATAATATACTTACTTACCTTTTTTTAGTGTTATGTCATGAATTAACGCCCCCTCCAGATCTAGATATAGTACGATTACATGTTTTCTATCATTTACATTAGAATATAGAGCCGTGTGATAACCTCCTCATGATTTTTGCAGTGATAGGTGGCAAAAGGTATGCTCTATTAAAATCTTCTTTATTGTGTAAAAACTAGTTTGTTACCTAAAGTCTTTTATTTAGCCTCTTGCTTGTTTGCACTTTTTACCTCCCTTGACGTGTTTATTCAAGGCTATAGATACTCTCTTACATACGGGAAAGTCATTCTTCTGTGCTTAGGAGAAGGAAATACCCTCACATTAGGAGATCTTGGGTTTTGTTCCCATGTCTGCCACTGGCTTGAAGAGGCTTTGGACAGATGATTTAACTTTGCCCTATACACGTGTTCCCACTGATGAAATAAAGATATTTCTTCAAATATCAGAAGACTACTCTGATTACCTGGGAAGTGCTTTTAAGTTATTAAATAAGAAATTGCTATTAACTGAAAAATGCGTCATGGAGAAAAGCTTCTAGAACAGTATTGTGGTTCTTGATTTATCTCAGAGTAAAGGGAGGAGAAATTTCATTTACTTGACTGAGTGTCTTTATCTTCCTTTTCATAGACTGAACAGCAGTGTCTTTATCCCATTTACAGAAATGGGATACAGTGCTTCTGTTTTGTGGATGAGAGAACAAATTTCTTTTTTGTAAAATTATTTGCCTTAAAGAACAGTCAAAGCAAGAAGATGTGGTATCTTTACGTTCTGTTTTGGTTTTGTTTTTTGGAATGGCAGACCCCTACTAGTAGCTGGAACATAAAGAAGGGTTGCTTTGTGTGAACGATGCTTAGAGATACTATGAAGTCCTGGAGTGACAGCCAGTCAGACCTCTACAGCAGTGACCAAGAAGAGGAAGAACAGATGATTTTTGGAGAAAATGAAGATGATTTGGAAGAGATGATGGATTTAAGTGACTTGCCTACCTCACTCTTTGCTTGCAGCGTTCATGAAGCTGTGTTTGAGGTACAGGAAGAAAAGGTAAGGTAGATAGAGCCATATTTGGGGTATAGTATTTGTAACTATAGATACAGCTATTGAACGTGTTTTTCTGGATTGTCAGTGTATTACTGCATATTATAATTGGGGGGAAAAAACCAACCCAAATAATTTACCTGGTAAGCTCAGGTCAGAATGAGTACAGTTACCAAGGAGCAGGTAATACTACGCTTTTCTGGCGTTTGAAATTGTTAATAGATAGACAGGGCTTCTCCCATGAAAAGCTCTTCTGATTTTTTTTTTCCTCCCTATCCAAGGGCAGATTTAAATAAAATCTGAAAGCAAATTTAAATGTTTTATTTCAAGGCAAGGATTCTGTTAAAAGAGCATTGTAAACTTGCAGGATGTGTGTTCTGACTTGAACACCTTGAAAGTGGCTTATAAAGACCTTATAATAAATGAAATCTTCTCTGGCCTGCTAACATTTATATTCAGTCAAATCCATACTTTCCCTTTCCTTCCAAGAGCATCAGGAATAATTATATGTACGCTACATGAATGAGGGAAAATAGGAGGGTCTGGTATGAAAGCTTTAGTCTGCAGCTTCTTCAGTTTCACTTTACAGAAGTTCTTACGAAGCCCACAGTTTTGCTGAAAAGTTTTCAACATCTGAGGGAAAGGTGTGGTGTCAGATAGGAAGTGCTGCTCTGTGCCTCAGAGTTGCTAAATTGTGTGCTTACATGTAAGTCAATCTTTCAAATATTTGCTGTCACTTCAATTCCTAAGGCAGTGCTCCTAACAAATGGACATAGTACGTTCAAAATAAAAGGAACAGTGATTTGTTGAGAACGTGCACGTGGTGTCACATAAACGGTTTGTAAAGCAGCTTACAGATCCCCTTTTAGGTAGGGAGGAGGATGCCACATAATGAGCGCTGTTGCTCTTGTAGTTTGTTGTAATTGTATTCCTATGGGTACAAAGGAAGGTGCCAGAAAAGGCTGTTGAGTCTTTAGTGACTTATTTTCAGATGCGATGCTTTATTTTTTCTTTCCCGTGTTTTATAGAGAGAATGAGATACAGTTCATTAGCCATTATTTATATGCCTGATGTCAAATGCTTTTCTTCAAAGAGCATGAGTTGTTGCTAGCCTATGTACATCTGTAGAAGAGTTAATTTCTAGCCTCGTATATTAGTGCTATTTTTACTGGAAAACAAAACAGGCGATGCATAAGAGTATGTAAATCGTATGTCATCTAATTTAAAAAAATGCAAGATGATGTCTCTCTAGATAAATTTTTAACTCGCTGATGACTAATTTAAATTGCTACTGTTTCTACTAGATCAGCTTCTAGTTCAAAAGACTTTTGTAAGCGGGGAGCACTCCATTTGTTTTGGTGGTTACTCTCCTTGGAAGAAGGTAGTAAAGCATCAGTTAACCAACAGAACATTAAATAATGCACTAGACTAATTTAACTCCGATGCTACAGAAACAGTGCCCTATAGTTCATTGTGTGTCCGGTATAGAAAGTGTGCACTGGAAATGGTGCCTGGCTAAGTTGTTTTGCACATGTCTACATGCAATTTATCATTTTAATGCACGGTTGCTTTTTTTATGAAAGTATTTCCACAGTATGTCCATGCATGTGAGGTATGTCAAGGGAGGTGTGCCAGCTTTGTCTCTAATGATACTGGGATAATTAGTTGCCACATTAAACCACTTGGAAATTTAACCACAAATGTAAAATTAAAATTTTTCATTTAAAGTATAGTTTGTAAAATGTACTGATTGTACTGTCAGCGAGCTCATCTAACCTGATTGTCATAGCCAAGACATTAGTTTAGAATAGGTCAGAGTTATGCATTAGATCTATAAATTGAACGTTTACTATGCAGACTTCTTCCTAGTGCTCGGAAGAATAGAGGTTCTTTGATATATAATACGGCTTTTATCTGCTTTATGAAATCTAGCTTAGCCCCTGGACACACATTTCAACATTACTTCTGCCTACATCTTCTTTTAAAGGCTGAATGCACAGCAAACAGTTAATGAAACAAATGGAAATTGTGCTGTCTGTGCACGAACAGAAAGCAATTTGAAAATTTGTGGTGGGTTTGGGTTTTTTTGGGAGGGGTGGTGTTTGATGGCACTTATGGTTTTGCTACCCAACGATCTTTCAGTTCATTTGGTAACGCTAGCAAAGCTAGCAGCACTTGCAAGCAGACTACCAAAATCAATCTTCCTCTTCCCTGATTTTTGTGGTGGTTACAACTGTAGGAAATAGATTGCCTGGTTCTGTATGTAGGCACAAATATCTTATGCTCAGCATTTTCATTTGTGAAACTTCACGTAAGTGAGTAATGGTTAATATTCTGGTGAGGGGAAAAGGTGAAAAAGACACTACTGATTTGAAATCTGTATATTTAATTCTTAAGAAGCGTTTTGCTTAGGTTGTATTTCTGCCCTGAGTCTTTCTTCCACTTTTTTGACATTTTCTAGCTATGTTTCTGTTTTTACTGCCGATTTGTTAAAGCAACACTTAAACATTAACAGTTCATGTTGAATTGACTGTTAAGTTGTTGAATTTAATGGTCAGTTTCCACTTTAAGTGTTGTAGGTTAAATACACTGTATGTTTACAGAAGAACTGGAAGATGTCTAAGTTGGCATACATCTTTTAATAATTTTGTCTTTTACGTAGCATCTAAAAGTGTTTTTTCAAGTTTAGTTCAAACAGCAGAAGGTGAAAAATTCAGATAGAGTAAAAGTAGGTATTGTTTCTTTCTCAAATATTCACCTTTTTGAGGGTAATGTCATGATTGGAACACTGTCTTCATCATTTTCAGTTGCAGCGTTGATCGACTAGATTGCAGTTTTGTGTTTGTCAAGTACAAAATTTGGCCAGTGTGCAGAAGGAATGGGTTTTCTGATTTAATAAAGACCTTGACATTGTACAGATTGGAGAGAATAGCGCAAGAAAATAGTGTTTTTGTTAAAACTAACATAGGCATCATCTGAAGAATTTCTTCGGTCCTATTTAAAATGAAAGCCCCTCGTCCTGTAATTATTTTTACAGGAATGAAGGCACCAACAGGATTTTTGTAAAGAGATCGGTGTCTGTTGGAATCAAGCAAATTAACTATTGTCATTGGAAAGAGTTCGTAATGAAAAAGTGTTTCTTTTCTGCTTATTTGCTTATGTAGATCTCTCTAAAAAACTGAATATTATCACAATGTAGTAAATAAATTTGAAAAGAGATTGCTTGCATACTTCTCATCTATTGATTTTAATTGACGTTTTACAGTGAATCAAAATTTGCACTAGCAAATTTCCTACTGCATTTACACTAGGGCAAAAAAAAGAAATATCTGCAAGTTAGGTCTTTTGTAGATCAGAGAACTAGTAAATTAAAATAGATCTAATTTCATAACAATGCAGTTCTTATTTTTTAAAGAACTTAAGGATAAGATTCCATATTCAATAAAACATGCTTTTTTCAATTTTTTATTTTTGTGAACGTGTTGTTCAGTAATAATAGATTTTTGTCCCTTCCAAAGTAGTCTTATTCATTCATCCTGAGAATATTGACATTTTTCTTAAGCACTCAGTACTTTAGTTTACCTAATATAAAAATTAACTGATGTGCATAGCGTTTTTGGAGACACTTGGGTGAAAGTCATGGGCAAGTACCAGTATTTTTGACATCTGCACTTTTGCGTAACTGTCGCTAGGTGGCAGTTTATGTATTAAGAGTTTTATAGGCAGATCGATGCGCTCTTGGAATTCAGATTTAAATAGTGAGACAAAGCAGTACTACACTGAATACAGATTTGCAAGTCGGGATAACTGAGGGAATCAGGGAACGTGCAGGTTTAGAAGGCGATTAAGGAAATTATTGGGATTTGGGAGAGGAAAGTGAAAGGAAAATGTGTTTTCATTGAGTTGAAAATGTTCATTTTGTGTTTGGAGAATCTTTGTACTTCATCTCTAGGAAAGATTTGAAGCGCTTTTCACAGTCTACGATAATCAAGTTACATTCCAGTTGTTTAAAAGCTTTAGAAGGGTAAGGATAAACTTCAGCAATCCAGAGGCAGCAGCCAGAGCACGGATAGAACTGCATGAAACTGACTTCAATGGAAAAAAGCTGAAGCTGTACTTTGCACAGGTATTATGGAACACTAAGATGTGTCCCTGTTTCTTCTTTGCTCTACTTTTGCCCATGAGTTTCATTTGTGACGAATATCTGAAATTACCTTCAACCTCATTCTTCTACACTGAGATGTATTGTTTTCACTCTTTGAGGCAAATTCATGCTTTAGGGGACAGTTTTGCTTTTCAGCTTGAGCTTACAGAGTTGTAATTGGTATGGAACAGTGGCTGTGTAGTGACACCTTCCCCCATACATAAACAGAAATGTGCTGAAAAAAAAATAAGTGGGTCCAAAGATCTCTTTGTAATAGGTGCTTTACAGGCATATTCTTCTTGTTGGATTAGCAGCTTGCACATGTCATATGCAGCCACGTTGTCAGCACTTACATAGGCCAGTTTCTTTCCTGCAGCATTTCCCCAAGGTGTCATACCAAGAACTGACAAAAGCTGTACCACTTTTATTTTCAAGGCTAGGCTGAATTAAGCATTGCTAATACAGAGAATGGGCGTGAATTATTGGGGAAGTAGACTAAATAAAAATAGAATTAATATTTGTTATCTTATTCTGTATCTCCTGGCTTTTGTCTTCAGGTACAGGTATCCAGTGAAATAGGTGACAAGTCCTACCTCCTTCCTCCACAACCTGTTAAACAGTTCCTGATATCACCACCTGCATCTCCACCGGTTGGATGGAAACAGAGCGAGGATGCAACTCCCCTGATAAACTACGACTTGCTTTGTGCTGTCTCCAAGTTGGGACCAGGTAGGAATATTTACCTGCTTTTTTTGTGTTACTTAACTTCAAAAACAGTTATTGAGGGAATTTATCTACTTATCTTTCTTTCTGTGAGAAGAAACTGAGTCTCTTATGTGATGTTTCTTACTTGAATAAAATGATCCATCGCTTTTTTTTTACTTCATTCGTTCATTGATGGAAGGTATAGCACAGAACTGGATTGTGTGGTACTAGTGCCATCACATCCATGTGTTGAATTTTGTCATGGTCTCAGTATTAAGTAACAAACAAGAAGTTTGGACAGCTGGATGACAGATGGACAGCTCCAGTTATTAAGGATGCTAATATGTACTTTTTGTGTTTAATCATCAAACTTCTTTATGAGCCTTCCTAGGAAACATGCTGTTTGCTTTCTGTGACAAGCAGGGAATCAGGAGGCTTAATGTTTTCAAATGTTTTTGTAGTTTTTTCATTTACAAATGTCATATAAATGTACAGCATAAATGATGTCACTTAAAAATTTGCATGCTGCTTGTCTTCTGTCTTTAGTGTTTCACAACAGTTTTTTACATCCCTCCCTCCCTCCCTCCCTCTAAATATCAATTAAAAGATTGATTGTATTCAAAGTACAGTATAACAGTTACAGGGACTATTTTAAAACATTTAACAGGTCTGGTGAAGTGTGAAAGTTGAGCAAATTAAAGGTGAGATGGGAATAAATGAATATTTGATTGTGTTACTGCAGCTGTTAAGTAGTTTTTGAGATAAAGTGGCTTAATGCTGTTCCTTGGGGATGTTTTTAGCATGATTTTTGTTCGCTGCTCTTCAGGGGAGAAGTACGAGCTTCATGCAGGAACAGAATCAACTCCTAGTGTAGTTGTCCATGTCTGTGAAAGTGAGACAGAAGAGGAAGATGAAATAAAAAATCCCAAACAGAAGATCATGCAGACAAGGCGTCCAGAACCACCTGCAACAATACTGAATGAATCTAAAGCATTTGATTGTACATTGGAGGTAGGGGGTACTATGCACTGTTAAATTGTGCAATGCTCAAGGTAGTATCAAAAATCAGACACTTAACGAGTACGTGTGTTGATGTCTGTACTGCTGCTATATGTTATGTATAGCGACAACAGATTTTACTTGTAATTGTCTCTCATGTTCAAGATTTTGGATGCCAATGCTCTGAAAAGCACTTTAATTTTAGGGACTAGTCCCCCAAGTGTAGCAAATCCACCTGACTTGAAATAGTGAAAAATAGGAAGTCTGGTTGTGTTTTGGTTTTTGGGGTTTTTTTTAAGATGTTACCCATTTCTTTATGCTGTACAGTGTGATGTACCAAGTGCTGAAATAATATCTTTCTTACTGTCACAATTGGATTCAAGAAAGTTCATCGTATAGCAGTTAAAAGCTGATCTGTACTGGTACAACAGCTTCCAATTAATATCGTGTTAAATGCAAGTGAAACGTACTCTCGTACTCTTTATGCTAAAATTCCTTCCCAGCTAGCGATCTTCTGAGGTGAAGATTAATCTTTGCTTTTCTCAGAAATGCCAAGTATGTGTTTTTAATTTGACATGAGGCACAAATACATGTATGGAACTAAATTCAGGTAGTTTTGCTAACTACACAGAGAAGAGTACAGGAGGAAGAACCACAGACCACTGAGAAGGCAGACTCTGAGTCTGTCGCCAACACTACTGCTGCTACTATCTGTGATGGTACACCGATAGGTACAATGGTTTGCACTGACACCCAGTTAGGAGTGGATTACAGTATGTAGAGTGTGGAGGGAAATAGGGATTCAGCTATTGAATGTGTTGTCTCTGATCCACTCTGAAAATACGGTAATGTTTGTTCCTCTACATCTATAAATAAGTTCAGTGACTGTTATGTTGTGACTAAATTATGTTAGGAGATAAAACATCTAGGGTTAATTTTTAACATGTGCTCCTAAACTTCTCCAGTCTGTTTTGCATTTTTTTAAGACAATCAGTTGCCTGGCTTAGCCAGTTTTTATGCGGTTTCAGCCCTTGTTTGCTGTTTTTCATTAAGACTTTTTCTGTGTGGCATCCTGTCTGTCTGATAGAGCATCTGCTACTTTTGAGACCAGGATGCATCTTTTAAAATACAGATCTTTAATTTTGTGATCTTGTGTTAAGTGTTTTAGTAGGAGGAAAATATGCCTCAGTATAATGACACATGCCTCTATGCTTTTATGCTATTTTATAACCAACCTTTTTTAGTCTAGACAGATTCTTCTTTTTTCTATTTAAAAAAAATAAAATTACTTGTGAACAAACCAGGCTGCTGATGTTCATATATAAATCATTCAGAAATTGGCCTTTTTCAAATTCATTTTAGTGTGTTTCAGTTCTACATGAAGTGCTTATTGAATTTTCAAAAGTGTTTTCACTTGATTGACAGCGGAGAGAAAAAGTAATGGTCATGAATTTGCATGGGCATGGTAGTTTTCAACTCCGTATTGTGCCAGCTCTTGATCCCTTCCTGCCACCAGCTTCAAGTTGCAAAATGGGATCCTGCAGGCAGGTCCCTGTTCCAGAGGCAGGAATAGTGTGTATTAAAAAGGTAGGAAAATGGTTTTTGTTCATCTTGCCTCCACAGGCATGATAGTCATGTATCTCTTCAGGTATTAAACTCACTCAAAGTCTGACTTCTCTGTCTCACTGTTCCATGTTATTAAAAAAACCCAACAAAAAACTTGTGTTGTCCATCAGGCTTGTGTATTTTTAAAATTCCAGAAGTCCGTTTTGGATTTTCTGTGGTGTTTATATTTTGTTAATTGTTTAATTTCTACCCCATTGTAGAAGTTGCTGTAAGTAGAAGTGGAAAACCTTCAGAAACAGTTTTATAGGGCAAATCAAGCAAGTAATGTTGTCAATGTATCTGGTGTAAAATGTATAACAACTTACATTCCAACATCTTCCATTGTGTAAAGACACTTAAAATAAAAACACTGCGGTGCCATTCACATGTGGTTTTTTAACTGTATTCCATATCGGCCCAAGCTTGATATATACGTTTTCTAATAGTATTGTATGCTTGTGCAATTGAGTGAGCAATTGAGATCGTTTATGGTTTTCCATAAGCAAATTATTGGAAAAATAGTCCTGAAGAAGTTGGGGATTTCAACAGAAAAATCCTGGGAGGAGCTGGGCTGAAGGAGGAACTGAGAAGGTTTTTGTGGTGGTTTTGTGTGCCCGTCACAGCAGAGTTCCATTTGGATGTTTACCTCACATTAATTTTGAATGGGAGTTTGACACCTGCTTAGACTGTTGTGGGAGAGAATGTCCGGTTTGGGTTGCAGTATCGTGCTCTGTAAAGTTTTTGTTGTAATAAAGATAAATAATTACTTTTTTTGAAAAAAACTCTCCAAAGACCCATTTCCACAGGAAGGAAATGGTCAGACTTTATATAAAATGCGTGTCCATTGATCAACAAAATTATAAAACATCAGCTTGTTGCACTGCATGTGCTTTTGCCACCAGGTTCCCGCCTCTCTCAGGTCAGGCAAATTTCAGCAGTGTTTTTGTGTTAGCCGGTAGAGGGAGGCTGTGTGCCCTTCTCCTAACACACATTGGCACAATATAATTGAATTATATTAAAAATGCTACAAAATCACATTCCTTTACTGTATGCGAAGCCCTGCCTCGTTTCTGTGACAGTGCCTAGGGGCCCCATTGTGCAAATATAATGGGAGACTGTCTAGCACAACGTCTGCCTCAGAATTTCTGTCGAAGGCAGGGGTTCGCAGGAGCTGAAGGGAATTAGGTGGCTGGCTCCTCGCGAGTACCGGCGTGGCTGGGCAAGGAGGAGGCAAAGCAGAGGCTTCGCAAGAAGAAGACTTGAATTTAGCCATCGATCAATATCAGAAGTGATTCTATTCCATTTTGCTCTGTCCATAATCTCCAGACTGACAGAGCCTTCCTTGTAAAATGCATGAAATTCAAGTTTGCTTTATTTATTCCACGGAATGATTCAGTAATGACCATCAGAACCTGTTTTAGTCACTGACCTGCTGTTAACTGAAGTGCTATTTTTAGAAGTAGACTTGCACGGAGGCACCAACTGTGCCTAGGCCTTTCTGAGCTTGTGCTTTGTGTAAATAAATATCCCAAATTCCTTTAAAGCATTCTTCTTGAGAAGCAGCTGGAAAAATGTACGGTCTTTTCTTTGGGCAGTCTGCCTGTGTATTCTGGAGGAAAAGTTGCCGGGGGTACTTTTCTTTTTTCTATTTTATAATAGCTAAGAATGGGCCCTATTTTTGCAGTCCTGTGATTACTCCTCCTTGTTCTACTTCTTACCTTGTTACTGACCTGCTTCCCCCCAGAAAGACCTCATGCATAACATGTCTCTTGCTTAATTTATTCCCTGAAAGGTTATATTTCCATTTTTGTCCGGTTTTGGATTACTGATCTTTTTTAGCCCAGAACAGAAGATTGTCTGATGAATCTTAGGCTTACCAGGTTTTGTTTACTGGCTCCGCTTAATGTGTAAAACTTGCTAGGAGGGGTTCATGGTCCAGTGTGCTTTTAATGTGGAAAGAGACCACGGCCAAGCCTCATTCCCTTGGAGAAAAATGCAGAAGTATTTCCTTTACCAAACCAAACAGGAGGCGCACACCTGGCTGGATCTGTGAGCCTTTGTTCCTGTGTGGGCTCATGCAGCACCTGCAATACATCATTCTGGGACTTCTCCGTTCTGCACGCGCGAAGGTCAGCCTGAGGTGTGGAGAGCCGCCAGCGGAGCTGGATGGTGACGCTGAAGTCAGTGGGAGGGAACTGTGGTCCTTGACACCTCGGAGGAATGTGTGCTTAAGCAGCTGTTCACCTTTGTTCTGAGCAAGATAAAATAGTTTTTCTCCTGTAGCTATTGACTGAGCTGAAATCTGAGTGTTCACTACAGGGTTGTCTCCTAACATCAATCATACAGCTTGAGGAATGCTTGCACAATGTCCGTTTGCTTGTCTCCACACCCTTCACCTGAAGGTCAGGGCTAGAGACCTTGTGTCGGTATCATGGTACCCACCTTAACGGAGAGACAGGTGGTATCTTGTGCTCTGGTTGTTTATGTATCGTATCTTTATGTTGTATTTGTATTAAGTCACGCTAGAAAACATGCAGTATTTTAAATGTTAACTAACGTGTTAAAATCCTCTTCTGAACAAGGGCTCTTGCATTTTAACATGTTGGCACGTTCAGGCTTGTAGAAGGGAATGTTTGATCTCCTTGGTGAAGCGAACGTATTCCAGCTATAGTATCACCGGAAACCCAGATGTCAGCAGTACTAGGGTGAGACAGTGGGAAAGACGCGTAGGGCAATCTGTTGTTTTGCTGTTACATAAAATATAAACCCAACAAATTCTGTATCCTTTCTGACTCTATAGCCAATGACCATGTTCCTGTTTGAATAACGTGGCACAGTAAGCAGGGGTTAGGGAGGGCAACCAGGCTCAGATGTGCTCTTCTGCTGGGGCAAGTCACTTCATCTCTGCACTTCAGTTCCATCCCTTGCAGGTGTGGTTTGTAATTTTTTTTTTTTTTTGTGACTGTGGGTACATGTACACTACTGAGGTCCTGATTTCATAATACAATTCTAGACTCAATAATAGTGAATTTCTAATCAGTCACAATATCTGTCCTCTCTTTCTTACTAAGACAGTTCGAGTATATCCGCTCTGCTCTCTAGCCTTCTAATTGCAGGCAAACTGCAAATTTAAGCAGTGGCACTGTGAACTGACCTTATGCTCCAGGAGTACAAAACCTGCTTGAAGTGTGAGCTGGATGTATAAATTCAGTGAGACTTAACACATCATTAGGTTATGTCACTTCCTTATGGTTTTTGTAGGGCTGCAGATGGGGCCTGTAGTTTCTAACTGAGAGTTCTGTTAGGTCCTTTGGCATTCATTGACTTCATTATGATTGTTCTGCAGCATCCTGGTGTCTCGTCTGGTCCTCCACTAACACTGCTAACGGGATAAGATCAGGATTGGCAGCTGATGACCTGAATGACTGAATAACTGGTGTTGAAAGCAGAGCTTTGTACACAACAATGTATAAACCTGGTGTACGGCGGTAGCTAATCGTACAAAGGCTGTAAGTTGAGGACCTGGTGAGGGACTTCTTCCCAAGCAAGCGCTTGGGAAAGTCACACCCTCCTTCTCTTTTGCCACATCGGCTTTTAGAGAACACATTTGCTTTTACTTGGCTTCATTGTAGATGTTCACACCCCTTCTCCAGCATTGTAGCAGAGATGGCAGTTAATAAGTTAAGGTGGGCTTTTTTGTAGTTGAAAGGGTACTTAGCACATTGTGATGCCTGGAAACAATTACACTGGGCTTTTTCTAGTTTGTTTTGCTGTTGCATTCCGGTGGGACCCTCTATACTTATTTTCAAATGTAGATGATGTTTCATACAGAAACTCCGAGGGTGTTTTACTTGAAAGGAGAGGATGTAATTGTCTTTCCTCGGATACCTGCCACAAAGGGAACGTGCTTGTTTAGAACAAAGCAGTGAGAACTGGGAGATTTGAATTCTGCTTCAAACTCCGCCTTGGATTTCTGCAAGGAAGGAACATTATCTTCTGTTGCAGTTGACAGTCTTGTGGGCTTGGCACTATTTTTCAGCAATATTTGCTGCCTCCTATGTTTTGTCCTCACCAGAGAGAGGCTGCTCTGCATTGAACAGGATACTGGCCCTGGACAGAGTTGGAGTTTCTCCAGACCTCCTCCCGCCTTAGGGAGATTCTTCTCCAGCCCAGGTGGGTAGAAAGAGCTGTTCCTTTTCATGCATTTGCATTTGTCCTGCTGGCGCTGTGACGTTTAGCATCAGCCACGTACGTGTTACAGTTCTTCCCGGTGCCCTGAACCATTCACTGGCTCATTTCATCCCTTCTGTGTTTGACTCCCGATGGCACCTAAATGCAATTGCTATACTGGTGCGATGACTCCGATGTCAGAGGTGTCTGACTGCTTAGCCGAGCAAAGGTTATGCTAAATAGTCTTTCTGTTTTTCATTTCCATGAAAAGCTACTTTGACCTCCAGAACAGTAAGATTGAGAAGCTTTTGTGCTGCAAAATGCTACGCCAGTTCCACGAGCACAGAAGCTGAGCTATGCTGGGTCTCTGAGCCCTCCTCCTTCTGTGTCTAAACTGTTAATCCTTCTTTCCATCTATGGAAGTATCAATAACAGATGAAACAGAGCAAAGAAAATTAGAAATTAGAGGCCTGAAACCCAATGCTAGTAAACAATCCCAAATTTTTCCACAAATGCTATTGTCTTGAGCCTTGACTGAGCCAATATAAAATATTGCATGCAGTGAAAGCAACGCTTTTGAAACAGCTGAACCTTCAAAATGTGCTACGATGACCCAGAGTCAGTGATCAGACTAGCAGTGCTTAATACTAGAGTCATGCTTACACAGCATTAGCTGGTCTCCCAGTAAGTATCTGTTGACATCCCGGCTCTGGAACCTCGTTAGGAAGAAATTCCTGCATGCGCAACATCTTCCAGCTTCACGATTTCACCAGGCTGGTGAAGATGGCCTTGCTTTCTTCTTGGTGGTAGCAACAAAGGCCATGAAACCCTTTTCAAGGAATGCAGAAATGGCCAACAGGCTGCCCTGGAAGTAGTTGACTCTGGAGACAAGGGGGGCTAAGTGTGTCTGGGTGTCTTCACAATTTCAGTCCCTTTCCAAAACTCACCTTGAATTGAATCTCAGCTCTATCAAGGTGGCCAACAGCTCCCTGAGGAGCAAGATTAGGTAAGAGCCCATGCTTCTGGGTAAACCCAGCCTCTAAGGCCTGGCAGCTTTGTAAGGGTGTGCCGTGCTGTACGTATTTGTATAAGCTCATAAATGGTCTGAAAGGTTTATTGCGAAGATAGGCAAGAAACGTTTGCGCTGAGTCTTCTCTCGCCTAGTAGGCTCTGTGCAGGGCTGGGGATTTGGCAAGCAGTGCAGGCTCCATTGCTTTAGGATTCTTCAGGATCCAGTTGTGCCTTCCACCAGATCCAGACATAAGAGATCTGCTCTGGTTTCATCATGGAGGAAAGAACAGGGGATCTGGAGAACAGCTTACAATGTACCTCACCACTCTGGTTTTCCTAATAATTCACAAAGACAACAGGAAAGGAATTGGGTGAAAATACAGAACTTTTCCCTCTTTCCGCATTGATGTGGTCGGCCGGACAGTCACAGTGGCTGGTGTCTCCTTTCTTGTACTATTTGAGTTAGGACTATTATTATTAATTATTATTATTAACTTACAGGTAACTATTCGTACCTCTTCCAAGACATGAGTGCACACTGTTGAAAGAAGCCCCTTGTACTCTATAGAGAGATACAACCCAGGAAAAGTATGCAGCTGGAATACCGCTCCTCTTCCCAGAAGAGAGCCTCATGTTCTTTCTTGTTTGTGCAGGATGAGGCAGTAATTGTAAAGAAACCAATCAAACTGAATTCATTCCCTTGAAAAGATGAATGGTGAGTAATCCTTACTGAGATTTCGATCTGTGGTTTTAAGGAGCTGTGGTATCTGCACGGGGTTTTAGTGTGATTGAGGCAAAAGGATTTAGCTGGAAGTGACTAATGTGGGTCTTTGGAGCTATACAAAAAAATTTTTGCTAAATAATTGGATCCTTGAAACTCTTAATTCTTCAACTCCAGTGAAAAAGCCTGTGTGTGTTTGTTCTGTGGGGCTCAGCTTGGGGTTCAGTGTAGAAACCGGTCAATCGTGAACACCAAACTGAAGCAAGACCTGTGTTAGGAGAACACAAATGTTTCTTTAGGAGAGAAGTAGCTCTTTCCCACGGTGGGAGGCACTATTTTGTTTGCTCCTTACAATCTTCTCTTAGACTTGAGCACCAGCTTATGAAATGGAACGTGTGGCTGTTGCTTTCTCTTTGGTGCAAGCACTGAGGTGACCGGCACCAAGGCAAGTTTAGGTTTTTGAATGCAAGTTTAGGTTTATATATGACATCTTTATCAATGGCTCCCAAAGTGCTTTACGTGGCAAAACTTGTGTACCTGGTCACTATTTGTATTTCTCCTCGAGCCCGATCAGGTGGGCTGTCAGCTGTGGATGTGTTTGCTGCCCTTTCTCTGCTTCCTCCAGCCACTCAAATAAGCAAATCGGGGAAAACGCACACATTTAGGAGTGTTGTGTTCTGCTCCAACTCCCAGCTCAAAGCACCAAGTAATGAAAGATGCGACGCAGCCAGAGCTGCAGACACCCAAAAGCCTGCGGGGTTCTGGTCCATCGCTTTCTGGTAGTATGCCTGAACCCAATGTTCAGAGCACCCCTTTGATAAGATGGTTTCAATTTCAATCTGTTATTTCAGAGTGGAAAAATACGTAGTGAATCGAGTGGAATTAATGATGTCTCCTGCTGTCGGTATATCTTATTTTGTACTGAAAAGAGTGTGCAATGCCAAGTGCTGCATTTAGATACTAACGCTCCTCATCCGGGCAGAAAGCGCAGCCCCAAGCAAGATACAGGGATTTTGTACATTTGCAGTGAGGTGTAGCATCAGGTATCATGTTTCTTTGCATAACTGAGTTGCTGTATTTAAGTGAGGGAAATGAGAAATGCTTTTGTAGCTGGGTCTTGATGGGAAGAGAGTGTCCTGGCAAAAGAGCTGCCTGGCTCCAGCTGGGTATGAGCTGTCTCCCATCTCATGCTCCCTGCCGTGGCGGTTGCTTTGGAGTGCTGCATCGTGACTTCTTTGCTCCCATGAGATCCGTCAAGGGCACTCCTCCACCACTGCCTCGTGAATAACCTAGAATGAAGCATTTCTCGCATAGGAAGAAGCCGAGAGCTGCAAGGTAAGGAAGCGCCTCATTTGTAATCCCGACTTCTGCAGGCTGCGCATGCAGCCTGGGATGGGGCGGTCTCCTGAGGTTGCTGTCTGTTGTGAGTCTCGGTGGTTGGTGCTTTCGCTAAAGCTTCTGGAGAAACATGATTGTGTAAGAGTCTTACCTTTTTTTTTTGTCTGGGTTCTTTCCTTCATGGCTGCAAAGGAAAAACTGTGACTTAAACACTAGAAAGAAATATCCCTGTGAATGTTGATACATACTCTAAATGTTGTGATTTTTTTAAAGGAGCTCTTGATTTTTGGAGCCAGCTCCTGATTTCTGTTTCTTCCGTTTGCTTATCTAACCCCAGGTGTGAGCTGGAGAAGTTCTGGTCCTCCCTTTGAAGGCTTAATTTAAAGGTGGACAAGGAAGGTACCTGCTTGCCAGCTTCTGTCAGGAGTAGGTTCTCCAGCTTGGAAAACATTTCAAGTGTGAGACGAAATCTTTTGCCCTCTCGATCTTTCTTTTCATCTTTCCCTCTGGCAGACCCAGCAGTAACAAGCTGCTGCTCTCTCTCCAAGCCCTGCCTCTGTCCATCAGTGATTCATTAATGAGCTTGTTTGCTTTAGCAATGCCTTATCAGTGAAATGCTTAGAAATGTGCCAGTGCTGGGGTTCTGCAGAGGCTGCGATACCAGGCTTGATGGCTGCAGAGACTCGCGTTTAGACCAGTTGGCACAAGTTTTGCCCTCTGGGCTACTGGAAGTGAAAGGCACCCATGTTTGGAGGGTGAGGAAGGTGTGGTCCGAGAGGAAGCTCAGTCCCATGGAGCTGCAGGAGATGCTGATGTGGAGGGATGGAGCAGCCGTCGGAGCGTGCCCTCGGGGAGGATGCTGGGGAGCAATGCACCGTTCCCTGCTGGGTTTGACGAGAAGCTGCTTGCTGTCATTGCCTGACTTCTTGCATGAAGGTGTGTGTGGGACCTGCAGCAATCCTTACCTCTCTTGCTCCAGCTGGCACAAACCAAGCATTTGAAACTCATTTTGCTGGGAGCCCCAGCTTTCCTAGCGCTGTCCCCAAGGAGAAGTTGTAAACATAGGAGAAAATCTTGGATCTGTGCTCATGTCACTGGTTGTCTCTTATCAATTTCAAACTCAAGCAAAACTCCAGGTCAAGGATGCCAGCCCAGACCCCCACCCTGGACTTTGTTGCCCACATGACACAGCAGAGACAGGCAGGAGCAGAAGAGTTTTGCTGCAGTGGCATGTTACAAACCCAGCAGCATGTGGAAATCCCTTCTGATGAGTGCATTAGGAAGCATGCAGATAACCCATCTTGTTACACAACCCAGCGGTAGCTGATTAACTGTTACTTGTAAAAGTCTTGAAAAGAAGTTAGGAAGTCGGTATCCCACCGCACAGTCTACGACAGCTCAGACAAGGTCTGGTGTGAGGATTCACAGGTTTAAATCACCAAAAGGCAATAATTTATAGATTCATTTACAGTCAAACCTTCACTCTAGTCAAGTCGGTCATCGATGGAAGCTGGGTAGCCATGAGGGATGTGCTCTGGTCTTCCCAAGAAATCCGCAGCAAGTGTTTATGGACTGTTCTGATGCGCCCTGTCATTGCCTTCCCGTACGGAGGCAGAATTGTGCAACGGGCAGGTTTCATCTGTATGGTTCAGGTTGCTTTGTGACACAGACTGGTGGTGGTAGTTCTGGTTGCAGATGGGGAAGTTGAGATGCAGGAGGGAGGGAACATCTTCTGCACAGCAGCTCAACATTCATAAACCATGAATTGAGCCTAGACCGAGGGCTGCAGACTTCTCAGTGTGGTTTCCTGGTTTCTGGTGGAAGCAGCATCAGGCCCCAGGCAGGGGGCAGATCCCTTTTATATGTGTGATTTCCACTTGAAAACCGCAGACAGGGACTGCGGTCACACGCTTCTTCCCTGCTCATTAGTGGGAAATGCAGAATAAAGCCAACTAAGTACAGGTTAAAGGCAAGGATTCCTTTCCAGTTTGATCCTACTAATGAGTAGACAAAACCACTTGTTCAGGCTTTGGGATGGTTGTGTTGGGGATTCTTCTCCAAAAGCGCCTGGAGGACCTTTGGGCATTGGAGTCCTCCAGAAGTCAGGCTGTTTCTCAAAGCTTTGAAGATCTCCCCGTGAGCCGGGAGCCCAGCAGGGTCTGACCGGGTGCCTCCCGCCTCCATGAAACCCCTCAGCGTAAGGAACCGAAACCCAGCAGTACCAAGAACAGGACGTGCGCAACTGTTTCAAGAAGGATTGGATTTGGGTTTTTCAGGAGGCAGCAGCTGCTCTTTTAGCTCCGTACCTCGGCGGTCTGGGCCGGCTGCGGGTTAGAGGGGATTTGGACTTGATGATCTTAGAGGTCTTTTCCAACCTTAATGATTCTATGAGAATTTCCCGCTTCGCATGGCAGAGCCGGGCTGTGCTGGGGCGGTGGGTTTGCGTCTCCAGCTGCTCAACTTCGGCTTCTGCTTCCCCGAGCCGTTTCTGTGTCAGACCCCTCTCCCCCTTCTTTCCTTCCCCCCCCGNCGGAGCCCCTCGGGGAGGGAAGGGGAGGGAAGGGCAGGGCAGGCAAGGGGAGGGAAGGGGAGGGCAGGGCAGGGCAGGGCAGGGCTGTCCGCCGCCTCTGCGGGAAGAGACGGCCCGGTGATGAGCTCCTGGAGCCCGCAGCATCCTCCCGTGAGTAGCCCCGGCAGTTGGGCGGGTAAAAGCTTGCAGAGAGCTGCATGTACGCGTATATTTTGACTTGGTATAAATTTAACTTTTCTGCTCTAAAGCTCTAAGTTACTTTCTGCTGCCGGCGAAATGGCTGTAAAGAGCCGTTGCAGTGGGGTTACTCCGGGTTTATGTGCAAGTGATTGTATATACGGCGGTAAATGCTTCTACGTGCAGCAAAGTTCTTTATTGGTAACTCTAAACCAGAAAGAACCCCTGAGCAGATGTCATCGTATGGTTTTCTGCTAAACTGCTGCTTTAGCAGTTGTTTCATTAATTAGAAACCTTTAAGGTACAGGGACTGGAACTGATCTGGCAAGTTGCTTCCTCCCCAGAGAGCAGTTTGCACGTCTGCTTGAAAGATCATTTTCTCACTAGCAGCGTCCTTTCATCACCGTGGATATGCTGAATCTCTTGTCCTGACTTATTCAACCCCAGCACCATAAATAAGGTTTTGTTGGTGGTTTTTTTGTTTTGGGTTTGTTTTTTTTTTTTCCTTTAAATCGGCTGAGCGGCGTGCTAGAAAGGGCTGGCAGACTAATGTTTAACATGAAAAGAACTAGAAAGCTTGGAGCATTGTGTTACAGTTCGCTGAGTGTCTCCAGCACTGAACAAAACTATAGTGCTTTCATTATTTGGGAACATGCTGAAGTTGCTGACAGGTTTGAACTGCGATTTCTGGTTTTTCATGGTAATTAATGTACTTAATGCCCCAGGAAGTCCTTGCTAAAGGAAGCATAGTATTTTGTAAACAAATTTCACTAATGTGATACATTCTGCTGGATGGAGCGTTTGGGCAGAAGGGTTTGATTTAGTGATTAGAAACCAGAAGACAAAGGCAGCGCAGTAATCGGTGACTTCATGGCCCAGTAAGAATTATTGTCTTGCTGTGTGGGGCGGGTAAGTGGGCTGTGGATGCCAGGTTTAGACACTGAGGGCTTGCCAAGAGTTTTCAACGGTTCTGATAGAGGATAGGGTGTAAGTGTGAAGTATCGCTCTGCCTACGTGTTTGTCTACACAGTGTTCTTGGAAGAGGGGAATGTGCCTCATCGATTCAACAAGTTTGCCTATGCACTACTTGAAGAAATCTTGCCTTCGTCCTGCTGTTTGTGAAGTGAAAGGAGTTGCATTTCTGTATTGCATACAGAATTCTCTCTATATTTTTTAAAACAGAAAAAAGTGAAGGATATGAAACTTGTGGAGGTTCTTACAACAGTATTGAGATTTGCATTTTTCTGGTAGATGAACAGCTTGAATTGCAGAAGACCCAGTCCGGTAGCTGGGGAGCACATTGTACCACGTGCATGAGCTGCAGGCAGAGGACAACAGTCCTAAAACCCCAATCCACAACTGGCAGTAGACTTGGCTCCTCTGATGGCAGTAATTCATGAAGGTTTCCAGTCCAGCCCTGCTCCTATCTGTTTGCTGCTGCTGGAAGCGTGACTTTTATTAGTTACACTAAATTATTCTTCTTACTTACGGCAATAAACAGTGAATCAGTCAGGATTTAGTGCACAAAGGAGCTGGAGAAGCCCGTGAGTGATACGCCGAGTGCCTACAATGGTCTCAGATCAGCAGTTACTGTGCTCACGGGGTGAATCCATCAATGCTGAACACCCTGCGGGGTGCTGGCGTCTGCCCAAAGCAGCCCCTGTTCCCCAGGGTGATACCTCACGTGCTGGGATCTCATGCCCTTGTGCTAGGCTGGGATCAGCATCGCTGAAGAGCGACTGTGTTAGGAGGCGGTTTGGTGGGGGCCAGCAAGTTAGCTTTGACCTGGCCTGTTGTTGGGCATGTGGAAGAGGAAAAAAATGTGGTGGGGATGACTGTGCTGCTTTTATTGAGAGTCACAGAAATCAGGAAATGCTGCCAAAACCTATAGTGTTTGTTAAGCCTGTTGCAGGGAGAGATGACATGAGGCATGAATGGAGATCACACAGGAGGAAAGCAAGAAAAAAAAAGCTGCTGGGATGTCTGAGTCATCCAGTTTCCCACTGACATACATAGCTTAATGTTTTCACAACCACCTCCATGGAGCAACAAAGTTATAACCTAATTCCAGGCGCCCTGGAGCCCGGGTGCTTCCTCGCCGGCAGCTGCTCAGGGTCAGCTACCAGTCGGGGATCCCCCTGCCCAGCTATGAGGCTGATGGTGCAGTTGCTTCAAGTGCCAGGCTGGGCAAGTGGGCAGAGGAAAGGGGCTCTGCCTTTATCACATCCCCCCATTTGGATGGAGACAGTCCCCTGGACCAAACACACCCCTAGATGCATCTCACCTAACATCAGCATCTAACCACTCAGCTGCATGCTTGGAAAGAAAGGTGATTTTTGGTGGGATTTGGCAGTGCTCAGGCTGAGGAGGGTGAAACGAGCCCATGGATCATCACAGCAGCACTGAGGAATTCAGGCTGCCCATCATCCGCTGTGCCGATCCGAGGTGCTGCAGCCTTGTGTGCTGCACAGCTGTTTCGTGCTTCTGCTCGGAGCAGAATAGAAACCCAAATAATTACTTGGAAAGACAAAGTTTCCTGTTTACTTATTAGTCTGTAATGGAAGCCTCAAAACTCTTGACCTAGCAAATATATTTGTCTGTGGAAAAGACAAACGAACACCCGTCTGCCAGCAAACAAGAGCTGTGTCGATTCACGTGCTACGGTTTGTGCTGATAAATGCAGCGAGCCGTTCTCTGGCATGAAAGGCAGCTCAGGGTGCGAACTCACTCCAGCCTGCTGTGGGTCACAGTGTGAGCCGCTGGTGTTTGCTCTGTCCCATGGGAATCTTGGTATCAGATAAATCCAGAAGCAGCTGTTCCCATCTCTCTGCCTCTGCTGGTCATAGCGAGTGGTGCCTGAAGGCACATCTGGGATTGCCTTCCTCCTTGGATTTGTTCCTGGCATCTACGTGCCATGGGGTAAGTGACTTGCCCACAGGCAAAGAAGGGTTTGGAGAACAGAAGGGACTGGCCAGGGAGGCGTGCGATGGTATGGGTACTGGGAGAAGTGGTTTTCCAGCCTGGGATCCCAGTCCTGGTTTAGGGAAATCATTCACAAATGATACTGGACTCTAGCCATGGTTGGGTGTGGCTGGGAAGGAAGGTGGAGGATATGCTATAGATTTCAACGCATTTGACTTGTGTGTCTCCTTTTTTTGATTGTTATTGTTCTTATGAGTCTTCATTTGCTCCAGGTAACTCCTTTTTCCTTCTCTTGTCACAGGTGGCTGACAGTATTTTAGCAGCTCTTTGTCCTGTGAGACAAATTCCCCATATGTCTAAGCAAAGCACAAGGTGTTTTTACTGGGTTTCCCCTCTTCTCTTTGGGCTGGGCTCCTCATGAGAGGTCACTGATACCCGGGGGAGACGAGGTTGTGTGTATACAATATGGTTATATGAATATATTTTGGTGTCTCTAAAAACCTCCTTCTTGTTCTTCATTGTCAGAACCACCATGGAAAACTGCTTTCCTGCACGCATGTAACTCGGCCAACCCTTTACAGGGAAGGGATGCAAACTGGCCAGACAAGATATAAAAACTCCCTGAACTCTGGGGAACTTTGGAATTGGATCTGATTCCAGATCTGCATGCCACAGCAGGAGCCCAGATCTGCCTTGTGCTATTGATGTTAATTAATTTCATGCTGTTCTCCAGCTGGATATGATGCTTTGACATTGTTTTTGTCGTTTCTATCGGTCCTATTCCAGTAACACGAAATGGGCCATCGAGTTCCTCTTCTCTGAACTGCCCGTGAGAACTGGGCTGAGGTGTGACATCTGTCCTGCAGTGCTTTGCAGTGGCAAGGCACCCCCTGGCTCAGCATCCACAGGGCACCAGCTCATGGGGGCAGTGGCAGCACCATGCAGCTTGTTCCCAGGATTTCCAAGCCCATCCTCACCCAGCTCTGGCTCCTCTCCCCTGCCATTTCCTCTTTGCCTCTGGGTTCTCCAGATTCCTGGCCGATGTGTAAGGGCCTCCTGAGTGTTCCTGTTCTGCCTGGTCACACCGTGAACAAGTGCTAAGCCTGGCTTCAGATACCGAGTAGTGACAAGGATCCGGATATCTGGACCGTGTCCTCGGCTCGGTGGAGAATTCTGCTTGTAGGAGAGCGTAGCTGCAATATCTATTTTTTGTGACACAAGTTTCGATGAGCAAAGAGAAATGTTTTGTCTCACAGAGCAGTTCAGCTGGCTGGAGTGGTGGTGTTTTGAAGGTCCAAGACCACACTGAGATGTGAGTTTATCCAGCTCTGGACTAGTAGGGAAATGTTCCTCTATTTTCTATTGCTGGTTCCTCTTTTTTCTTTCCCAAGCAATCTTTGCCTTGTCTTTGCTGAGGAGCTCTGGAGCTATAGGGAGCATGCAGAAAACACACCTTGCACTGCAAAGCAGGAATGCAGGTTCAGACCAATTCAGTCTGGTTTAGATCCCAGAAATCAGGGGTTTGATCTAGAAGTGGTGGGACATTTTCTTTCTCTAGGTGATTGTACTTACATACTCCATTTAAAATTATATTTATTGAAAACTTTGGCCCTAAATGAAACCAATCTCTTCTGTGCTGCGATTCCTTTCCCAAACCACAGTCCCCTGGCTTTTGTTTGGGTTTTTTCTTCCTTTCTATTGGGAACTATTTGGGATCTTCCATTTAATACTGGACTTTCAGACAGATGCCTGTTTCTGACCTTTAAATAAAAGGGTTAATGCTGCAATTTTCACGCTCAAAGTTTCAGTCCTAATCCCCTCTCTCCTGCTTTGGAGCATTTATGGGTTGTACCCAGAGTAAAGCAGATACCCTGATGGAAAATCCAGGTGAGAGAGGATTTCTACAACAGTGTAATCTCCTGAACCGCTCCAGCCTTTCAGTAAATGGCAGATCAAGCAAGGTTCAGAGCCTGGTAATCATTTCTGCACAAGCGTTACTGAATCTGGAATGTTTTTTAAACTCTATTCTCTAGGAATCTGAAAAGCTGTAGGGAGTTTCCCAAAGATACTGCTGAAGAGCTGAAATACGTCCTGTGGTAACAGGGCCTTTTCTAGAGCATTACCTGCACAAAGCAGGGTTGACTTTCTGCCGCAAGAACAGAAGCAGACTGTCCTCAAGGGCAAGCTGCTTTTTTGTGGTTCGTTTGTCCAGACCCACCGAATTTGCCACCAACATGCACTTTGCTGGGACTTCTTTGAACAGCGGAGACAAATTGTTGGGTCGTGTGAATTGAGGGATGCGTGACACGATGCCACTGACCGCTGCCAGACTCTAACCGAGGGTTCAGCTCAGATTAATTTTCTTGCTTTCCATTTGAGTGCACATGTTGATGGTTTCTAGAATTTGTCACCTTGACTCTCATTCACCCTCCCCCATGAGTCATTCCTGCCTTGAGATTCAGAGAGGTGCCTGGAGGCATTTTTCTTCTTTCTGAATCAGTTTTTTCAGGGTAATATTTAACTGCTAATTACACATCCTTCCCTCCTGTGCCCCCCACCTGAGTGCTCCCAGGAACACGCACGGTGCGTGGGACCTTAGCAATGTGCAGTGGGTAGAGCCACCTTATTGCAAGCAAAAAGTCCAGACCGTGTCATGTTCGCGGAGCCCATGTGGGCTTTGGGCTCCTGTGATGCTTTGTACCTGCTGCCACGGTCCCTGCTTTTTAAGTGCATGAGTGCGGGTGGATTTTCTTCGCCCATTGCTGCGGTGAGTCTTGTAATCCACCAGCCTGCATTTTTCATTCCCAAATCAGAGGTTAATTATGCTGCCAGGCACTGATGGGAGCTGCTGCTCAGAAATATGGTTCTGCTAGTATCTCTGTGCACGGAAGGGGCTTCCAGCTCCTGCTGAGTCCAGATGAGCTGGGAATCAGCCTCCAGCTTTGTTCTGTACTATGAATTGGCTGTCTCCCGTGTCCCTCATGTTGATTTTCCTGGCTGAATTGTGTGCATGTGAGCTGCCTCTAGCACATAAGCAGCATTTTTGGGATGCAGTCATATATCTATACTAATTTGCTGGAAAATGTAGTACAGAAGTTCATCTGATCCCTTCCAGAAAGCATGGGACTTACTGCACAGGGGATGTATCCCAGATTTCCAGACGTGCAGCCATACTCGCAGAGCTACTGAATCAGTGCAGTGATGACTGAAATGGAGGATGCCCAGATACCAAGGGATAGAAAACCTTCAATATCTGCTCAGACAAAGCCTTCTGGTGGAAGACCACATCTGAGGAAAAAAATGATGTATGGTCTTCTTGACACAATGCAGAGAACTGTGAGCTAGCTCCGGCCCCGAAGGAGGTACAAATCACTCCCGTGCTGTGCTGCACTGTTAGAAAAGGCTTTCCTGATTGCAGGGGCAAAACAGGAGATATTACTGACACTGTCTGAGCCTTGGAGACACCCCATGAACCTGGAAATCGGTGTGCTCAGTCTGTGCATTGTTTTGCCTTAACTCTTGAGGCATGATTCTGTGTTGTTGGAAAGTAAGGACTCTTTTTTTTTTTTTTTTTTTTTTTTTTTTTTTTTTTTTTTGAGAAAGAAGAGAGACCAAGCAGGGCATTGTACCTTTCCCTCTTTGTTATAATAACATGGATCCCGTGAGACTTATTATTTGCCAGCTCTTGATTACACCACTTGTAGTTGGTTAATTTAGCATCTCGTGTGTGTACAGTCATAAGTTAAAAATGTAGAATAAGAGCCTTCTAATAATAATTTTAAAAAGCTGCCAACAAAAGAAAACCTCTAGCGTACTCCTTTCAGGAGTAAGCTGCAAAATTGCTCCCAGGTCTCTCTTGATATTTGATATATCATCTGTGCGTTGCATGTAAATGGCAGTTTTGTTTTAGTGTTATTCCATTTCCTCTTAAATGAATCACTGTAGATCTAAATAATGAAGTAAGTCCATCTTCTGCAAATGCAACCATTGGACCAAATGATTTATTGTAAATGTCTTTTAAAGAGACTTACTGTATAATCACAGCGTGTTAAACAGACCATTTTCTTTTGGATGATGTATTAGTTTAAAATTTCAGTTTTGTTTAGCATTTCTGGATGGAGGGGGTTTTATGCATCCCGATTTGCACAGGTCTGCCTGGAAACTTAGACAAGTAGGTAAAGCGTGCCTGGATCCAGGATGGGAAATCCCGGACAACCATCCAGAGCTAGTGGGAAGCTCTAGATGACACATACGATATTTGTCAGTGAAAGAGGGGGAGTTAGGGTGTTTAAAAAATAAAAAATTCAACACCAGGCATCTGAGCTGAGCCTGACAGGCCCCACTGAATAGTTCTGTAATCTGACTGGAGGTTACATTTGAGCAGTGCAAGCTTTGAGCTGCAGGAACTTCGACAGTGTGGTGGTGGCAGGGTGGGGTTTTTCCATTTTAAGTTCAAATCCTGGTTCTGACATATATTTCGCAAGTGCCTAAGCAAGTCTTCTAATCCGAGTGTGCCTTCGATCCTGGCCTGTAACCAGTGGGAAAATACCTCTGGCTTCTTTTGGTTCCATATCATGGCTTGTCTGCATAGACAGTCCTACTCTGAAGGATCTAGAGTGTTTTTATGATGTGAATGCTGAACATGGTGGAGTTACTGTAGTTCCCATGAATAAGTGCATTCACACAGAGGGAGAGGAGAAATGTGTGTGGCCCAGCGTTTTAAGGCAAAAAATTAGAATTGGGAAATCTGCAGTTCACAGTCCAGTTTAGACATTGCTCCCGGGCAAGTCAATGACAAAGTCTGTCTGGTTCATATTTCCAGGCACGGCTTTTGAAACGAAGGCATTCCTTTCTGGGGACCTGTCTTCACTTCGTCTGTTCTTGTCATCTGTGTGAGCTGAGGGTTTTTAGCCCCTCTCAAGATATAAGCCACGCAGGTAGAATTACTGGGGGTTTTTTTCTTTCTTGGTGCTGCTACTGCACAGTAGAGTTGCCTGCAGTTTGTGTAACTTTGTCTTGGCAAGGAAATGAAATGCTTTTAATATGTGTTTTAACAACAGCTAAACCTGCAGACCTCGTGCCAGAACCTGAGACAAATGCTTATATAAAGGTGCTGGTCTGACATCAGGACACGTACTAATACACAGGCTCCATACAGAGCAGGGTTGTTTGCCTGAGGCCACTTTTATGCCTTAGCTCCCGCTAGCCAGTTTGAACTTGGGGGTTTTTTTCCCCCTTCCTCCCTCTTTAGAGCCTCGCATGGTAAAATCAGGCACATTCAGGTCTCACTGAAGCACATTGTGGTTTTATTACTTTCTGAAATTACAGTTTGCCTCAAACCCCCAGCAATGTTCCCGGTTCTCATGGCTCATGATGGTGCTGGAAGGTGAGCGTGGGAGCATGTGGCTGCATTGCCGGGAGGCTATTTGGATCGAAGATGGATGGTTTGCCAGTTTACAGGGAGCTGAGGCTGAGTCTGTGGCTCTTAAATATAAGCCTATTTCCTTTCTGCACTGTGCCATGAATGCTCAAATGATTCCCCCGCTGCTGGAAAACAGCAGGGAACAATGAAACGCGCAGGTTCAAACCACTCAGTGTTCACTGTGATTAGACAAGGTAAACCTCGTTGCAAACACAGGGAAGGTCAGGCTGTTCTGGTGGATGCAGGAGCAGAGCTGAAACACCCATCCGCTTCCTCTGGGGATTGCTCGCAAGCCAAGTCCTTGCTTTTGAGCCCTGTTACTTTTAGGAAGGGATAAGAACTCTGGACTTACTTAGAAGGATTAAGTTCTCCCTTGGATGGGAGTGAGTTTGCTGCTTAGGTTGATGTGTGAGCTGAGGTGAGCCCAAATGGTTTGAGCTGAGCCTCGAACAGACGTGCCTTAGCACAAAGCTCCTTTGGAGCAATGGGAGGGTAGATGTGGATGGTAGCTGACTCCTCAGCCTCTTCTTTCGCAGGATAAAGGATGGTGATGGGCCTGTGGTGTGGAATTTGTGCAGGAGAGGATGAATCTGAGATTCAATCGACTGTCAGGACATCTACCGCTCACGTGGTAGGAAGTCCTTCCCCCCTTATTTAATAGGATCTGACTGCCTCTTGGGCTTCTTCGATGACATCTTGGCATTTGTTTATTGAAATTCATGCTTTATACCTCTGGTAATTTGCCCCTCCTCACACAGCTCCAGCACCCTGGTAGTGTTCATTTAAGTTCAGCTCTCAATGGCCTTTTGATCGCATAAGATTGTTCTCACATGGCACTGCTCATTTATATCTGCAAGAGGACCTGAGGGAAGAGAATAGCCCAAATTCCAGTCTATTTCTAAATATTCTAGGGAATAGTCCCTTTACTAGCAGCTGTCATGGCCAGTACACTGCGAAAGAAAACCAGAAATCAAGCAAACCAGTGCTGGGTTTTGTTGTCCCATTCCTTAGTGGGTTTTGTGATTTAAGACCCTGCCCTGTTGACATTTTTGGGAAGGGAATCAACTCCCAGAGCAGCAGAGCTGGCAGCCAGTGCACTTCCATAGACCTGGACAAGTAAGGAGGGAAAAATTACCTGTTTTTCAGCCTGTGTTTGGCCACAATGTAAGACGAAAATACTATCTGTGCAGCAGTGCAGTTGAAAGGATGAATTAATTCTCTAATTGAGCTTCTGGGTCAAAACTAGTATATATTGCTGCTGGAGAAGCAATAGCTGACTTTGTATCTAGTTTAAAGCCTGCAACACAACTTGATGCAAAGGCCACCTTTTCTGGGTGGCAAAGTACTGAATTTGTGTGTCTTCCTAACCAGCACCTGCCTTCCCTGGCAGGGAGTTGGCTCTCAAAGTCCAGCTCTCCTGGAAAAAACTCAAACAAACCCCTCTGTTCCCCATCACCCCTCTCCTCTAATTGCCAGGTGCTGCAGGAGCTGCTTGACAGATGAGCTCTGATTCCCATCTCGCTGTAAATGAGAACGGCCATTCAGCTTGAAATTCGGCAGGGTAGGGGGAGACAGGAAGGCTGTATAAATGGGGGCATTGCTACCACTTGCCAAAACAACCTATACGCTGTATCTGCAAAGGTGTTTTAAATGGAAACATGCCCAAAGCTTAACTTTATGGAAACATCTCCAGCTCCATAATATGGGGATGCAAAAATAACCAGCACCCTGTGCCCGCACCCCCAGTCTTGAGAACTACGAGTGAATTAGTGGCTCTGAAAACCCCAGGCAGGTGTGTATGCACAGGGGGAAGTGCATGCCGTGCGTCATAAAGAAAGAATGTCCTGTGATTGCTGTATCAAAGTCCATTTCTTCTCCCCTGCTATATAGCTTTTATTGAGCACTCTTGATTTTCCAAATGTTTTTCTAAACGGAGTAGGATCCAGCCTGCAGTACCTCGAAACCGGTAGGCTCCCAGGGATTTCGCTGGACTTTACTGGGTCCTTGAGTCTTGCAGCACAGGCTTGGTCAGGCATAGCCCTGCTGATTCGTCAGTGAGGAATGGAGCTGAGACTTGCTGTAGGTAAAACGGCAGAGCTAAGGACCGGTACCTCCCGCCCTGGCCTGAGACCCAGACCTTGGGCCTCTCTACTGGCTACACAGTGCAGAAAAGAAAAGATTTGATGCATTTTTCAAATTGGATCTTAGATTGTTACACCCGTTGGATGTAATCCTTTCTGTAAACAGGCGGTTTCACTGACAACAATAAAAATTCTTCGGTTATAGGTGACTCATGCACAAATAGCTCACCATTACCAAGGTGGTTTGAACCAGATGGAAGTTAGTAAGTATGAATATTGCATGGCTTAATATCAAAATATTCAGCCTTCTTTATTTGCGATTTTTATTTTAGTAGCCAGAGGAGGAGAAAAACGCTTCTGTAAATCTGGAATTTGTGCTTTACTAGTCAGGAGCAACAAGGTTAAAGTTGGACATGGCTTTTTCTGAATTATGTCCATAGTCAAAATAATACTTGCTCAGCTTTCCTCAGCCTGCAGCGTAATGGCGAGTCTCTTCAGCCTCTGCTTGTCAATGCTACAACCTTCATCAGCGTGGTTTCAAATGGGTGGGGAAACAGATGGGGACAGTGCTGTTACCGGAGCTTCGGTGCCTCTCACAGGTTCCTCCAAGGCGTGTGTAAGTCCTTTTGCTGTGCTATACAATAAGGCTGGGCAAACTCTAAACACAAAATACTTCTTTCAGTGTGGAAAGATCTACGACTACAGTTGATGATCATGTTTCTGAATTAACTTGGCCTTGGCTAAACAAAGGAATCATTCAGTCAGAGGAGAATGACCCAGTTACAGACTCAAGACAGACTTATTTTTGTTTTTCTAAAGAAAAAAAACCCCAACCTTCTTAACTTAAGAGGATCGAAGTATTTGATGAATCAACCTTGCAATTCTGATCCTTCATGCCCGGGCAGACATTGGCTGTTCCCCTTCCTGCTGGTTACTGATCTCTCTCATTCCTCATATATCCATTAGTGGAGCCTCCCAAGTACACATCGCGTGTTGACTCAGCTACTGGCCTCCCCACCCCGAAACAACACCCTGCCTGTCAAGAGAAATCAGAGCTGCGTCCTCCTCACCTCCCAAAACTGTACCCTGCCGCTACATGTGTTTTATTTGATGGATGTTACTTTGCAGAAATCTTTAGGAAAGGGGGAAGGGAGGCTGCCTTTCACATTTGCACTTCTCTTTCTTACTGACTGATTTCTATCCACTCAATAATTTTCTGGCTATTCTATATCTTGTGCTCTGTAAAATCAAAGCTACTAACAACATGCCACAGATCCACAATATCCCAATGGAGTATAACAGAGTAGAGCGGAGTCCTGGCTGCTGTATGTACTGCGCAGCATCTGAAACAGTAAACTCAATTCCAGTATCAGGTGTTGAAGAATAATTTAATTTTCGATGGATAGTTTGAGGGTATTAGCCCTCTGAAGCTGGGAGCTGAAATGGTTTCAGAGGTCTGTTTGAAGTGGTATTCACACCCTTCTCAGACTGAAGGAGTCTTTTAATGGCTAAGGTTACTAGTTACATTCAGAAAACATCTGGAAAACGCTTTTAAAATCAGTAAACATACAGGCTGCTCTTTCTAGATCTACCATTTTATCCTACCAAAATGCAGGAGCAGGCATATTTTCAGCTATCCACTTGCAGGTTTTCCTCTTCCAATAATAGACCTGAAAGGACATTGGCATGAGCGAGGTGCTGGTCCGAATTCACGTCAACTTTCTGTCACAGTCACATAGCAATTTTTTTTTTTCTGTCATGGGATAACCGTTGTTTGTCATGTAACTTTTGGAGCTTCAGGTTATGGAGTTAAACGTTTTTTCTTCTCCATGTTAGATGAACAAAGCTACTTTAAATTCTATTCTATAAAGGAGTTTTTAAACCTTTCTGTGCCAACTTTTTTCCCTTCCTTAAAGACATATTACTCTTCATGCTTATTTGCTCAGTGATCTGAATCTCAACCTGAAATGATAACGTAAAATCCTAAAGCATTTAAAATATATATTTATCCAAAACTCTTATAACAGCAATAATATATAGGTAACAATGCATTATTGTGTTTATATCTTATTTTATCCTATTAATGCTGAGCAGCGTGTATTGTAAGGCAAATTGATCGAGACTAGATTGTAGCAAAATTTCCATTGACTTCAGCAGGGTCAGATTTTCACCACTAAGAAAATACTAAGAATCCCAGTTCAGTGAGCCTGCACTTAGTGAGCTCTGAATCTTTAATGGGTTGTTGCCTAATTATCAGTGAGTTGTGCTTTCAAATTTTGGTTAATATTTTATGAACTCACTCTTCTTTTTTTCTTCTGTAGCCGAATCAAGATGACGACAGCCACACCGCTGATCAATAATACTCAGTTCTCAGTAAATGTGACCACAAAGTCTGAAGAACGAAGTCTCTATCAAAGTAAGAAAAGTAGTGGGATGGTGGCTTTTGGTTTTTTTTTTTTTTAATTGGACCTTGAACTTAGCAAACTTGAAACAGTACAATGACAACTTTTTAAATAAGACTTTTTTTTTCCCTTTCTGCTTCCCTGCTAGGTTCTGGAGCAATAGTTGCTGCCATCGTAGTAGGAGTGATTATTATTTTTACAGTGGTTCTGCTCGTATTGAAAACATACAACAGGTATGTGGCCAAGTTCTATACTTCACTAAGGCGAGACAAGATGAACCAAAATCACTGTTAGGTGTGCTCTCATCTAACACACCATTTCAGTATTTGTTGCTGAAGATTTCCAGGAGAATCTAAACTATAATGTACTTGTTTAAAACATCCTGAATCTCACTGTCAGCGTTCTGTGGTTGAATTGCTAGGAAGCAGAAAGAGGTTCTTGATGGAGGATGCTTGGTGGAAGCTCTTTTTAGGGATTCCTTTTGACATAGGAAAGGTCTGCTGTGTTCATCAAGGCTGCCAGAGAGGAGCTTGATTTCTCACTTTTCAGGGCATTGGGTTAGACTTACGTGCTCTAGAAGCACTGACTTGCCATTTAGTATCTTTGGGATGAAATCCTGGCTTGTATTGACTTTTCAGTAGCCGTTCAATGTAACCTGCTTCCGCGGGAACCTTCCCAATACTTACCATGGGAGAGACCACAACATGTGCCAGCTCTGGTGACAATTTCATTTTTACCTTTACAGGCGCATGAGAGTGAAGCGGGAGCTGGAACCCAAAGCCACCACGACAACAATGCCACATGCTTTAGGGCAGAATAGCAACAGCATGTCTCAGCATCCTACAGTGACTTTCATACCTGTGGATATCCACATGCAGAACAGATAACTGGGAACGCTCCTCCTCCCTGTGAGAGAAGAGAGATGGGATTCTTATTTACATGGTCCTGGGACTCCTCAGCAAAGCGATGCTGCGTTTGGAATAGCAACGAGCTGTTATTTCGTCTATAGATTGTAATTAATCCTGCTTTCTCTCTTTGGGAGGAAAAATAAAAGGTCTGGACACTTTTCGTATGACTGAAATCAACTGGTGGAGGCATACAAATCATCAGAAACGCAGTGAGCCTTCTTACAGAGCTCAGGGTATGGAGAGACCGAGTAAACCAAGCCCATTCATTGGAAGAAAAGATGCACACTCATATTTTGTGGAGCTTTTGCTTACTTGGAGAGTTTGAGCTTTTTCTCTTTGGCAATGACCGATGATAAACAGGAAGAAAAATTTGGACATGCAAGCTACAACTCAGGTTTAACCCGGCTTTGTTACGATTTATGTGCAACAGGTTTGTAGTCTATTTTATACATGATGGATAGCACAGGAAGTATCAAAATTGTATTTATCTTTACTCATCTTTTGTGTTTCTAATGCCATGTATGTATGGTTTTAGACAAAAGAGAAAAAGTTACTTTTTATTTTCAAGTATTTTTAAAATATTTCTATAAACTTGGTAACCTATCTGTTTCCAAATGAACTCAACGTCTAAGGGTTTTCACTCTCACGCCAAGAATGGCTTTAAGTTCATTACTGGAGTTGCATTAGAATGTTTTGTCTTACACAGAATCTGAGAAGTTCTTTAATTGAAAAAGTAAACATGGAAAGGCAGTATAAAGCAAGCGAGGCTTTATACAGCTACTTTTGTACAACTTGCATCCTGAAATGCTTTGTTCTCTAATGCAGACTAGGCTTGAACTATTTTTAGATTTTTTTTTTCTAGAAAGTAACCGAAAGTGATGATGTTTTGCACGTGTGATGATTGTGGGTGTATAGTAATGCAACAAAGAAATTCCCAAGGATATTCACAGCCCACTGAGTGTGAACACACAGCAGCATTGTCAGACATTCAGTGGCTGATTGTCTCAAGTGTGTGTATCAAAGCAGCCCTGAAACAGTAGCTGACAGGACAGATGCGAAGGATTAGGAAGAAATTGAGGAGTTAAGCCCTATTTTAAATAGAGGTACATGAGGCTCTGAGAAACAGCTCCACTCTTTTGACACACACATCTTAAATTTTACGGACCCACTCACTTGAATGGCTGGACAGAGTGTGAAGCAAATACAGCCATAACGTTGTAGTCTGGATTTATTGTATTGTGTGTGTCTTGCATTGAGACACTGCCAGCGGTTAGCTCTAAGCTACTGTGGCCATTAGAGGGCTCCAGCGTGTTTGTAGACCTTAGTAAAACTCTTAGGGTGTTTTAGCTCCTTTTTGGGAGCTGTAGAGAAAGAAGTTACTGTTGTCTGACTGAATTGATCACAGAGAGCCTCCAGCTTTAAAGCTTTTTGTCCTGCAGCGGTTCACTTGCTGTTCTTCCCACTACTGTCACACGTCACCAATAGTTACATCCTTAAATCACACGGTGCCAAAACAAAGCTGACCAATTCTCAGAGTAAAGTGATGAGGGACTGGAGTGAAAACTTCATATATTTTTTCCAAGATGTGAATGCATCTTTTGAACAGGTCATTTTTACTGACTGGTATTTTTGTGCAGAAACCAAATTCAATTACCTTGCATTTTTTTTTGTATGAAACTGGAGCACAGTTTGAATTCCAAACTAAATATTAAGACAGCTGTTTGTGAAGTTTCTAAATCTTGTTGTAAATATTTTACTTGTCCTAGTTCTCTAACTTATTTTTTGTGGCAGGAATGATTGATACAATCATTCAGAAGGGACTGCAGGTGCCAATTTAATTTTTTTCTAAAAATGTAAAGGAGTTGGCCTCCTGTTCCTGTCTCTGGACAGCCAAGGATGTTTTCTGAGCATCTTCCACTGTATCAAAATCAAGATCTTTAGAAAAGATAAGCCCCATCTTACTGTTATTTTTTAACGTTACCAGCCAGACCTACTTCTAGCAAAGTTTCTTTACTTCCCATTTACAGACTTTCAAAACAATGAAGTTCACTTTGCTTCACTGAAGCAGAATAAGCAATACTTCTATAAGCAATTCTAGATTAGTGGAATTACTATTATTGGCAGGCAAATTACTGCCTTGACCACACTAGCATTACTCAATCTGAAAAATTCAAAGTGTGCTGTTTTACCAGTAAAATTTGCCTTGTATTGGCACAGTCTGGGAGGCCCCCACAATCCATTCTGACTCCTGTCAGCAAAATCCAGAGCTTATGCTGACCAAGCAAAATCATCTTCTTAAGAAACAAACATCACTGTGTTTCCACTGCAGTACCACTATAACGCTTGTGTAATTTGCTGTGGATTTAACAGTTTTCCAGGAACAATCCCATGCTGTCCTTGTCCTCCTGTAATAGTAGCTGCTTCAGCGCTGATTTGACCTGCCCTGTCTAGGCACCCGGCTTCCACTTTCAAACTCCCAACTTTTGGAAAAGCTCCGCTTTAGCTGCCTTTGCATCCAGACTTGTCATCAGGTAAACCTGCTGGTTAAAAAAAAAAAAAAGACACAAGTGAAAGCTGATACTGCAAATTGGTCTATTAAAGAAATCCCAGACCATGTAAGCCTTTGGAGAGAATGGGCAACGTAAGGGTAACACATTAACTGACTCACACAAACTCATTAGAGATTATCCATGAAGCTCTGCAAATTAATATGCAGTCGAACCCTTCGCGGCAGCGTGCCTCAGACAGCCTTTTTGCTCAGCAATGTGATACAAGCAACCTTTCTAGTTCCTTACTCTGTTCTGTGGTTAAGTTTCTCCCTTTACAAGACATCAGCAGGGCTGTGTTCAGCAGTGACAATGAGAACATTTGGTCTGCAGGTCATATAATGAAATATCACTAAAAATTTTTTCTAAGGGTGTACTCAATGGTTGGTCCGCAGTGGATCTTGCCAGAATTGGTATTTTCTTGCTCCTAAAAATCTTCTAGAATTTACAGCTTTAGCAGGTTGAATCCTTCAGTCTCACAGTTGGCACTTTACTGGTGCAAGTACACTAGTAAAATATTTCAATTTTCACTTCTAGGCGAGTCCTGTTTCCCAAAACTTCTGCAAGGAAGCTTTCACCCCTTCTGGATCCGTCACTCACCTTATTTGAGCAGAGAGCACGTAGCTCCACCTAGTGTCCTCCTCCCATCTAACAGGTTGCAACTCATTTCTCAACAGACAAAACCATAAAGCAATGCGAAGTTTAGTTGCCAACTTTACTAAGTTTCAGAAACTACGTGCACCCCCAGCCCAGTCCTCCTTCCCCTTACTCCACGGTGCCAGGAACGTTAATTAGCTGAGCTGAACGCTATCCCAAGTTTGGCTGGGCAAAATGCAGAGGTATGATCATCGGAAGTCTGAGCAGGTAAAATATAAGAATGTTCATTGGGTCTTTTCCTGAGTCCCATAACCAATTTATTTTCCACAAAGACATCTGTAAAACCAGCAGGAAGGAGCTGTTGTACTTTAATCTAACTTTATTTAAAGGAACCTAGTATTTCCTTTTTGAAGATAAAGGACATACAAGTTTCTTTTAGATAAACCCCAGGGCTGTGACTTTGGATAAGTTTGTATCAACCCCAGCGCACTGTGACTTTACTCCCCCTTCCTCTCACGTGTCTTTCAGCCAGTAATGTGCCACAGAGGAGTCTCGCCTGCGCAAGACAGAGGCCAATCCGTCGTTAAGTGGGACGGAGGGCCAAGCTGCTCGTGACAATTTGCAGCAGGGTAACTAAACACAGCCCGCTGCGTTTACTGACCGGGCAGAGCAGTGAACACGCACCACCCTGTGGTGCTCGTGTCCTAGGCGAGCACTGCAGGGCCGCAGAGGCCCGGGCCGGCACCACACTCACGGCCCCTCACAGCAGTGACCCTTCCAGGCCCCGCTGGTGCCGAGGCCCCGCCGTCTTCTGCGGGGCAGCATCGGCGGGGGGACCCCTGTTCTGCCGAGGAAGAACGCCAGCTGACGTGAGGAGACAGTTCTCGGGGGAGGACAGCCGGGGAGGGGCCGCCGGGCCCGCGCGGGGCGGCTGACAGGGCTGCGGCCGCCTCAGCCCG